>CM024474.2:17085128-17542628 GCA_014182885.2 Eucalyptus caleyi | reverse complement strand
CATGAGGAAGTGGGATCTCTTTAGGATCTACTCCAGCATTTAGAAATTGGTTAATTGGTAAAGATACATGTACTTGATGCCCCGCCCAAGAAAGAGACCCAAGTCCTAGTAGCCTTGCTAAATGGTGATTCAACATAGATTCTACATCTTGGAACCAGGCCAATTTTGGAGCAGATAAAAATATTAAAAAATTAAAAGAAACAAAAAAAGAATAAAATTTACCAAACGTGTTTCTATTCATTTTTTATTCCCGGAACAAATTTACCAAATGCATCTTTCTGGTCAAAAATTGTTCTCCGGAACAGAAACACTTTTTTCTATTTTTGTTCCCTGGAACAATTTTTGAACAGAAACGTTACCAAACGCGCCCTAAGTAAGCATATTGGTGGCCCGTCCATATCCTACTCAGCTGCCTAATCAACTTGATCTTTGCACGTGATGGAAGACCATAATCAGTAGTACAAGTGGAAAAACTTTGGCTAAGGATAAGCTGCTAAAGGCACGTGAAAATCACAGCAAAATCCGCACACTCAATAGCTACAAAAGTTGAAAAGTTTGGCCAAGTCAAAAAGTTGGTGAACTAGCTTAGTTTGCAAGCTTGGTAGGTGGACAAAAAACAGAACAAAAATCTCTTAATTCAAGAGATAAGATTACTGAAGCAAGCTCTTTCAGGGCATGAAAGGTAGGAGACAAGAGGGAGAAGAGAGAGCTCACAATGTCTCCCAAAGAAACCCCTAGAAGCAACTCCAGAAAAGATTAAACCCAGAAATTCCAAATCAACTTTTAGAGAGAAAAGTGAAATTTTTACAAACTTGCAATCAAAATTAGCCAAAACCTTCAACAAGAGAGTGAAACTTCACTTAAAGATCTTTCTATCCATAGGTCACACGTCCCAAATAGAGATTAGGAAGGTCTCCTAATGCCCCCCTGCGTAAAAACACCCTCTTGGCGGGCCAAGAAAGAATAAATTTTTCTAGTGTTGAGCATAGGCATAGTTGGTCACCGGTGAGGGAAAGCTAGTGCTTCTGAGAAAATTGAGAGACAGATGGGGGAAACCATGAGTTGTAACCGAAACTAGAATACATATAGTTTTGTTTGGTGTTCAGTTTTCCAACAAAAAAAGGGTCGTGGAGTCTAGTTTTGGAGACCAATAAAAACCTTCATTATCAGTTCTTTCTTCGCAGATCTCATTTTCCAGTTGAAGAAGCCAACTTCCATGGGCCCCTGAATATAATTTCTTGGTTTTCTTGGCCAAGAGCCATTTGAAAAAGAAACTAGGAAGTAAGGTAAGAATCCTAGATGTATTTTTGGTCACTTTTAAACATGTTTCAACCATGAAAAATCAAGAAGTTTAACCAATCTAAAAAACTAATTTTCAAGGCTAGAATTTTTCGGAGTGTTGAAATCTCATCAAGAGTCTTGTATGTTTGATTTGTTATGTCTATTTTTGTGCATTACTTGTCTTCATGAGCTTGATGAATGTTGCATGGGAGTACCAATGATGCTGAGGTCAGCTTGGTTTGGTCTTTAAATTCTCGTGTGTACCATGAGACCATCTAAAACTTGAGTCAAAAGCCAAGACTATTCACATTGATTCGTGGCTGGTCAATGTAGACTTTGCATGTGTGCTTCTTGGAGAGATCATTTTGATGTGTTCAGCTGATAATTCTTTATGATGTTTATTGCATTTGAAAGTCTATGTTACCTACTTTCACTTGGATCAAGTAATGTTCCCCTTACATCTCGTACGTGGTGAGTGTAAGGGCTTGAATTCGGGCATGCAACAGGTTTGCTTGACTTGGGTTCAAAACCAGATTTGTAAAATCGGCTCAAACCGCATATTTAAGACTTATTTTAGCTTGGTTCTTATGTGTTTTATGCTATGATTTTTATATAATATTACTCTTTACATGTGGTAGTATAACCTTGATATTTTAGTTCCACATGAGATTACTTATGGGTTGAGATTGAATGCCACAAACATGGCCCGAGGAAGTTCCTTTGGGGTGATTTGATACACGTCAAGTATTCGACGAAATGTGCAAACCAAGTTTCGATCTTGAAATGGTCGATTTGAGCTTGGTTCTTGTTATATACATGTACTGGGCAGTTCCATATTAGTGTAAATCAACATATGCCAGTTTAGGAAATTATTTTTAAATAAAAATAAAAATATGAAATTTTCAAAAAAATTATAAAAATGATGGATGGTATCAAATTATGATAGAAATGACATGTATGAAATTTTCCTAATTTTAAAGTCGTTTTCCTAATTTAATGCTATTTTGGTATTTTATAACCATTTTTGTAAATAATCCATTTTGCATAGATTAAAATTATTTAGAGTAATTTTATGCATATAGAGAAATTTCATGCACATTTAAATTCTCATTTCGTTCATGAGGGGTCCTGTCCCGAGGCGTGATAACAAGGCCATGTTATATTATTTGCTTGATTTGTATTGAGTTTTTCTTTTCCGCATTTATTTTCAAGTCATTTCAATTTCTTGGATGTTTACTTACTGCACCGCTTTTCATTAATTTGAGTGTAAATTTCTCTTCTAAATTAGGTTATGATTAGTTTAGACATTAAGGAAAACAAACCTACAAAGACATTTGCGTGGACACTTAGCAGTTTCATAAGGATAATAATTGGTAATCAAGATCGTGTGGCCATTTAGATAAACAACCTTCCAAGTTAGTGGTACCGCAAAGGTGCTAATGAAAACATTGGCATAAACAAGTCCCCGTTCCTAGAAATATCTTGTTGCGCAGGAATCGAGACAACACTTTTGCGTCTTGATTGGTTTCTAGCCAACCCCAATAGACTAGTGGCGACTCCTAGAAATACATAGGTTGTTAAGAACTGAAATAGGAAATCCAACGTCACGCGGGGTATGGGCTTAGGAGAGCCCATGCCTAATCCAGGGCCATTAGTCCACCTCTTTAGGCAAATACCCCTAAACCTCTTCCTTTTTCTCCCGAATGGAAAAAGATAGGTCTTGACAAGAGGAGAGTTGATTTGCATAACATATTTTCAATAGATTCACAACAAAGTTTACTACATAGGGAAAAAAGGCTACCTTATGAAAACAAAGGAAAACTGACATTACAAATTACTTCTATCATGCCATGAACCTCTAGCACGTGAATATCCCTCAACGATCAATAAAATTGCGACGTCCCAAGACGTGTGACTGACCCATTCTTTTTATCTTTTAATTAATGCATGTGGAAGCACTCAATATAAATACCTCATTAACCAACAAAATAGGGATAGTAAAACACAGCAAATATTTCCAAAAGTAGCACATATATTTATCCACCGTTACCCCTAGGAAGTTTAACAATCGCAAGTCTTTCTATGGCCATTTCCTACCGACCCTCTCAAAAACCTTCAGAGGTTAGGGTGAACCTAAATTTCACTAACGGTAGGGCCAGCTGAAAAGTTATGTATCTCGCGCTCACCACAACTGCACTTGGCGGTCCTCCACACTACGGCCCTAAAAATAATAAATAATGACAGGGTGAGATATAAATCTCAGTGAGTTAATAGCCTAAGCCTCGATTATGATGCAAATTCGTCTCGAAGGCAGCCTAAGCATGCAACAGCATATAATCTTATCTCATCTTGGCACACCCATGTATGTTAATACATCACATATGCTAGCACTAATGTAACAAATATAATCAATAATCAGAACACATAATTTTTATACACCATATATTCACACGGATCTCTAATATATGATAAAATTCGTTTTGACCCATCCCATACCATGCCTCATAGTTTTACCCCATAATCAGGCGCAATACATCACATTCATTCACAAGTATTCCAATTATTATGATCCCTCGGGCCATGGCTAACACACGAGTTGGCAATCTTTCGGTATGATTGGGAATTTTCCCGCCCCATTGAGCATGGCATCATCTAGAATCTTGGCCTAGACGACATTCCATAAAGGAATATCGATCTAGCCTTAACCATGACTCGGCATCTGGACTCTTGCCGAGCATCTGATAAAATCGAGCATCATCTCCAAACTTCCGTTGGGTGACGGGTTCAATTAAATGTCCACATAAGCACACCAATTCTTATTGTCATTAATTAGCCCAAAACAAAAGAGTTTGTTTTCAAATAATAAACTTTGGCAATTTTTCACAATTAAAAATCCCAGTAAAATATTCGTACGTGGTCACATATTTGAAATCAACTCATCAAACTTTGCACACTTCTATTTTAAAAACCCACTATTTTATTTAGCACGTAAAATCTGGCGTCCAAATACGACATCTCAAAATTCTCTATTTTCTTACCCATAAACCCCCCCTTTTTTGGAAATAATAAATAAAATCTATAATTTGGCAATCAATAACATAGCATCATAAGCTCAAACAATCGGAATTAGGCACAATCTCATTCAGAAAAACCAGCATAAAATTCTACTTAACGGCTAATCCGTCATTAATTACATGAATCACAATTAATTAGGCTAAGTCTGATTAATTAATCTAATTGCAATTAATTAGGCTAAAATCAATTAATTAACCTAAATATACAACTGGCCACCCTTCCAACATAGAAGGGGGAGGTGAGGGGTTCAAATTCCCACTTTCTCATGGGGGATGGGGGTAGGGATGCGTAAGTTTCGAGAGTGGGTTGCGACTCCCACACCCTACAAGAGGAGGGCACAAGTCTCTGCGAGTGAGTGTAGAATAGGAATAGAAGAGACCGACAAAAAAAAAAAAAAAAACTAAATATACTTAATTGAAAACTAATCTCCGTTAATTAAAACAATCGCAATTAATTAAACAAATTACTATTAAATAAAAATAAATCACATTAATCAAATAAATCACAATTTTTTTTTTTTTAAAGATCAAATAAATCACAATTAATTAAACTAAACTCAATTAATTAATCTAAACATGATTAATTAATCTAATCATATTTACTTAAACTAATTGCACTTAAATTTGATCTAAACCGTCCTTAATCGCAATTAAAACTAAACTAAAATTAACTAATACCAACCTCTATTGTCCTTAAACTAACCTACCGCCTAAACATAATTAACACCATACTCAAAGATTAGGAGTTAATTCACAGGTTTTTAGCGACAGTGAGCTTGCGGCAACAGTGGCGCGACAGCGTCAAGAACATGACGCTCATGGCTCGAACGGAAATTCGATAGGGGCAGTGGTAGCTCCTCAAACTCACGGCCAAGGGGGCTTGGCTTGGTGGTGGCCGCGGTGGTGGCTTGGCTTAAGACAGCGAGGGTGGCTTGGGGATAGCGAAGGTGACGCAGGCAGCTTGATGGACAAGTGGCTCAAGCAGTGGTGACTCAGGAGCTTGGTGGTGGAGATGGTGACGATGGAGGTGCAACTACGCTCGATGGGGCTCAGCTTGGCGGTAGCTTGTGGCGGCTTGCAGCGGTGAGGAGTGGTGTGGACGGTGATGAGTGATGGTGGCAATGGCGGTGCAAATGGTGGGTGAGAAAATGGTGATGAAGAAGAAAAATGAAAGATGAAGGACAAGAAGCCGAAGAAGAAAGGTGGGGTGAGAATGGAGGAAGTGGGGGAAATGGGGGCTAAGGGGACTTCGGCAGAATGTGAGAGGGGGGGGGGGGGGCGTGGGGATGAGGGACGGTGAGAGAGATTTAGCTTAGATTTTTATCCAAAACCTCATCATTTCTCACATAAACTATTTCCTAAAATCCTCCTAGCCAAGTTCTTTGTCTCCTTTTATTTTCTTTTTGTTTCCTTTTTCTTTAAAACCAAAATTTTGGCCAACAATTCACAATTTTGCCACTTGGTTCATTTTTCCTTTCCGACTTTCAATTTTCTGTCTATAATTCCCTTTCCAAGAATTTCAAACTTGCCGATAATTCAACGAAAAATGAGGTGACATCCAATAAATTAATCTTGCAACCCTCAAAAGTTCAATACACAAATTAAATTAAATTTCATGGTTAAAAATCGATCGAATGCGATTTTAGTACGACCTAAACTATCGGTGGCTTTTAGGGGTTCTCGCACAATTGACCTGTGGTCAATAATTTCTTATCCACTTTTGTGCCTCTTCACATTGTGTACAATCCTTGGTTATCATATAATCGTGAAGGTTCATTTACGTAACCTGAATATAAGATCAATAGAAAAATCAATTTATCGCCGTTCGACGCGAATATCGTAATTGTGCATAATCACCTGCAAACTGATTATGTACTTCCGTTGAATCAATTTATATCCGTTTGCTAATTAACTTATAACAGTGTAATATTAATCATTGTCGATCCTTATGGTCAAGCGGTCGATCCATAACCAATTTCTCTGGTCTTTTGCATTTTAACTCCTCACAGTCTCACCCAATGGATTAGTTAACTCGTAAATGATTAGTTCATAGTAAAATAACCATAAGTGCGTCGATGAAATAACCATTTTATATATTTCGAAATAAGGGCAAATTTGGGGATATCACAAGTTTCACGATGATCACATATTGCAACAATACTTGAACATGTTAGCACCAGTTTCCCCATAAATCTATGATGAAGTCTTGCGAATCACCAAAATACACACCATCTGAGTACATACACTCAGAAGAAGGCGATAAACTTCCCGAGTTCAGGCACATACGCTCCAAATATTCTATTGCGCTAAAATCTTTCAGAGAATGCAATTGTTCCCACAAGTTTGCACCTTCTTCAATTATGTTGCCTTGTGAATGCCAGCAATTCACTAGGGTTTTGTCATCATGATGAACTTCCTAAGATGGGCAGAAGCTGCTTCCATTTAGTGTTGGAATATCCTGGGGAGATCCAAAATTTGTTGCTTCTGTGGGATGAAGATCGGTCAAGTATTACATAAAATCATGTAACTTTTAACGTAATATCATGGTTCATAAAACGTGACTTAGCTTGATAAAGATAAAGCACAATAGTTTCCTCAACAAATTTGTCTTTTTCTCATCCTTCTATAAAGATAAAGCGGTCCCCTCATATAAGAAAAGGTGCGTATTATTAGGGATACTGGATTGATGAAAAAAATCGGTAAAGTAAATTCATAGTCAAACTGTATATGGTCATTTAATAATTAGTAAAACGATTTCGTGAATGGGATTTAATAAAGAGTAATGCTGGAGATAAGACGATCTCTGAAAAATATATTTATTAAGTAATATGTCAAGCCAGAAGAGGACATTGAATTAGTGTTTCACATTTTAATCCTCCAACAGGAATCTGTCACCTCCGCTTCATTTAGTCAACAAAGTTTTATAACCCACTAAGTATTATTATATCTAGCTTTATTTTGAAGGAAGCAGTACTGCTATGCTAATCTATTGTACCTACCTCCATTAAACTTCTACGCAATCATCAATAAATGTCATATAATAGAGGGCCCATGTGTCATCTAAATGCTTGTGAAGAGGACAGCTATCTTCTTAAACTTCTTGATGGGAAATATAATCGAGGTATCACATTGAGCACGCTTTATAGAACACCAGGTCAATCTATTGACTTGAAAAAGGTAGAATTTTCTCAAAGCTCAAAGCTTATAACTTGTCAAGTTTGTGGTGGAATTGCAATTTACGAACTGTCAAATTTTTATTTGACATACGACGACTCTTCGAAAGTTGGAATGACAAGTCTTGCTTGACTTATAAAGTGTCAATCTGAAGAGATGCTCGTAAGAAAGTGAGAAAGTTTATTGTGACCCTAGCTTTGTGATCTTTTCCTGTCTATCCATTTATAACCTAGCAAAAGAGAGAAGCCGTGATGAAAAAAAAAAAAAAAAAAAAGAGAGAAGCCGTCACGAGGGCAAAAAGAAAAAGAGGTTACAAAAGCTTAAAATAATTAAAAAAAAAAAAGAGATAAAGGTTGGAAGATTTCATTTATTTTAGAAACAGGAATTTCTAATTTATAAAATTGGAAAGAATAAATTTCCAAAATGCAAATATAGGAATCACCTTCAAATTAACTTGTTAAATTTTACGTTATGATTTTATTCATTACTTGGAGATCATAAGTAAAAATTTGTAATGATGACTTACATGTGCTTCATTGAAATACTCTGGGAAAAGTTTTAGATAAAGTAGAGATTACCGAACCACGTATAGAAAAATTGTGCTTGTCGCGAGACTTTTTAAGTTGATGTGTGGGTTTGCATGTAACATTTTAACATTGTATCTGACATCACCTTAAGTTGGGAGAAGAGCAGCAAGAGTACCATAACTTATATACGGCGTTCACTTGAATGCTATGATTCTTTTCACTCACTTAAGCATCACATCAAAGTAAAGCTAATCATTTGAGTGCCAATTCTGACAAATCATCTTATGTAGAGTTTTTATTTATTAATTTCTCGTCTAATGTGGAATTTTGTTGAATTTTATTTTTTATTTTTTAGTTTGTTTTTTTTCTTTTCCCTTATTTAGGGCCGACAAATATTGTGTAGATTGGGCGAGGCCCACCTTGCCCTCAACCACGAATCGCTAGATTTGGCCTAGGGTTTTGCAGATGAAATAGATCACCGATGACCCTTACCAACCCTAAAAATGCAAAAGAAAAAGTGAAAATAAAAAAATTCAAAAAACAATAATATTTAAAAATTTTCTAAGTTAGCACCAGTGAAGCCACGTAGGAGGATTAGCATCGACGTCAAATTTTTCGACAAGAGAAATTGTTAATAGAACTCAAGTGATCGATTTTTTTTTTAAAAATTTGTAGCACTTAAATGAATGAAAAAAAATTATGGCACTCACATGGGATAAAGTCTTTTCAAGTTATTTTCTATATATTGTATACAAGTAGTATGGATAATATCTTGTCAAGTTAATACATACACGATATTTATTGTTCTTGGAAGATAAGATTTACCAATATTATCATGATTAGTCTATTCAAATTTGTCTATCGTGTATATGTAGATCAAGGTTAAATATCAATTTGTTTTAAGAAAAAAATGTAGGTTGTTTATGTAAGTACAAATATGCAAGGCATCTATTATTGATTTTACAACGGTTTAATATATCATATATTTCGACCCAAAAAAAAACCTATATTACCAAGATGCAATTTTCAAGGATCTAATAGACTTTAACACTTTTTGGATTAAATATCCGATTATTTCTATGCTACAATAGTTGAAACACTCAAAATTAGAAGATTTCTTTTTTCATTGTATGACTTATTGAGTCGATGGAAACTTATTTATCTAAATGCCATTTTGAAGAAAGTTGTTAAAAACTTGGGTTTGTACTTCTAGAAAAGTGAAGTTTTGCGTTTTTTGGTAAATGTTAATTAACATCACCCATTTTGTGTTGAAACCCTAAATTATTAAGTTATCTAATACTTGGTTCCTAAATGTTGAGATATGTTTAAACCATGGGAAAGTTAAATATGTTGAGAAGAAAGGGGTAAAAGCAATATATCGATGCATGGTTGTTCCATTAGTTACATTTTTATAAATTACATCTTTCCACAAATACAAAATATCTATAAAAAGATTAAATCAAGAGTACCTAAGGCGAAAAACATGGGAAGTAGTTACCGAAATTGTAGGAATCCCTTGTTCCATAATATAATAGATTAATTAAGAAATTAAGTCAAAAGCATGCCATATAAATACAGAATGATTATTCGTATTTGTATCAACCAAAGAATATCAACGACTAAATAAAATTCATGTAGAAAGCTCATCAGGCTAGACACCCTTACCATAGCTTACTGATCAATCTTTGTGGAATAAAGAAAAGGAAAATCTAAAAACAAAAAGTTTCGCAGGGATTTTATTATTCTTTCAAAGCTATCTCGTGATATGAGCAAATGGATAGTGGACAATGAAACGTGCAAGAAGCAGGATTGCAGCATCAATTATTGATTATTAGGAAAACCTCGAAATGTGCAGAAGTTGTCTAATGACGCTGCAAGTGACATGTACTCCAGACAATGCATAAGTCATCAGTGAGCGAAGAGGAGAATAATTTTATCTTAAGACAATAAAATAATGCAATTTGTAAGCCTAGCTAGGGTTTTATAGAAATTAACGAGAAAGACAACCAATGGTGCGTCAACTTTGAAACAATGAAGGGTTTGCTTTTTCAGCCATCAACTTTGAAAGCATAATTCCCCTCAATGATGATAATAATAATTTTAGGTAAATTTATCACATATATATTAATTTGAGATTTTTATAAATAAATAATTAATTTAAGGTAAATTCGTCAAGGATATACTAGTTTTATTTAATTAACCCTAAAAGAACACCAAATTTACGTCAAAAACCCTTACAATAAAAACCATAGGGAGAGAAGAAACAAAGTTTGTTATAGAAATTTAAGAAATACAAAAGATATTCCGAAAAACTGAGACTTTTTCTATCTCATCTTCTTAACCTTATAACTTGACAAAAACAATATTTATATTACCCCTAAGCCCTAACATTGGCCTAAACCCATAAAGAATTCAAGAAATACTCAACACTAAGGTTGCTAGTTTGCTGGGCATGATGGATGAACAATCAATAACGAAGAGCTTATTAATCTGACTTTGAACGTTTATAGAAAGAAACAGTTACGCAAAGTAGATTGATTAAATGGTTGTTCTTTATGAATAGAATATAAATTCACCTAGAAAAAGACTTTCTGGTCTTTGTTTGTTCCAAGTCTTGAAGTTCCGAATGCTGTCATGTTATTAAGCTTCCATGAGCCATCACTACGAGCACAATCTATTGCTCTTGCCACTTCATAAATACGTTGAAATTTCTATGTGAGATTTGAAGACAATTAATTTCAACCAACTCTTGGGGGCAAATTAAGCTAAATACTCAAATTGAATTTTCAGAGGAATAATAATAGAGTTGAAGTATAAAAAGGTTAATGCTTCTCACATATTTAACTAATTTCTTTTGCCAAACATGGTTATCTTAAGAGACATGATATTGGAGACAGGAAATTAAAGAGGGTAGCAGTTTGTTCTAACATCTTAATCTGTTAGATCTTGTAATGTTCAAATTTTTTACAAACTCTTTATTTATTTTTCATTTGTGACTGATTTCCACACTTTGCTGCTATTACACCTAAGAGAGTGGTCGCATATTAAATAAATCTAAGGTTGCTAATTAGTATGATGGACCAACATTTAATGACGAACAGCTAAGCAATTTGGCTTTCAGCATCAAGAAAAAAGAAAAATATAGATGAGATTGGTTAATAGTTTATTATTTATGAATAGAGTATGAACTGATCTGAAAATAAGTACTTCATGGTCTTCGTTTATTCTAAGATTCCTTCGATTGATTAAATTGAATTCTTTATGAAAAGAGATGAATTGATCAAGAAAAAGACTTTCTAGTCATTGTTTATTCCAAGATTTCAACTTTGGACAATTATCCCATTATTAGGCTTTCGGGAACCACTATATGAATTGACATTAAAAAAGACTTCCTGGACATTACTCACTCTGAGAATTTAAGTTCGTACAGCTGTCCCGTCGATCTACGAAATGACATTTTGGTCTTTGTTTATTCTAAGAGTTCAAGTTCTGATAGATGTCCCGTAGACCTAGAAAAAAACATTCTGGTCTTTATTTATTTTAAGTTATGATTGTTGATCTAGAAAAAATTATGAAAACTATTTCCTGAAAACTTTGTTTGAGATTTGAGGACAATTAAGAGGCGGTGTCTTTTGTTACTATTATCACTGGAAAAGCATGCACACATGTCTCTGTGAAAAGTTAAACGTTTAAAAGATTTCATAAAATCGTCTTTGCACAAAATATTAGAATCATTAGTTAATAGAATAAACTTTTCAACATAACTGAAGTGATTACCCACATATGTATGGAAAGAAAAAAATATCTCAATATTTTCGTTAGGTCATTTATGAGATAAAAAAGATTCAAAATTCAAAATTGAAATATGTTAAAGATGAGATAAAGTTATTAATCAATACATCTATTTACTGACAGAATTTTCACAAAATAACTCATGAAAAATAAGAAGTCTTATTTATTTTACGCGAATAATTATTTTTTCCTTCAAAAGCCTCGATTGCAGCAAACTGTCTATTCATTGTGACGAAGTTTCAACTTCCAACAATTGGCACCGAGCTACGTACATACACACAATTTTGGTGAAAGAGAAGGAATCCGGAGAGATCAAATTCGTGCACGCAAAATGCTGCTATATGTGACTACCTACTTCTCCCATTAATTATTCAATTATTAAATTTAACTAAAGGCTAACCGGGGCTAAAATAAAACCCGACCGTTCGCATGAGGTGTCCGACTGTGCCATGCATGGGTAAGGTGGGGCGTGTAATTAGCCACACTTTCACATTATTTGTACGATGACGAAACCGACCTTAGGGCTACAATATTGTAAAACTCGTTTCGGGGGTGAAAATCGTCCAAAACGCGTAGCCATTAAAGTAGTGATTCACACACCCCAAATAAAAAAAGTAGCAATTCTTTTTTTCCCTTTTCTCTTTTTTTTTTTTTGGTGGGGGGGGTTAGGGTTCCCCTTTTGCTTAAAAAGCATCAATTTAAAGGATGAAGACCCATTTAAGGTGAAGGCAGAGAAACACAGACCGATCCTTCACCAGAAATGGCTGAAGTTTACAAAAATGAGCTCTCCTTGGGTTGGTATTTACTCACTCTCAAGCTCCGAGAAACTGTGGAATCTCGACTCCCCAAGAAATCAACCTATATGGGTGAGATCGTCCCCGACTATGAGCCAAGGCCACCCAAGTCCGAGTGGGTCATCTCCATCGAAGAGAAGCTCGCCCAAGGTCGCCAGGACAACATGCCAGGCTCGTGGGCAAATCTCTCCATTTACCAGATCCCACGCTATCTCAAGCATGGCGAGGACAAGGCCTGGGTCCCCCAGATCGTCTCCCTCGGGCCATACCACCACGGTGATGAGCACCTCCGCCATATGGAGCGGCACAAGTGGCGCTGCCTCCACCGCATCCTCGAGCGCTCCGGTCAGGGGATAGGCCTCTATCTAGACTCGGTGAAGAAGGTCGAGCGGAGAGCTCGCACTTGCTATGAGGGAAGGATATCCATGACCCGCGGCGAGTTCGTGGAGATGATGGTTCTTGATGGTTGCTTTGTGATCGAGATGTTCCAGGGATTCGCAGAGGGGTTCAAGGAACTTGGCTACCCTCCCAATGACCCCGTCTTCTCAATGCGGGAATCGATACTCCAGATCCGGCGGGACATGATCATGCTCGAGAATCAGATCCCACTCTTCATACTCAACCGGCTGCTTGGTCTCCAGCTCGGTGACCCCAACCAGAAGGAGCACGTGGCCAAGCTAGCGATCCAATTCTTCACCCCTCTGATGCCGAAGTTCAAAATCATTGACAACCTCAGCAAAAGATTGAAGTTCGACCCATTACACGAGCCTGACAAGGTCCATTGCCTCGAAGTGTTCCACAGGAGCCTCATGCCCTCGGGCTCGAAGCCACCCACGACCAAGCAATGGTTACAGAGGCGGAAAGAGTTCACTTTCTGCTTGAGAGAGCTCCGGGAAGCCGGGATCCTGGTCAGGTCGGGATATGGGAATACTTGTCTTGACATCAAATTCTATCAAGGGATCCTCTGGATCCCACCCCTTGAGATCCACGAAGGGACGAGGTCACTCTTCCTCAACTTGATAGCCCTTGAGCAATCTCACTTCAATTGCAGCCACTATGTCACCTCATACACAATCTTCATGCACAACTTGATCGACTCCCCAGAGGACGTCCAGTACCTCTGCGACTACGGGATCATAAAGCACTGCCTTAAGAGCAACGCCGAGGTGGCTGACCTCTTTCACCAGCTTTGCCAGGAGGTGGCCTTTGACTTTGAAGACAGTTATCTCTTTAAGCTGTCCTTTAGTGTGAACTGGTACTGCTCACGTAAGTGGTTTGACTGGAGAGTCGCTCTCTCGCAAAAGTGGAATGCCTGGAGAGCCATTCTCAAGAACAAGTACTTCGACAATCCCTGGTCAATCATTTCCTTCACTGCTGCAGTCATTTTGCTAGCGCTTACATTCCTACAGGCCCTCTATGCAGTCTATGGCTACTACAAGCCACGTTCTTGATTTTTCATATCGTGGAAAGTATCTGATAAGCACTTTAGGAGTGATAAAATTCCAGTGGAAAGAATATGTGATGGTGATCAAACTCAGACCGCATGTGAGCCACTACTTTTGAGTTCAATATGGCAATACTCATGAATCTTTTAAAGTTTTTTCGCTTCTATTAATTATTTAAGCTCCGTAGCAAATCTAAGTTTCCTCGATGATATTGAGTGTAAGATCTTCAGCATTCTTTACGAGGTGAAAATAAGGATATGGAAAAAGAAAACAACTTATCAAAAAAAAGAAAATAAATGTTTGCCTATTTAACAGGCCAAAAAAATCCTCTAGACCTCTTTGGTGGTCACGTATTCGAATTATGAGCTGCTTCCGTTTTGATACGAAGTTCAAACAATTGGAAAAAGGTGATGGGCTTAGGAGTTTGGAGGACTCCCTCCTCTCCTTAACCAATTACTTCCTCAATCTCGTTCATTGGATAGTTTGAATCACAATTGGTAATTTTATGAATTTCATGTGAGTTCTACACGATCTCACAAGGTTAACAATTCTTGATTTAAAAGAAGCATTTTCCTACATAGTCAAGCACAATTAATTTTGACATGCCTTGGATCCTACACACGCTTCACCTCTATACCTCAAACTTATGAGCTTCTCTCATTGATTCTCTAAGACTTGTTTCTAATTTATCCTTTGTAAAAAAAAAAAAAAAGTACAATTAATTAGAGCTTGAAGCTTACCTACCTATAATGGATTTAAAAGGGGCATTTCTCCTAGCTCATTAGTGCAATAATGGCGGAATTGGGTTCATCTGGAAAATAAAATGTGTCGCCTTAATTAATGATTTCCCTCAATGATGAGACTGATGATCAATTGGTGTGCCTTAAGAGATTCAAACCTCCAACCCAAAATTAAGAAGGAAAAATAATAATTACATCAACTTAACTCTTCTTTTCTTTTCTTTTCTTTTTTTTTTTTTAAAATTATAAAAGGCATCGATTTTCCCTTTTTATGGTAAATTATAATTGAGTAGATCGAAGTTATTGTGAAAATAGCAAGAGTTGCGTTGGAAAATCAAAATTGAGCCCTCTCATGACCCTATGCTCACCTAATATTTCATAATCCCATCATTTTCATTTACGTAATTGAACGTATGACAGCCAATAATTATATCTTTCATGTTAATCATGACAATTTCAGCTTTTTGAGCAAAGCATGGACAGAGACTTCTCTCCAACTCCTTCAATACATATCCCATGTGCAAAATGTCGTTCGGTCAAATAGTACTAATTATAATTATGATTAATATTAAGAAAAAACTCTTAAATTAATACATTTGTGACAAGTTTAATCCAAACTAATTTTTTGATCATCCAAAACTCTAAATTCACAAATTGATACACTTGTAATAAATTTATCCAAAATTAATTTTTTTAAACACAAAAATCTCAAATTGGTACATATAACCAATTCACCTTATGTTAATTTGTAATTTTATGCCGTGAAAATTTTTTATGCTCCATTATGAGTTCGGTAACTGTGAAACGTCGGCAATTTTCTGCATGATTGGGTAGCTGATTGGGCTCCCCTAGGGATTTTTCTTGGATGCGGAAATGACTGAGGCTTCCGAGACGCAGAGTTACCATCGATCTCGTGGGACGTGACCAGGTTAAGCTGCATGCATCATTTGACAAAATCTCTTGAAGTTCGAAAAGCGAGGGTTTGCGTATAGTTTCTCTTGTGGTTGAGCTGTGGCATTCTTCTTCGAGATTTGCTCCATGATTGTCAATGTATTTGTCTTCTTAGATGGAAAAGCGAAGCCTCGCGGATTATTTAGTGGGCTTGCCTGTGCTCTATGTCGTCTTGCTGAGAGAGAAATGTTGCTTGCGAGAACGGTTGACTGATTTTGGGCTTTTTTAGTTGAAAAGGAAAACGACATCAAACTGGATGACGCAATTAAACAACTT
Organism: Eucalyptus caleyi; assembly: GCA_014182885.2. Taxonomy (NCBI): domain Eukaryota; kingdom Viridiplantae; phylum Streptophyta; class Magnoliopsida; order Myrtales; family Myrtaceae; genus Eucalyptus; species Eucalyptus caleyi. The sequence goes on along the minus strand of CM024474.2, from coordinate 17,526,574 downwards.
CATGGAACATCAAAACGCTTCAAAATAACACTTCCCCAAATGAACAAACATGCTAGGGTGACGCAAATGACATGTACATGACACCATATCAAACTCAATTTAACTCTTTACAAATCTTGACAGCAAGTATATCTATCATTTCCAACATGTTTCAAGCTCCGAAATGTCATGATTTGAATAAAAACATCAGTTACATGTAATGTTCTATTGTATGAATGTATATGTATAGTAGGTCAAAATCACATCAAAATGAGACTCAACCACCATTGTGATATCACCCTTCATAGGGTAAGCATTCAATTTTTTTTTTTTTTGGGTGACCGGTATGTGACATCCCGATTTTTCTCAATCTTATTTTCAGTCAATTGAGTCGGGCAATTCATATGTGCATGTAGTTCGTCTCTCAGAGTTGGCCACTCACGAGAGAACTAGTCTATTGAGTGAAGTAATTAAGGAATTTTATCGCGTTAGACTTAGGGACTGATCACCCTCGGGTCGGATGTAAGAAAATTTCCCCAAAAGCTACTCAGTGGATTAGACGCGCTGAAATCGCACCATATTGAATTCAACCGTAAAAATTGAGATTGGATTTAGAAGTTGGAAGCCCGGTTATGTCACACATCTTATTAGGATCATGAGATAATTTTTGTGGATTTTAATTGGATTCAATTAGAAGAGAATTGAAAGAAAATTTGAAGAAATTGGATGTGCAAGTATTTGGACCCCGGCGGAAATGATATTGCACCCATTGAAGAATGTTGTGGGAGAAGAGATAGTGGAAGATGACATCATGGGGGTGATGTCATGCTGATGGGAGCCAAGCGAATGGGGTGTTGACAAGTGGCGAGAGCCCATTGGCCCTCATAAAGTGGGGTTTTTCCCTCTCACCTATCAACATCAACTTCTTCCTTTGGACTTAGGAAGAGAGGGAACCAGCGAAGGGGAGCCACCCATCGACCAACCAGCCATGCACTGCTTCCCCCACCGTCTGTCATCGTCGTGCCAAGCCGCCATTGCCATCGCGTCGTCCCGCGCCTGCCAGCCCCGCGACTGTCTCTCTCTCCGCTTAGCCCCTCCGTCACCGCACCAGTAGCTACGGTCGTCCCCAACAGCTTGCCGCCGTCGCCCTCCGTTAGCCAACCCGCCAGCCTTCGCTGTTGAGCCAGTCGAGCCACCGCCTCTTCCTCCGCCCCTACCACCTCTAGCTGTCGCCATTCTCCCTCTTCTTCGGCCTCATCGTGAAGCAAGGAGAAGTGGGTCTCACAGCCCGGTTGAGGCCCGTTTTGGCCGTCTTCCCGGCCCCAGAAGCTAAGCCCGCCTTTGGAAAAGTCGGTCCCGGCGTTGCCCTGGTCGTTTTGGTCAAAGCGGCGAGTTAATCAAGTGAGTTTACCTCACTAAACCCTAATTAGAGTGTTAATAATGCCCTAAGTGTGTTTAGTTTGAATTAAGTAAGTTTAGGTGGGTAGATTAGTATATTTAATTATAAATTGGGTTAAAAGGTTGGTTTATATTAAAGTATGTTTAATTAAGGTTAAAAGAGATTATTTAATGTTAAGTCTTGATGGGACATAATAGGATTTTAGTTTTGAATTATTTAATTGCTTCGAAATTCTAGATAATATAATATTATATTATAATCCAAAATTATTTAAATATTATTTAAAAACGGAAAAATTATTTTTGACCCGGTTGCTCAGAATTTCGTGCCGATCAATACTGTGCATTAGAATTTGAAATTGATGATTGGTTGTGGCAAATTGAGTGTGATTGCGATAAATAAGGATTCTTATAAAATCCTAAGTGTGGAAATTGATGAGCGATTGGCCGTGATTAACCACCTATTAGAAGTCGTGTCTAGTGAGACCGTGATTGACCACCTATTAGAGGTCGTGTCCAGTGAGGCCATAAATTGCCACCTGATAAAGGTTGCGCCTAGTAAGGCTGTGAATTGCCACTTGATAAAGGTCGCGCCTAGTAAGGCCGTGAATTGCCACCTGATAGAGGTCGCGCCCAACCGGGCCGTGATTTACCACCTACTAGAAGTCGTGCCCATCGGACCGGGATCTACCACTTTTTAAAGGTTGTGCCGAATGGGGTTGTGATGCCACTGATTCTAATTGTGTTGAGTGGGGCCGTGATTGCCACTGGTCATTAAACCTTCCTATAGGGTCATAATTGGAAGCGGTAATTGATTTGCTAGAATGACATGTAATCGGCCGAGTCGATTGATTGCTGAGATGATCCAAGTGATTGAATTGTTCTAATAATGTGATTGTGCCTCAAATGTTTGGTTATCAGAATTGCACGTGGTTGAATTATATAAACTGTGCTAACCTGCAGATGAAGGATAATGCGAGGTAAGTCTTCTTGATGTCGTGACTAGGTCACTCTGGAGTGTATTTACTTTCTAATAGGGGTTTAGGAGGGGTGAACTTGCTTAGACAAAGTCCCATCCCGATTTGGGGAAAATATTACAAGACCGTAGATGGCGGTACCCCCGGAGAAGAGTGGCATGCCGATGAAGATTGACCAGACAACGCAGAGTGCTCCTAACCCTGGGAGTCCTTGGGTCTATCAGTTGGTTAGGTCCAGTGTTTGGGTCCAAGTGACCGTGGATGTTAGGGTACCTTATATGTTTAGGGCTTGATTTCGTTTTAGAGTTGATGGCGTTAGGGTTGAGATAGTTAGTATAAGCACCTAGAGGGGGGTGAATAGGTGTATAATAATTTCTCGTGATAAGTGAGCAATACGAAATAAACAATAGAAAGGAAGTTCTCCTTTGGTTAACAAAAACGTATTAAGATCAAAGTAAAGCAGAGAGTAAGGAAGAGAAAAATGAACATATACCCGTTAAACGGGTGGGTCAGGTCGGGTTTGGGTCGGGTCATAAATGGTCCGACCCAAATCGACCCATTAACCCATTTATGACCCGTTTATTACAATGCAAAAATTTTAACCCATACCCGACCCAACCCATACCCGACTCATACCCGACCCATTTGACTAAACTTAATTTATTATATATATATATATATATATATATATATATTTAAAAAAATGGTATTGCTAAAATAATTTTATACAACACAAATTTGATGGACAATTTTTATAATTTTTAAAAATAATTAATTTTAAAAATCGAATTTTAATTATTTCTTTTTAAAAAAATGAGAAGGAGCCAAACATGAGAGAAAAAAAAAAAAAAAAAGAAAAGGGCGGGACATACAGCCATATTCTCGAACCACAGAAAAATGAGCTCGAAATGAATCAATCGAAGACGGATATTGCGATTTAAAATGAAATGGTCATCAAAATGATTTAAAATCAGGAGACCTTCCCAGACAATAACAGAGCTTCATTTAGACATTTCGCAAACACATGGAGTGCACTGCGTTGAGGAGAAGTTACAGACCATTCTAAGGCCGAACTCGATCTAGACCCGTGACGCCGAAGAAGTCAACTCAGTTGGACATGGAACCCTCAAGAACCGGAGAAACCAAGCCCGGCTTGTCCTTTAAACGGAACAAGGCAGAGCTGAAGGGGCTCGTGTGGGTGACCGTTCAACGAGGAAGTCCCTACCCGGCTCGGAGACGACCACTAGAGGGCGAGTTCGAGGTGAACCGCGGCTCGGCCAGCTCCAAACCAAGATCCTTGGGAAAGAGCGACTCAAACTAAACAACCAAAGAGCACTCGCGAGATGCGGGCAACGACTTAACGGAGATACGACACCCAAAACGCCAAGAGCCCCTACCGAGATGGTGACGGTGGAAATAGAAGACCAGGTTCATTCCATACACAAAAACGGGATGAACCGTGATCTCACCTCCTTCGACCCCGTCAAGCCCCGAGATCATCGGAAGACCGCACCGATGACGACGATGACGACGACGACCAGCGATTCCTTTAAAGAGCAACCAACCAACGATTCCTTCTCCTCGACGACGACGCCCCGTCCTCTCCGCTGGTTGCCTCCCCAACCAAAATTCTCACTTGACAATCGCCGCCGCAGCTGCTGCAACTTTGTCTCTACTATACAAGCGTCCTTCCTCGCTCGTCTCTGCGAGCGTGAAGAAAAAATGGGGAAAGAAAGAAAAGGGGTAGTCGGGCGTAGAGAATCGAGATCGCATGATGTGGGTTAATAAGATGAACCCATTTTCAGACTTTAATGAGTTTGTAAATGGGTCTTAAATGGGTACCCATTTAAGACCCATTTATTTTAGTTCTTTTATTTTTAAAACCCACCAGGGTGTCTTAAGGAATGAGGCCGGCCCATTAACGACCCATTTATGCTTAAATGGGTCCATAAATGGGTTGCACAACCCATTTAACACCTCTAAATGAACACAAGGTTTATAGTGGTTCGGCTTATTCCAAGCTTACGTCCACTCTTCCGCACTGACAGCCCACCGACTGTATTTCACTATGAACAAAAGATATGTTACAGCAAAGTTCTTCCTTGATTCCAAAGTGTAGATATTCTATCACATTTCCTCAAGGTTTCTCACGAATATAGACTCTCTTTTGCATACAAGATTTCGCTCAAATGAATTGACTAAGAACAAGGAGCTTCAGACTTTGGAATTCTTCTGTCGTGCACGCCTTCGAACAACTGGAACGTCTTCCTTATATACTCCTTTATTCCATCATACCCATTGGCACTTACCAAAGGAATTCCTCCAATCTACCTGTTGGACAGAATCAATTAGGAAGATTATTCGAGCTATTAAAGGAACATGTCGATAGCACACCAATCCTGCTCGCCCATACAATCAGGATCTCGATTTCCATAAGTAGAACATTCCAGGTATACTTCGCCAATCATCGGATCCTTAATCTCTGAATCAATCATGATCAAATAAAGGATTCTGTTATGTCATATCCAGCCAAGAGATCTTCTCCAGTCGACAAGGTCAAATCCTTAATGAAACATCCAGTTCTGGATAGCCTTTCAATGAGAATAGACTTTGAGTCTTAAGTCTGGCAATCCAGAGGTCTTCAGATTTTAAATAGTAGAGTCTGCAAATCTTCAGACTAGACTGATGGAAACGTTTTGTTAGCTTCAAAATACTTCACAAAGATTTCTCCAACAATCTACCTATTTTTTATGGTGACAAAACTTTCCTGCAGATTTGGATAACTTTGACATACAAAATATTACTCAAACAAATATGAATATCTTATAAAGATAAATGGCTTAATGAATGATAACACTAGAATTTGCAACCACAGAAAATAGGTTAGTCTTGCATGTGAGTAAAGCCATCCATAAGATATCAATAGTACTTAATATAAGCAGTCAAATCCAAATCCCAAATTTAGTTCACATCCAGACACAAAAGTCAAGTCAATCAAAACAAACATCAAAACAAATCAAAAGTTCAAGTTCAAAGTTTCAAATCTTGCATCTCTCCCCCTTTTTGTCAGCATAAAAAAGGTTGAGATGGAAATGGAATAGAGTCAAGATTGCTTGGGAACACGAACAAGCTGGAAATCTCCTATGGACTGGACGATGCCTTCTAGCTTTTTCAATTCTTCCTTCAGTTGAGCTACATCTTCACCCTTAGCATTTGCTTGAATCTAAAGAGCAAGGGCTTGGATCTGATAATTCAAAGAAACTGAAGAAGCTTGACCTGCATTTTGCAAATTCTGAACTTCGCATCCCAGAGCATATATCTGACCTCGCATTTCCAAGAAAACATCAAGAATTCTGCGAAAATCAGCTGAATTATTGGTCTGCGTACTGGCTTCTGCACGATCAGATGGAGTAAAGGCAGACTATGATAAATCAACATAATCACGCAGATTTGGCGATGAAACATCATGTCCTTCCTTAGGAAATTGAGAGGCATAAATGTCCTCTGGATCTGCTGGAGAGCGACTGACTCCCTCACTGGTAGCAAGATATGAGGACATTCCTCTTTTCTCACGGTCTCCCCCTGTTTCTATGCCTTCAGGTGGAGAAGAATGGTCTTCATGTTCTCCTTCCTCTTGATCTCTTTTCTCTTCTTCTTCTTTTTCAATTCTTTCCTCCTCAGCATCTCTTTCTTCTTCTTCTCTCTCCTCTATTTCTTTCTCTTCTGCTTCTTTCTCTTCTCTTTCTCTAGTCCTCTGTTTTGTGTCTTTGTCTTGTCGTTCCTTTGCTTTTGGAACAGAACGACTCAGGTTCTTTAATGCCATTGCAGAAATGGTGATGTCTTCCTCATCATCTTCATTCTCAACGATGAGAGCTATTCTTTTCTTGGATGGAGCAACCATGGGCTCCTTCCCTTTTCTTTTTGTTGCCGAAGAGATTTAATGAATTTTGACAGGGGTTTTCTCCTTGAATTTCTCCAACACCTTGCTAAGTTCCTTCAGATGCATTTTAGTCACCATTTTCAATCCTGCCACCATATGATCACAAGATCGAGTACAGAGAATTCGTGGAGGCTGAACATTCAAATGTTTGAATAACTTTGTCACAAGACTTAGATAAGGAAGTTGACCTGTGTCCTTCACCACAGCTTTATACATATGGAACATAATAGTGTGAGAAAGAGAAAACTTTTTCTCAGCAATGATGGCATACATCAGCTTTGCCTCTGAGTTTGAATCATCAGTCTTTGAATTAGATTTTGGTATGAGGCAGTTAATGACAATCTTGTGAAGCATAATGTTAAATGCGCTCATCCTTAAGTAGGAAATATTTTCCTCTGTCCTTCTATCCTTAACAAGTTCCAACGTAGCACAAGCAATTGAGACATTGATAGGTTGATATCTCCCTCTCTCAACCCCAATGACATCAGCCAACACATATACATCCACCACATAGTCCTGATCTCGGACACTAAAAGAGAATCTATTCGCATCCAAAAAACTAAGATTCGAATAGAAATAAGCAGTGAGTTCAGTATAGGCTTCTGTAGAGTCAGAACAGAATTGTTCAAGTTGAAAAATAATGAATTTTTCCCTCAAATTAACATTCACAGCATCGAGGAAATCAAAATTCACACTTATAGGGTTTATCACCCCACACTTCAACAACTTAGAGTATAGATGCTTTTGTTCCTCCGATCGAAACAAGTCGGTCCTTTTTCCCCAAATTTTTGCTGCAACACCCATTCTCGATTGAAACTGACTGTACAACTTATCATCATCATTCCCATTTGGCTGATTTAGCCCTCCAACACATGGATCACTTGGGATATTAGCAAGGGCTTCTTCTGCCAACCCCGCAGAGACAATTCCCAAACACTCCATATTTCGTAAAAAGATGTACTCATTTCCATACCCTTTGTCATTAAGAAACTCATCGATGTAGTTCAATGGAGTTCCACCTCTTTTCAAAGCACGATAAAGTTTGTAAATAAAAGATGGCTTTTGAATTCTTATAGGATCTGTGCCTTTGATGATTTCTTCATTTTCTTGATGAGCAATATCCTGTGGACTAGATGGAAGAGAATGACGTTGCTGAGAATGTTGTGGGCTCTGCTGCTAACTAGGAGACTCTTCTTCCTAGGTGAGATCGAAGTGCGTAGGTCCCTCACGCATTTGCGGTCCCCTGCTTGCAATCCTCAAAGACTTCCTTTGAGACGACATCTTTCACAGTCTTTGAAAGATTCCAAACTCGACTTTCCCAACAAAAATGACAACTTTTTCGAAGATTAAATAAGAGAAGAAAACAGAAATGGAAGATCGATGCTTTCTTAGGGTTTTTGGAGAGTAAAGCGAAGAGAGGCATACAGAACGTCATAAAAGAAAGTAAAAAGATGCCTTTTTAAAAACTAACTGCCTTTTTCGAGAAATTAGATAATAGTCATTTCAAAAATAACTCCTTTTTCAAAAAGGAAACGTTGCAATAATCACGTCAATTAAAGATAACAATAATCAAACACGATTGATGATCGTACCTTTCCAAGATGAGATTCGAGAGATAAAATAAAATAATTTACGAAAGAAAAACTTGATCATTTGAGACTGGGTATCTTTAGACTTTCAGTCCTGAGTCTCAATTTCCTCAGACTTTAAGATTTTGAGTCTGGAACAAATAGCTTCAAATTGATTTTTCTCCAAAAACTTTGTGAATATATTCGCTAGTTGGTTTTTTGAGTCAACAAACTGAATTGAAACTTCTCCATTTTGAGCATGATCTCTAATGAAGTGATGTCGAATCTATGCTTTGCTCTTGAGTGAAGAATTGGATTTTTGGTGAGATTGATTGCGCTGGTGTTGTCACATTTAATCTCCGTGCATGAATCTTCAATTCCAAAATCTCTTAGTTGTTGTTTTATCCACAGAATTTGTGAACAACTTCCAAGAGCTACATATTTTGCTTCTGCTGTAGAGAGAACTACTGTACTTTGCTTCCTTGAAAACTAAGACACTGTCATACTTCCAAGTAGTTGACAGGTACCCGAGGTGCTCTTTCTATCAACTCTGCAACCAGCTAGATCTGCATCTGAGTATCTAAGAAGAGTAAAGTCTCCATTTTTAGGATACCAAAGACCAAAGTTTGAAGTTGAAGCAATGTATTTGATAATACACTTTGCAGCACTTAGATGAGATTCTTTAGGGTCTGCTTGAAATCTGGCACAAATGCAAACACTAAACAAAATGTCAGGTCTAGAAATAGTAAGATAAATAAGTGAGCCAATGATACTCTTATATAGCTTCTGGTCGACTTTTTTTCCTCATTCATCTTTGTCTATCTACAAGGAACTTGACATTGGTATATCAGCCTTTTTGCAATTATCCAGTCCAAAATTTTTGACAAGATCATTAGCATATTTTTCTTGATGAATAAAAGTTCATTCCTTCAGTTGTTTCACTTAAAGCCCGAGAAAGAAGGTTAGTTCACCCATCATGCTCATTTCAAATTCATCATGCATAGTCTTAGATAATTTCTTGCACAGACTTTTATTAGGGGATCCAAAAATAATATCATTGACATATATTTGAACAAGCACAAAACTTTTGTTTTCTCTTTTGATAAACAGAGCAGTATCTACTTTACCTTTTACAAAGCTGTTTTGAATTAAAAACTTACTCAACCTGTCATACCAAGCTTGAGGTGCTTGCTTTAGACCATATAAAGCCTTTTTGAGTCTGAATACTGAGTTTGGTTTCCTTAGGTCTTTAAACCCAGGTGGTTGTTCCACATAGACTTCCTCATAGATAAATCCATTCAGGAAAGTACTTTTGACATCCATTTGGAATAACCTAAAATTCTTATAACAAGAAAAAACAAGTAATAATCGAATTGCTTCTAACCTTGCTACTGGTGCGTAAGTCTCGTCATAGTCTATCCCTTCTTCTTGTGTATATCCCTTGGCCACGAGTCTTGCTTTGTTTCTTATGACCTTTCCTTTCTCGTCCATCTTGTTCCTGAAAGCCCATTTAGCACCAATAATAGATTTACCTTTCGGTTTAGGAGTCAACTCCCAGACATCATTAATATTGAATTGCATTAGTTCTTCTTGCATAGCTTCAATCCAGCTTTCATCAGATAAAGCTTCTTTTATGTTTTTGGGTTCTATTTCAGAAATAAGAGCCACAGCATTAGACTCTTTGCGCCTTTTGGATCTTGTGCGAATTCCTTCATTAATGTCGCCAATAATAAGATCTTTGGGATGATTGGACTTATGCTTCCAGTTTCTAGTTAATTTGTCAGGTTGATGATCACTTCCTTCATTTGAATCTTCAACAATCATTTGTTGCTGTTTTCTCAAAGTCTGAGCTGCTTCCTGAGATTTAGACTTTGTAGAGTTTGGAGCAGGTTTAGATTCTTCAAGATGAGTCTGAATAGATTCATTTTGCATAGAATCTTGGAATTTGACCTTCATTGATTCCTCCACAAATTGAGTCTTCTTGTTGCAGACTCTGTATGCTTTGCTTGTGGTTGAATATCTAAGGAAGATGCCTTCATCTGACTTTTCTTCAAACTTGCCAACTCGATCATTTGCATTTTTCAATATAAAGCATTTGCATCCAAACACATGAAAATATGAAACAATAGGGTTTTTTTCTTTGAATAACTCATAGGGGGTTTTTTTCCAGAATAGGCCTTAGAAAAACTCTATTAATAATATAACATGCTGTAGAAACTGCTTCAGCCCAAAAACGTGAAGATATGTTACTTTCAATTAAAAGAGTTCTAACCATTTCTTGGAGCGACCTATTCTTTCTTTCCGCAACTCCATTTTGCTCTTGAGTATATGGAGAGGAGAACATATGCTGAAAACCAGATTCATCACAAAATTTTGTGAAATCTTGATTTTCAAATTCACCTCCATGGTCTGTTCTTATACTTGAAATAACATACCCTTTTTCGTTTTGAACTTTTTTAGCAAATTTTTTAAAGTAAGAGAAAGTTTCCGACTTACTTGCCCAGAAATATACCCAAGTAAATCGTGAGTAGTCATCCACAATTACTAGGCAATATTTCTTATCTCCAATGCTCTGAGTTCTGGTTGGTCTAAAAAGATCCATATGTAGAAGCTGTAGTACACGATTAGTGGAAACTTGATTTATTGGTTTAAAGGAATTTCTTACCTGTTATCCCAATATGCATGGTGTACATAGATCAGACTTTTGGTATGATAGATTGGGTAAACTACGAACAAGCTTCTTTACTGAAATTTTGGCTATCTGCTTCATATTGATGTGCCAAAGCTTTCTGTGCCATAAGTTTGCTTCATCTTGACTTAAAATTAGACATTGCGATTCATCTGGTTTCACATCCAAGAGGTAGATATATTTTCATGTCTTCGACCCATGAATGACTGAGTAGAATCTTTACTGGTTCCTGAACATATTCCTTCTTGAAAGTTGATTTTGAAACCGGTATCACATAGCTGACTGATACTGAGCAGATTGTAGTTGAGTCCTTGAACTAAAGAAACATTGCTTATTGTCAGGTTTCCAATCTTTACAGTTCCAAATCCCACAATTCTTCTTTTGCTATTTCCTCCAAATGAGACTTTTCCACCATTCACTTGAACAAGCTTTATGAAGCAATTTGAATCTCTTGTCATATGTCTTGAGCATCCACTATCCAGATATCATTTTACCTTTTTCTTGATAGTGACCTGCATTTAAAAAAGAAACTCAAATTTTCTTTGGTACCCATATTTTCTTGGGTCCATTGTTGTTAGTATGATATGCAGTTTTTGCCCATACTTTCTTAACAGGTTTCCAAACCATAGGACATTTTTTTTCAAAATGATCTGCACTATTGCACTTTGAATATCTGAGAGCATTGCGACCTACTGGTTTTACAAAGATCTTTTTAAAATGATTTTTGTAAGCATCTCTTGTGGGTCTTTGCTTAATTCTTTCCTTCACTTTAGGAAAATCAATTAAAGGAATGATTTCAGCAGTCATTCCCAAACCAGATTTATTGAAATAAGGTCTTTAAACAAAAAGAATTTTTTCCAGTTTCTCGAGATCTTACAAAAATCTTTTAGAAATATTTGAGATATCATTTTTCAAGAATACATTTTCTTTTAAAAGATTATCTTCACTTTCTCTAAGAGAAGAAACTTTCATATCTGAACATTTCACATTTTCTTTCAAAATATTTTCCTGTTGTTTTAGAGCAGAATTTTCTCTTTTAAGTTCGGAAACTCTTTTAAGAGAAGTCTTAAAACTAAAACACAACTCATCAATGTATTTAGAAACTTTAATAGGGATTTTGAAGTTACTCACCTCAAATTCAATGTCTGTCTCGGAGTTTGAATCTGAATCCGATTGTGCCATCAGACATATATTGTCATAATCATCATCACTTTCTTCACACTCTGTATTACTCCAGGTTTTTGCTTTAAGAGCCTTTCGATATTTTTAAGCTTTTCCTTTCTTCTTCCTCAGAAGAGGACAGTTGAGTCTGATGTGTCCATTTTTCTTACATTCAAAGCAAACTACATCTTTGTTTGATTCATCATCTTCAACAGTCTTAGTCTGTTGTTTTTGAAAACTTTGTTTCTTTGAATTGAATCTTCTTCCTTTTTTGTTCAGCTTTCTGAATCTTCTTATCATGAGAGCAAGCTCATCATCATCCATATCGTCTTCAGAATCTGTAACATCAGAATCATCATTGGATTTTAATGCAATGGATTTCTTATCTTTAGGATCTTCGTCTTTATTGATTCGTTCCACTTCATAAGATTGAAGAGTCCTAACCAACTCATTAACAGATAGTGGCATAATTCTTTGTGTCTCTCTTATTGAGGTCTTTATGTGATTCCAATCCTTGAAGAGTCCACGCAAAAGCTTGTACCTTCATGGGATCAGAAATTGGTTGACCTTGATTTTCAAGACCATTCACGATTTCTGTAAAACGACTAAACATGTCGGTTATAGATTCTCTTGATTTCATTTTGAAGGCTTCGTATTGACCAAGGAGAATGTTGATTCTAGTCCCTTTCACTCAATCCGTTCCTTCGTAGGTAATATGTAATCTATCCCAGACTTCTTTTGCTGTAACACAAGAAGATATTTTGTTATATTCAGTAGATGACAAAGCACGATATAAAGAATAAATTGCTTTTGCATCAAGAGCTTGTCTCTTGGTTATCTCTTCCTGAGTCATTTCACTAGACTCAACATTATCTTTTCCTCTCTCTAAGACAGGTGCAGCTTTAAGAATGATTCCCTTTTCTACAACGTCCCATTCCAAAGGATCCTTTGATCTTAGAAACGCCTTCATCTTGTTTTTCCTTATGTTGTAATCATTTCCATCAAAGTAAGGCGGTCTGGTATTGCTTTGCCCTTCTACCAGCCCTGGAGCCAACATACTAGCAATGGATCTTTAACTCTAAAGTAAAACACTTTAAACAAAGTGAGTACACAGGCTCTGATACCAATTGAGATAGCTAGTATAAGCACCTAGAGGGGGGTGAATAGGTGTATAATAATTTATCATGATAAGTGAGCAATACGAAATAAACAATAGAAAGGAAGTTCTCCTTTGGTTAACAAAAACACATTAAGATCAAAGTAAAGCAGAGAGTTGGGAAGAGAAAAATGAACACAAGGTTTATAGTGGTTCGGCTTATTAACCTACGTCTACTCTTCCGCATTGACAGCCCACCGGCTGGATTTCACTATGAACAAAAGAGATATTACAGCAAAGTTCTCCCTTGATTCCACAGTGTTGATATTCTACCACACTTCCTCAAGGTTTCTCACGAATATACTCTCTTTTGCGTACAAGATTTCGCTCAAATGAATTGACTAAGAACAAGGAGCTTCAGACTTTGGAATTCTTCTATCGTGCACGCCTTCGAACAATTGGAACGTCTTCCTTATATACTTCTTTATTCCATCATATCCGTTGGCACTTACTAAAGGAATTCCTCCAATCTACCTGTTGGACAGAATCAATTAGGAAGATCATTCGAGCTATTAAAGGAACATGTCGATAGCCCATCAATCCTGCTTGTCCATACAATCAGGATCTCGGTTTCCATAAGTAGAACATTCCAAGTATGCTTCGCCAATCATCGAATCTTTAATCTCCGAATCAATCATGATCAAATAAAGGATTTCGTTATGTCATATCCAGCCAAGAAATCTTCTCCAGTCGACAAGGTCACATCCTTAATGAAACATCCAGTTCTGGATAGCCTTTCTTCAACAGATTAGAAACTGTCAATGAGAATAGACTTTGAGTCTTGAGTCTGGCAGCCGGGAGGTCTTCAAACTTTAAATAGTAGAGTCTGCAAATCTTCAGACTAGAATGATGGAAACGTTTTGTCAGTTTCAAAATACTTCACGAAGATTTCTCCAACAAGGGTTGGCCCACTGGATAGCATGGACATTCCGTTGGCTGTGATGAATGCCATTTTGGGTGAAGGCATGGCGGATCTTCCTGACGGTAGAGTGATCAACGCATCGCCCCCGGCTTCTTGGGTGACAGATCCTAATGATGTGGGATCGTTGAACGGGGCCAACCAGTAGTCTTAAGACTATTCCTTTTTTTGGCGGACTGATCCATGTTGTGTAGACTGATCATTTTTTATGCACATAAACTGTAACCCATTTTTGGTGCATATAGTCTCTGGATCCTATTGGTGTATGTAAATCCTAGAGTGATGATGATGATGTATTAAAGTATGTTTGTTTGATTTTGAATTGATTTTCCTATTGTCCTATCCCGTATGTTTTTGTTAGGGGTTTCTTAGCACATTCCGCATGTGCATAATAATATAAAATGGGGTCGGCGACACTACCTGGGAATGTTGCATTTACACACCATGGCGGGTTGTTCACGTGACTCGAGGTTCGGGGTGTGACACGATAAGCATTCAATTCCAGAAGGAAAAAAGGTCCAAAAAAGACATAAATTTATTGTATTTGTGCTAATTTAATCCTACATCCTTTAAATTAGTGTCACTTTAGTTATAAACCTTTTAATGATGTTAATTTGGTCTTAATAATCTAATTCTAAACCTTTGGAAACTAGTGTCAATTTAGTTCTAAATGTTTTCGATTTGGTGTTAATTCAATCATTTCAGTTAATTTTGGTCTGATTTTGCTGATGCGGATGTCAACCGGTTTATATGGCACCATTGACATTGATGTGGATCATTTTTAACAATTTTAAACACAAGACATATCCTTTTACCTCGGTCATCTTCATCATTTTAAAGTAGGGCAGTTTGGTCCATTCCACGGATCTCCCGCCCAAAACAAAAAAACCTGAAAAAAGTAAGACTTTTTTTTAAAAAAAAAATGAGAAGTTCTGGATTCTTCTGGGCGCCGTGACCCTCTCACGTCCTCTCTAGCTTCACTGCCAGCCGCCAGCCGCTGCTGCCGGTCTTGCATCTCCGATCACAGAAGATGCATGGAGCTCGAACTTGGAAACTCTAGATTTCCTCTCTCGCCTGAGGTACATTTCCAGACGATTCGAGTGTTCAGATGTCTCTGCGTCAGCTTCTCCGCCGATGCTGGTCTTTGCTGTGTAGAAAGCAACATCGAGAGTTGCGCGAGTAGGTCGGTGGATTCATCGGTGCAAATGCTTCTTCGAGATCGGAGACAGAAGCTCGAGGCCTACGACTAAGCGTTCCGTCGTCCATTGGCATCAAATTGCGAAGAGGCTTATGTCACTGAGTTCGACAATCAACTTCGGCTCCATTTCAATCGCTGTGGTATACACTGCATGTTAAACGGGGAGAGAGAAGGATAGAGAAATCTTCATCGACGGCCAGTTCCTTGGGACGTTCCAGCGATGATAGAATTCGTCAATCGAGTCGTTTCTTTCCCGATTAAACTCATGTATCAAATTTCGAATTCATTATTAATAGCCGCAAACGAGAATCACTATTTCTTCGGTCCACAAGGTTATCGGTGCTAGTTGGTTCGAGAGTAGTGGTTTGAGTTCAATGTGGTGGTGTCGGAGTATGGGAGGTGCCATGTGTTAGACGATGTGCATAAGTTGTTCGGTAAAATTATCCAAGACAAGGATCAGTAATGTGAGCGATTTTCAATAAGGCTTATTTGTTAAGTCGAGTGGGATAGAGTTGCTCTTTTTTGTTATTGAATGCCGCGACCGTTATCAATTACCTTGAGTTAGATGTGATTGATTTTCAATAAGATTTAGATCACATACTAATGACCACCGAAGCTCCCTCATATTCTAGGTTCTTGCTTCTCATCTCAACGAAGTTTATAAGTAGTCCATGTATGTCTAAAATACTCTGACATTCTGGTTGAGTATCCTGAAGCGTGCCTTTAAGTCTGTGTAAGATATCTTGACAAAGTTTATTTTGAGGAGCAAGGCCCATGTGAGGCTCAATTCTTGATTGACTTCTTTTTAGTGGGTATCATAGGATTTCACCTAGAGGCCTGGAATAATGGTACATGCCTACGTTATCATTTCAATTGCCGACTGAACATGCTAAATTAAGGGCTATACCTACAGTATATGTTCACCATATGTTGATTTCTTGGTTATAAGTGCTGTAGATATGTGTTTAATACATGTTGATTTCTTGGCTATGAGTGCTGCTTCTAGATGTTAAATTGACTGCACTTCGTTTGAATATGCTGGCTTCAAGGCCACACATGCTATTATATGTTCCAAAATATGCCGAACTCAAAGCAATAGATTGCTGTATTTGCTTAGAATTTGTGGATTTCATGATTAGAGATGCTGTCCATGCGTAAAACTTGCTGAATTCTCAATCATAAGTGTTGGTCATGCCTTGAATGGGCTGTATTCATTATTATATGAGCTGTCTGTGATTTGAATTTGTACAAATAAGGAAGGTTTGGTTTCATTTAGATATTATCTTTGTCACGCCCGAACCTCGAGCGCACCAACATCCCACCATGGTCATGCAAAAGCAACATTCCCAAGTAGTGTTGCCGACCCCATTCATTTATTAGTGCGCAAGCGGAATGTATTATAAAACCCCTAACAATGAAATACTGGATAAAAAAGCAGGAAACAAATTCACAACATAACACTTTCATAACAAAAAAAATTACAAACAAGGGTCTACAGCCAAAAGTCTACGAAAGACCGGCTCATAAAAAAGGAACTGTCCTACAATCTACAAGTCGGACACGTTCTCCAATCTTATGACTTTACCTCTGCAACTCCTCAAGGCCAACCAAAGCTATTTGGCCACTCCGTCCACCAGGGACTTGAAATTGAAATCCCCAAACTAGGATGAGACAATGTCTCAGCAAGTTCAACCCCCTAAACCCCTATTAGAAAGAAAATACTCCTAAGGGTGGCCTACCCACATCACTCAAAGAACTTACCTCGCCTCAATTCCTTCCTGCAGGTTAGCACAATTTGTATCACACAATCTCAGGTAGTAATAATAATTCAAACAATTGGAATACCATCACTTTCATATAAATTACAGTCGCACTTAGCACGCATTCCAATTATTATTCACTACCACACAATGGTATAGCCTACTTGTAGTTCGGCTATCTTCTAACATTAATGTTAGGCATCGCCTCCCTCCTTGGAGCACGGCTTCATCACTACATCGACGGCATTCCCGAAGGAGCATCATCTCCCCCCTTGAAGCACAGCTTCGTCACTACGTCGACGGCATTCCCGAAGGAGCATCAATCCAGTCGGCCCAGCCTCTACTGCGACCGGCATTCACCGCGTGGGCATCCCATATAGGGGCAAGTTCGGCTTAATAGCCCAGGACGATTCCTCTTAGTTATCACACAACCAAAGCATACTCGGCCCCAGGACACTTTACATTTCACTCAATACTTCCACTTAAAATAGTGATCCCGACCATTTTTCTTCATATTAAAAATATTCCAGAAATTACTCACATGCGTGGGGACACGCTAATTTCGAACCAAAAAGCCAATATCTCACTTTTTCAAACCCCACTACTTAATATAATTATTAAAATCCAATTTTTGCATCAAAATCTGACACTTGGGTTTTTATGAATAAAATCCCTATTTATCATAATCAACACTCAATTTGCCACATCCATTCATCAAATTCATATTCTAAATTCACAGCAGCGATCAGCACGAAATTCTAAGAAAATAAGGTTCCAAAATAATTTTCAGAATTTATTAAATAATTAAATTAATTCCAAAAATTAATTAAATAATAATATCCCTATCTTTCACGATTCACACTCAATTTATAATATCTAATCATCAATTTCAAAATCTGACTACACAAAGTGACTGGCACGAAATTTTGATAATTTAGGGTCCTAACAAAATTTTCGGAATTTAATAAATAATTAAATTTATTCCGAAAATAATTAAATAATAATATTTTAATAATTTCGAATAATAATATATTATTAAATTATTTAATAATTTCGAAATATTTAAATAACTCAAAAGTAAATTCCTTTATGTCACATCAAAGCTTATATTAATATAACCACTCACTTGGCCTTAAATTAAACACATTTTAAGTTAATTAAACACCTTAATGTAATCTACACTTAAATAACTTAAACTAACCACCTAATAACACTTAATATAAACTAAACCTCCTTAAGCATAATTAACCCTCTAATCGAGGTTTAGTGAGCTAAACTTACCGGATTAGTGAGCCAAGTGGACCAAAACAACGAGGACGACACGAGGATCAACTTTTCTCAAGGCAGGCCGAGCATTCGGGGCTGGAAAGCCGGCCAAAACGGTTCAAACGTCCGCTGCCATACCCATTTTTGATTGCTGCTATCCACTGCGGTTTGAGGCCGAGAAAGGGTAGATCCGGTGCTTGGATGAGATGGAGAAGGACCGAGGAAGGTTGAGGGGTCGAACTGGACCTAGGCAGGGCCCGAACGGTGGCCGAAGGTGGCCGAACGGCTCCGACACAACTGATGCAGCAGCTGCGACACGAGGACAGGTGAGAGGGAGGCGAAGACGTGCAGAGTGGCAGCGAGCAGCAACGGCCTTGGCGCGAGGCTTGGACGGCGAGCGGCGGCTCCGGCGAGTCTCCCAACGACCTTGGCGATGGCGAACTAGCTCCGAACAGCAACTGGACGGAGGGCTGGAGGCTCGGGGTCGTGTGGACGAAGGCTGGAGGCAGCGGAAGCGATGTGCGGGCCAAAATGCGGCGGCAGCGATGAGGGCGTGCAAGCGGGTGGCCGGTTGGGCGTGCAAGCAAGTCGGTGAGTTGCTGGTTTTCTTCCCATTCGGTTCTCTCTCTCCTCCCCCTCCCCCCCAAGTTCCAACACAACTCCTTGATTCAAGGAAGAAGAAAGGCTTGATGTGAGGGGTGCTTTTTAGGGCAATTGTGCACCCTACACTTGTTCAAATCTCCTCAACTTAGGCCCCACCATGACCTCATGTGACATCACTTCCCACTCACTCAAATCCTCCACAACATTTCTCTAGTGGGTCCAAAATGCTTCCTCCGCCATGGCATACGAATTTTGAAATCTTGTACATCCAATTCTTCAATTCTCTTCTAATTGAACCAATTTAAAGTCCGTAATAATTAATCCAATGTCACCGCACTTTAATTCACATCTTCACTTATTCATAGAACCAACTTAAGTCCCAAAAGTAAGACCAAAGGCGGGCCTACTAATTTCTCGAGCCAAAATAGACATTCTCTGATTTAATTTTTGAAAAATTCTGATTATATGAAAAATCTTCCAAAGATGAATCAATGATTCTAAAATGATTTATAACACACCAGGACTTCCAATTTCTAAATTCGATCTCAATTTCACGGTTAATTTCACTTCGGCACGATACTAGCGCGTCTTAATCTACCGGGCAGCTTTTAGAAATTTTCATGCATTTGACCTGTGGTTGATCAATTCAAGCCACAATGTACATCTTTGAAACATTGATGACTTTCGATTGTCGGGGTAATCTCAATGTTTCAAATACAGACACAGGGTACCCAAACGATAGAAAAGCCGGTCCAATGCCGATCAACAAGAATTGTGTGATTTGGTGGAATCACCCACACTCGATCACATGCCTCTGTCGAGTCGACCTATCTCCGGTCTCTAATCGATTTTTAACTATGCCGTAATGACCCTTGCAGATTAACTTGGTCGAAAGGTCGTTTCATGGTCAAATTCTCGAGTTCGATGCATTAGAATTTCTTAACGGCTTCACCTGATAAACTAGTTATCCCATGAGTGATCAGTTCAGGGAAATGAACTATATGTATGCCAACGAAATACTCGTCTCAATTTATTAAAAATAGAATTGAAAAAATTGTATGTCACAATCTTGGCTACACAAATAAATGCGTCATTGTGGGAAAGGGTTATGTGGGATTTGTGATGATATTTTGTTGAACCATTGCACCTTGATGTCTTGAATACTCTGAATATCTCCTAAATGCTGGATGTTCTTTATTGCATGTGAGATGGAAGTAATTTGGTTTCATTCAATATTATTTCATTTGCCTATGATGTTACATCAACAAACCATTGATCTCTCACCTTTTTGACATGTTTAGGCATAATGCTCATAGGTAAAATGTATGCATTTGCATTGGGTAGTTTGCTGAATATTCTAAATTAGATGCAATTTAGTTGGGTCTTGAGATTGTTTGAGGGCTTATTTGGTTTTAAAGATAGCATATAGATGTGCTATTCATTTCTCATTATTTCCAGCAATTCCGCTGTTATTTCTCACAGAAAAATGTCAAATGTGGCCTGTGAATGTTGGTTTACTTGCTGGTTGTTTCCTCAAAGTATAAATTTGGCTTAGTTTGAATGTTGCTTTGTTCATTCATGATTATGGGGCTAATGTGTCATTAATTTCTTGGTCACTGCAGGCAAGTTTTGATGTCATTTTATTTATCTAAATCGCAGACTGAACTTGTAAAATGTTGCTCAACACTCCTTAGAGGCTTTGGTTGACTCAGGGGTGGTTGAGTAATCCTTAGGCTTGCTGAACTTGTTAAAAGTAGTACTCATTTCGCCGCATCTTGGTATGATATAGTTTAACATGGTTATCTCTGAATAGAGATTCCTTTGGATAGGCTTGCGTGTGGTAGATAGGTCTCCCTATCAAACTAGGCTTTGACTTTAGCTCATGAGAGTTCTGAGCCACTTTCGCTTTTGAAAAGGAAGTTGACTGCATACATTCAAAGTACATTTATGAACTCAACTAATCACTAACTCCATTTTAATATTGAAAAATTGGCACATTAGTATCTATGGCCATTATAATGAATCAATTCTGCAACACTATGTACACTCGCCATTTGAACATATCAAACACAAAATTCAACCCAAAGAGAAAAAAAACTCAAAAACAATGGAGTCCTCCATCAAAAAATCACGAACGACCATGGTTGATCCATGAAACTAGACTACCTCAAATCCATTTACTTCCTAACTTGATTGAAGCTCTAACAAGTCAATTTTAGAAAATATGAAATTACCTATACCAACATTTTAAGGAATGTACAATGAATGCAAATTTAACTAGATATGTACTGCAAAATTACTTGTATTTCTTGAATTTCTTCACAACAATCATTCATGCGGAGCTGGATTTTTTATTGCCTTAAACCATCGCAAGGCAAAAGCAAAGGTTGCCGTCCACTCTAAAGGACCAAAGCTGGATGGTAGCATCTTTTTCGAGTCCGATCAGCTTGTAAGGATGTGCGACTGCATTCGACCGCTCGGTTAACGCATAAGGAAAAGTTTTACTTCTGTAGCTCAACTCCTTGAGTTGCAACCCGATGTATTTTGCGACACGGGTCAATGAGAGAAACCTTAATGCCTTCCTTGCTATCTAGAGTTCCGACCTCTTGGTTGGTCAAAAAAATTTGTAGTGCCTTTGACTTGGGTATGGAGAGCCTACTTTGGCAGGGGCTCATGCTCGTGGCAATAGATGTCTTCTCGATCACGAGCGTCAAAGAGACAAGGGAGGAAAAATAGACCATCGCCGCTGGAATACTTTGATTCCCCATTATCGCCAAGAGATGAAGGGATGGAAAAGACGAAGAGCTGACGATCGCGGGTTTTCACAGAGAGAGAGCGCGACAGAGAGGGGGGCGAGACAAAAGGGGGAAGAACAGAGACGTGTGGGGATTTCAACGGACGCTTGGCAGTACTTGAAGAAGATGAGAATTTCTGAGTGGAGTCTTCGGATATCTGTGAGATACAAGAGTTCCAAATTAGGAAATGTTAGGGCAAGTATCTGCCCGACCTTTGTGGCCGTTGCTTACTGCCTAGTTGGACGAGTGAATTTAATCAAGAATTTGTTGTCAATCTCCAAACCGAGCACGAATTGTTGTCGGCCTTTCCAAATATGTCGCTAAGAAATTGTACTTGATTTTAATTATACGGGTACACAATTCATCAGATTTATTATCCCATTAAAAAAAAATGTATTGGCAAATAGAATTAATTCATCGGCTCCGATCATCGTCACCAACGCTCTCAGGTTCTATGTGGCTCTATTATGACCCCCATTGGCAGTCTTCATTTACACTTCCAAGAGGCCCACGCATTCGGTGAAAAGTAGGGGAGGCTCGGTCACAAAAACAAAGCCTGATTTGGGAAGTGCCGAGAGCTGATAAAATATTATCACTGATTCTTCTCATCGCAGGGTCTTCTTCGTCATTCTGAATTGCCAGAAATCCTCCGTGGCCATCGATTTCCACCGCTTCCACCACCCGCGCCAAAACTCCTCTGTGCTGCCCTATTTTCTGGCCAGGAAGTTTGAAGCACTTCTCTTTGATGTTCGCGAGAAATTCGATCGTGCTTGAGACAACCTGTGTTGATGTTGTAATGATGATCTGAACGCAAATAGTCGCTTTATATATATGTATAAGCTCCATGATTAAAATGCATACACTTGTTTGATGAAGTGCTCAAACTAAATCAGGATGTGCTTCTATTCAATCCTTGAACCGAAAATTATAATACCTCAATCCAACATGTTATTGACTCATTGAGGGTCGTTTTCTGTTGGAATATGATATTCATTTGTAATGGAATTGGTGTTATGATTCTCATCGTCAGTAAGCTCATCGTTTGACATGAAAATTGCGTCCCAGGGCTTGCTGATCTCTCAGAACAGAATAGAGTGATACTTGGTCCTGATATGCTCTCCCACTGGGGCGTTTTCTTTTCTGTTTTTGAGTTCCATATACTACCTGAGCGTGTTTTGACGTGTTTTTGTGGTCACTGGCGAGTGTGGGTATGAGTCCTGTGGTGATCGGTCGGAGGCCTATTGCCGTTGGAGTAAAGCATGCTTGCGTTGCATTGTTATCGGTGCAAAACTGGCATGCATTGTTCTCCAGCGTGGTTCATGTAAGCTCTATTGCTTAACATGTAGAATTTGTGTCAATGAAGGTCCTTCGATCAAAAAGTTCTGAAAGTTTAGGCATGGAAGAAGAATGAAGGAAAGCAGAAAGAGAGTTGAGAGGTACCAAAATCAGAGACGATGGACTAAGACTGTGAAAGAAAAAGAAAAATAATAAATAATATAAAAATTAATAAATTAATAAATTAATTAATAAAAATGGAGGGAAAGTACATGTCTCAATTGAAGTCTTAAAAATAGTTTTAATTGAATTTTATTTAGTTCATGATCTTATAGTTTAGGGAGTTACAATGCATGATTTTTAGGGTACAATGAATTTTAGATCATTTAACTTTAGATGAAATAGATGACAAGATTAAAAAAAAAATTTGATAAAATTATTATAAAATAATAAAATATAAAATATAAAAGAATTTCATTCGCGTTTATGTTAAGATTAGGGACAAGGGCAAGGGACCCCCCCAGGTACGGATTGGTTGCCCTAAGCAACCCCTCGGGGCTCTACTTCCCCTGAGTTGCCAGGGTGCGCATCCTTGTTTAAGGTCCTTAGGCTGAACCAAATTGTCATGACAATTTGGTCCAGCCCATTCGCGTTTATGTTAGGATTACATTTAGTGAATACTTTTTTAGTTAAGCATCTCTATCGTTTAGGATTAGATATAGGCTTGACTTTAGATCTAGCTCACAGGAGATTCATGTCTAAAGGCTTAAATAACGAGACTTTGTATATTCTTTGCTCAACTAATAATGAGTTACTTTACAGCGCTTTACATTTTTTTGTCCTTTTTATCACATTTGAGTGATGTGACGTTTTAATTTTAACTCATAGGGTTATTGTCAGGATCCAAAAAGGAAGAAGAAAATATTGTTAAGTCAGATAAATTTGTCCAAAGATGCCATTTCAATTTAGTTAATCAAAACATAGATATGAAAAAAGCCTTACAATTGATAGAGATATCAAACAATTTCAATTATATCAAATTTCCAAACAATGTCTATGCAACATGCATATTCGATAATATGTGATATAATTAACAATATAAACAATGATGGATAATTTTATAGATAAAATTATCAAAATAGTTATAAATCTATTGTAATTTTTTCAAGTCAGTTATAAACCTTTTTTTAGGCCAATTCAATCATAAACCATTTACATCGTGCCAATTTAATCTATTAGGCCATTTTTGGCTAGCTGGCTAACATTAACATAGACAAATTTTAGTGATATTTTATTTTATTTTCAAATTTTTATTAATTTTTTTCTTTCTCTTTCTTTTTTTCTTCACTTCCTTCTCCTTTCTCTAGTTAGTTGTTGTTGGTGACGAGCTAGAGGTAGGGCCGGCAAGGGACCTTGTCAACCTAGGAGAATCTTGGCTATCTTTGGGCTAGCAAGGCTTGTAGAAGTCATATTTAGTGAGGGTCGAACCTTGCTAGCCTTGGGCGATGCTTGACCTCACCAAATTCTAGGAGGTTGTGCCTTGCTAGAGGCTGTGAGGTCAAAGGGTGTGGCCTTTAGCTTGGGCGAGCCTCGCTAAACATGGGTAGGTTGTTGACTCGCCAGATTTAGCAGATTTGGAAGTGTGCCAGCCAGATTAGGTTGTCCGACGGTAAGATCTGGCGGTTTGGAGGCGAGATCCGGCCGTCCAGCAGTTGGCCAGCAGCCAACCTACACTGGATTTTATTTTTAGACTAAAAACAATAAAAATAAAAATAGCAAAAACCCTTTTACAAATGTGGGTTTCACCAAACAATATATATGCTCAAGCTATTTTCCAATTCTGTGTGAAATTACAATTTATTAAATGGTATTGCATTTTGAAAAACTACTTCACCTTAAAGATATTTGCATTTTCCCAAAATCATTTTTTCAAAGCTAAACCAAACAGGCCCTTAATAGGTCAAAGATTCAACGTCAAGGGCCCTACCCAAGACAACTCAGGATAAGGAACTGCATCGTCCCGAATTTGCCGACAAATGCCCACATTCACCCAAGGCTGCCAAGATAGGGCAATCCTCAACCTCACCTCAACTAAGCCTCTTGAGATTGCACAAGTTGCCTCGCTTAGGCTATCTAAAGTCGTGCGTCTGGTTCGCTTAGCCTCGTTGGAGGCTTAGTTAGAAGCATGCTACGCAACATAGGCCTTGTTTGGTTTGGCCTTTCAAATGGGCTTGGGGACTCTAAAGCCCCTTGGCTAAATACAAATGCGTTTTGTTCGACTTTTTGGGCAACTTTGGCAAGATGCAATTGCATCTCCAAATGACTCTAAGGGCCCTTAGCCCAAAGTAGGTCTAGAGGTACTTTGGGAAGTTGCATCTTCGGGATGCAAGTTCCTGGTATTGTTCATCTTCTCTAAAACCACCGGACGGAAGCCAATTGGAGGCCGACAATCGCTGGCCAAGGGGTCGCGCGCGTTAGCAACCGTCGCCTAAGGGTCGCCCGACCTTGGCAATCGTCATTGGACCTTAGGCGATGCTTGGGTCATGTGACCCAGGCGATTGATGGCCTGAATCGCGCGACCCAGGTGGCCGTCTGAAGTCGCGCAACCTTAGGTGACGGTTGTCGGGGTTGGGCAACCCCAGGCAATGGCTGCCTGGGGTCGGGCGATCATTCGGGGGCTAGATCTGGCCAATCCGATCGCCAGATCCGGCGGTTCGACAGCCAGATTTGGTGCTCTGGTGGCCAAACTTTAAAAAAAAATATACAGTTTATTTAATTTTTAATTTAATAAAAGTATTTACAAATACAAATTTTATCAAACGGTATCTTGGCCAAGGTTGTATTTGAATGTAAATTTTACCAAATAATATTTGCATTTCGAAAAACCTCATTCACCCAAAGGTATTTGCATTTGGCAAATACATTCGCCAAAAGCCGAACCAAATGGGCCCATAGTCCTACTCGCCATTACTCGTGTGATTTGGTCTTCAACTTCAATTCTTTTGGAATCTAGCTTTTGTGGGTTGTGTTTCTGAAGGCAAGTATGAATTCTCCATTGAGCACTCACCTTTAGGAGAATCCAAAATATGATTCTTTTGGTTTTTGGGTGGGTCTTAATGAAGTTATGAATCTCCATTTCTTTATGGATGGGTCTTGCCTTGAAGAGAATCGCATGCTCTCTCCCTGAAGAAGGCAAGTACCTCTTTGATTCTTTTGAAGGCAAGGAGAATAGAATGCACGTATAAATCTTCCTTCCACATTAGCTTTTGTTTGTCCTCTCAATTGTCATTTATTTTTATTTTTATTTTTACTTTTATTTTTTATTTAATTTTTTTATTATAAAAAGCCCAATGCAAATAATATTTATTAAGGGTGAGCGATTCCAAGTTCTTTACAGGTTTCGCCTAGAATCTGGAACTTACTTTCAGGTACAGGTTCTTTATTTTTTGGAACCTGGAACCTGCCCATCAAAACCAAGAATTTAGAACTTACATTATCATAGATTCGAGGGTCGGTTCTAGGTTTTAATAGGTTCTAAATAAAAAAACAGAAATGAACATAACAATAATAAATAAGCTTGTCATTTATAAAAAAAAGAATACAAAACAAAGAAGACTATCAACTTAGGAAATTGCAGCTGTTATACTCCTAGACAAGATACATATTATTTTCAACTGGGATAGGGCATCACTAACCTTTGCCAAATTTTGAGTGACTCTAAACACCATCTCAGGCATGAATGATTGATTTGTTTGAGATAGAGGCTCACCCCATACCACACACATGCTATAAATTTGAATTATGACCTATAAGGAATGATAAGTGTAGGTGACTTATATCAATTCCTCTTGTATAGGATCTTATAGAAAGAAAACAATTATGCTAGATGGTTTTTACTTTTTTCAGGTTTAGGAATCTTAACCTAGTTTCGATTCTGGTTCCTATAGAAACCGGAACCGGGAACTGGAACAGGCCTCTCTAGAATCGGGAACCAAATCGAACCCATTGGTTCGGTTTTCCAATTCTCGGTTCCATTCCGGAACCGCGCTCCCCCAAATATTTACCAGACACAATATGTATTTTTATAAATAGAATTTACCAAACAATATTTATATTTCATGAAAATTCCTTGGCCTAAAATCCTTTGCATTGACAAAAACTCTCCCTAACGTACTCTATTTTGGCATGGCTTACTCACTAAAAGAAGAAAGCTCTCAAACATCCTTCAATCAGTAATTTCGAGACAAGGACTATATTGTTGTTTGTCATTGCCATGCCTTAGTATATTACAAAGTGTAAATGTTACCTACATGTAAACTAACTAAATATAATTATCCATTTTTGTAACTCACGTCAAATAGTGGTTAGAGGAAAGGATGGAAAAAAATTACATCTTAGAAAAGAAAAATATTGTTGTATGCATTGAAACACAATTAGGTTGAGATATATCGATTGTTATGCTTCTTGTGTGATACTATGAGGCAAAATAGTTTCTAGCAAACTGAAAGTGGGCAGTAAAGTAAGTGAGTCATCTTAAACACTCAATAATAATTGGGATAAGTGCTACAGAAGTTTTAAAACTTGTCACGAAAATACAATTGAATCCTAAAACTTGCAAACAGTGCAATTGAGTCCTAAAACTTGTCAAATTGTTTCAATCGAGTTCTAAAGTTAACGCCATTGACTTTTTAACGGAAAATGCTGACGTGGCATTTAAAATTAATTTTTATTTTCATGTGGCTTTTTTATGTTTTTTTTTATTTAAATTAGATTCAAAAATTAAAAAAAGAAAATGGTTCAAAAAAAAAAAAAGAAAAAAATGGCAACCTCACTTAGGAGGGGTCGGCCACTGCCCGCCCTTTGCGAGGGTCGGCATGCCCAGATCTGGGCACCCTCGCCCGAGCTTGGCGAGGGTCGCCGACCTTCACTTGGGGCCGGTGAGGCCTCGCCCTAGCTGAGCAAGGGCTGGCCACCTGTGCCTAAGGCTGGCGATAGTCGCCGGCCCCTTCGACAATTGACGGCGGCGGTGGCGGCGGCAGCAAGGAGGAGCTGCTTTATGTTCTTTTTTTTTTTTTTTAACAATTTAAAAAATAAATTTTCTTTTATTTTTAGTTTTTAAATCTATTTTTAAAAATTGAATAAAAAATAATTTAAAAAGCCATTTGAAAAAGAAAAATTATTTAAAAATCCACATCAGTGCCATGTTAGCATTTTCCATTAAAAGGGCTAACGGTCTTAACTTTAGGATTCGATTGAAATAATTTGACAAGTTTTAGAACTCAATTGCACTTTTTGCAAATTTTAGGACTCAATTGCATTTTCGTGACAAATTTTAGGACTTGTGTAGCACTTATCCAATAAGAATTTGTTGCATTATTTAGTATACCAATTTAATAACCTAGAATTAGTAAATATAGCATTTCTCCATTTATTACAATTGACATGATCCATGAATTCTGACATTTTTGTTCTTTATTGATCACATTTTTACATGCTATTGACTAATGGTTAAGAGTTTGTTGCATACCGTGTGCTGGTCGTTAAAAAAATGGACATCGGGACACCTAGAGTGCCAAAAGTTGGCGCGAAGGGACACTTAAGCGCCAAAAGTCATAAAAGCGACACTTGAGTGCCAAAATCGGAGCAAAATAAATCACTTAGGTGCCACTGATGAGAAAATCTGGCTAAATTGCCTACGTGGCATTTTCCAGTGACATCTTTTACTAAAATGGCAAACATTTTCTTTTAAAAAAAAAAAAGCACACATAAACAACAAAAACGACGTTGTCCATCTACGTTGGCTTAGCCAACCTAAACAACGTTGTTTTTTCTTGGTGTTAAATGATGTCGTTTAGGTTATTTTGGCTTAGGCAGACCTGGCCATCGTTGTTTCTCCTGGTTCACTTGTGTTCACATTAGATCTAAGGCCCTTCTCACGCCTAAAGGTAGTCATCGGTCGCCGTCGTCGGTTGCCATCGTGGGTCGTCATAGCCGCTTGCCATCGTCGCTCCTCCAGGTTCGGCCCCTTCTCCCCCTCCCCTGTGATGAAATTAGGGCTCAAATTCTTTTATTAGGGCTCCGATGGAAAATTTGGGGCTTAGCAGGGAAATGTGGAGGTCGGATTGGATGGTACTTTGATGTGCAATTTATGAGTCAGAAGTGGTACTCGAACCTAATGGGGTTTGGATTGGCAATTTAGGGCTTGGCCTCGAAATGTAGGGTTCGACGAGGGGAAAATTAGGGCTCGACCTCGAAGATGTGCTATTTTTGTGATGTGTGACTTAGAACGATACTACTGTGATGTGTGTTTAGAGCTTGGATGTAGTATTGTGATGTGCAAGGGTGATTTTTAGGGGTTAGATGTGAAATGTGATGTGCAACAATGATCTAAACCGGTCGGAGTAGTTGTTGTGGGGACGTCTGGTCACTTTTTTTTAAATTGAAGTATTGAAATGGGTGTTGTGAGGATCTATGCTTGTCGTGGGGATCTCTGTTTTTTTGTTAATATTTTAAGGGAAAGTAAGGCAAATAATCAAAGTGGCGACCTCTTTTTTGGCTATTATGTAGGGGTATATTGTTAGTGTGAGGACCTCTTTTAATCGTGGATGGTATATTTCCAGTAAATGGCCTAACATGTGCATCTCTCCCCCCTAAGTCCATGAGAGTGGGGGGACTTCCATATGCAATTGTCTATTATTTTTTGTGGATGTGGTCCCGAAAGGTAATTATTATTTTTTTCTTGATGCAGAAATGGCTTATGATAAGGATTATGTCGTTATGATAGTTTGCTATGGTGGAGATTTTGTGATTGGAGAGGATGTGTGGGAGTATGAGGGCGGAAATGAGGGCACCATCTTTGTCGATATAAAAAATGCATTTTATATAGGATTTGTCAGGGATGTAATGATTTATTTGCCTTGTAAAGTTAAGAAGTTGCTATATTGTGTTCTTGGGAAAGGCTTAAGAGATGATTTGAGAAACTTAGAAGATTATAATGGTTTTAGGGATGTTCTATACCATTATCTTCATGGCGAAGATGTAAAAGTATACGTTGAGTACGATAGTGATAATGATAACGAAGATGATGATGGAGAGAGCGCCTATATAGGATAAAAAGGAGATGATATTCAAGGTAGTACTGAGGTTAGTGATGAAGGAAGGCAGGATAGACATGATGGAGAGGAGAGGGGCGCAGATATAGCTCACCAAAATGATGATGACATAGGTGATGTCACAATCACTGGATTAGATTGAGAAGTAGCTGAATCCAGTGTTGATGACGATGAAGGATTGCCTACTGAAAATTTCATAAGTGATGATGATGATGATGATGAGGAGCTTGTACAGTCAAGAAAAAAGCAAAGGAATTTTTTGACAAATAAGTTTGCAGCTTTGTAGGTAACTGATGAAATTCCAAACAAGGCCGAAGGCCCTACAGATGCTGGTGCTGCCGGCAAGGAGACTGATTATGAAGAAAGCATCGAAAATGCTACTTCCCAAGATGAGCTTGAAACATATCAAGAATTTCAAGATGCAAAACAATTTAAGGAAGCTATATTGAAGAACTCTATTGATGCACAAAGAAATATTAACTTCATTAGAAACACTAAAACCTTTGTAAGAGCTAAGTGTTTGCAACAAAATTGTCTATGGAAGATCTATAGCACATTTGTTAGGAGAAGTGGATCCTTCCAGATTAGAACCTACCAAGAGGAACATACTTGTTCCATTAGTTTTGAAACTAAAAAGGTAACAAGTGTGTGGTTGTCCAAGTACTACTTTGATCTGATTAAGCTGATGCCCTAGATGAAGAGTACTGAGTTTAGGATGTTGGTGAAGAAGCGTGTAGGCATCAATATATCCAAAAATCAATACAATAGATAAACAAAATGTGATGAAAATACTCATTGGTCAATACTACAGCAAATATGGACAGTTGTGGGATTATACTTGGGAGTATAGGCTGCAAAATCCTTCAAGTAGAGTGTATGTAAAGGTCGTGGAGAGACTACTTCCTGATAGTCAGACCAAGTTCAATAAGTTCTATGTTTGCTTCGATGCATGCAAATTAAGATTTTTATCTGGTTGTAAATGGATTATAGGATCGGGCGGCTACTTTTTAAAGGGCTTATGCGAGGGAGAATTACTAGCTGCAATTGGAAGATATGTGAATAATCAAATGTTTCCACTGGCTTGGGCTATTGTGAGGGTAGAGAATAAGGACAATTAGTCCTAGTTCCTAAAAAATCTAATGACTGATTTGAAGATAACAAATGAGGAAGGGTGGGCACTCATGAGAAACCAACAAAAGGTAATATTAGTTTTTTGAAAAATTTTGTCAATTATTTGCTTTTTAACATCAACATGCCATTTACTTAAATTTCTTATTTTGAATTATTGTATGGACTGGTTCTGGCGGTAGCTGAGTTGTTGCCTTATGGTGTACATTGAATGTGTGCGCGGCACATATACACAAATTAGGCAAAGACCTATAAATGGGACAAGCTGTAGTCGCAATTTTGACAGTTAGCAAAGAGCATGAATATGGCTAACTTTAGAATGGCCAAAGAAGAACTGCTTCAATTGACAAAGGAAGGTTATGATGCACCATTCCAAATATAACCGAAGTGTTGGTGTAGGGCGTTCTTCAACGAGGAATTTAAGTGTGATAACATCAATAACAACATTTGCGAAGCATTTAATGGGAGAATAATAGATGCCAGATGCAAACCAATTATCTCAATGCTTGAAGACATACGGATTATGGTCATGACTGGCTGCACAAACAAAGAGACAACGCTACAAATTGGACTAGACAATGTAGTCTTAGGATTGATAAGAAATTGAATGAGAACTTGGTTGTAAATAGGTATTGTCATCCCATTTGGAATGGGGATGAAAGATATGAGATAATGAAGAGTTATGATAAGTATATTGCCCATTTAGGTATGAGGAAGTGTTCATGTAGAGCATGGAAACTAAGTAGAATTCCTTGTGTACATGCCATATGTACCATCCAATTGAAGGGCCACAACACAGAGGACCACATTGATGATTAGTACAAGAAACCGAAATATCTTGCCTCTTACCAATTCATAATGCAACCAATTAGATCTAGAAAGTTTTAGGAGCCAACAGATCGCAAAGCACCTCGACATTTGCCATTAAAGAACAAAATGGGAAGGGCAAAGCGAAAACGAAGAATGACGGAGGGAGAGGTCTTAGGTCAGCGTAGGATGAGTAGGACAGGTGTAAAGATGACGTGCTTTTATTGTCACATAACAAGGCACAATACTAAATGTTGTCAATTAAGGAAGCAATAGGGACAATTGAGGCTAGCCGAAGAGCCTAGTGAATGGACAGTTGGAGAAGGACAAACAGAAAGGCGAAGTGAGTCGACCATTCTTCAATCAACGACAAAGAACTTAGTAAGTCATGACATTTGTGTTTTTGTTGCTTTATGATTTATTACAAATATGTACATAGATACAATTGACATGTATGTAATGTTTTTGTCTTTGTCAGGTCATGAGAATGACACGTGAAGGATTGGATGAAGCCTCTGCTATACCTAAAACTAAAGAGCCTGTTCGAAGAAGGCAAGGCAGAAAATAGCTAGTTGAAGGATTGGCTAAAGCAACTGAAGGGCCAGTTAAGTTGACTGTTTTGTAGCAACAGAGAAAAAAATACCCAATAAGTTCAATAATTTGTGTTTACTTTTCCTTTACGTTGTTATATGATCTGATATTATATTTATAATGTCTTTTGCCTCTTTCTTAGATTCGAAAAAGGCAAACTAGAGCTTAGTGGCCAATAGAGGGCCCAACTGAAGGGCCACCACAAGATCCACAATAAAGGTCACCACAAAGGCCACTAGAAGGGTCATCACAAAGGCCACTAGAAAGGTCATCACAAAGGCCACCACAAAAATCGACAGAAGGTGTCACTGAAGCTGAAAGGTTAAATTGAAAAACAACTAGAAGAAAGCCAAATCAAAGGCCAGCTACAATAAGGCCATCTATAAGACGCCTAGATAAAGAATTGGCCGAAAAAGCCCTTGCTGTAACTGAACAGCCACAATAAGAGCCTAAGAAATCACTGGCGAGATGAATGGCTAGCCAATCATAAGTACTTGAAAGTGACATTCCCCTTCGAACAAAAGGGTTAGGAAGAAGCTAAAAAAATATGGTTATGGCCTTTACATAGATAAGCATATTGAAACAGTCATTCTTAATGAAAGTTTTATAGGCTACATTTAATTTAATTTATGGTACAAACTTTTGTTGATAATTGAGTTTTCTTTTTGTAGCCTGGGAGAAGTTTAGAGGTTCTTATCTCTCAAGGCCTAACTCAAGAATCAACGACTAGGCCAACAAAGAAGAAGACATCGGCTGTGCCAACAAGAAAGAAGCGTAAAAAGTGATGTAGCTAGTATAAACACCTAGAGGAGGTGAATAAGTGTAAAAATAATTTCTCGAGATACGAAAGCAATACTAGGCAACCGATAGAAAGGAAGTACTCTTTTGCTTAATCAAAATGAATTTCGATCAAAGCAAAGTAAAGAGTAGGGAAGAGAAGATTAAACACAAGGTTTATAGTGGTTCAGCTTATCCCAAGCCTACGTCCACTCTTCTGCACTGACAGCCTATCGGCTAGATTTCACTATGAATAAAAGAGATGTTACAGCACAGCTTTTCCTTGATTCCACAGTGTAGATGTTCTACCACACTTCCTCAAGGTTTCTCATAAATATAAACTCTCTTTTTTGCGTACAAGATTTCGCTCAAATGAATTGACTAAATAACAAGGAGCTTCAGACTTTGGAATTCTTCTATCGCGCACTTCTTGAACAACTTAGAACGTCTTCCTTATATACTCCTTTACGCCATCATACCCGTTGGCACTTACCAAAGGAATTCCTCCAATCTACCTGTTGGATGGAATCAATTAGGAAGATCATTTGAGCTATTAAAGGAACATGTCGATAGCCCATCAATCCTGTTCGCCCATACAATTAGGATCTCGGTTTCCATAAGTAGAACCTTCCACGAATATTTCAACAATCAACGGATCCTTAATCTTCGAATCAATCTCGATCAATTAAAAGGATTCCATTATATCATATCCAACCAAGAGATCTTCTCCAGTCGATAAGGTCATATCCTTAATAAAACATCCAGTTCTGGATAGCCTTTCTTCAACGGATTAGAAATTGTCAATGAGAATAGACTTTGAATCTTGAGTCTGGCTGTCCAGAGGTCTTTAGACTTTAAACAGCAGAGTCTGCAAATCTTCAGACTAGACTGATGTAAACGTTTTGTTAGCTTCAAAACATTTCAAGAAGATTTCTCCAACAACCTCCCCTTTTTTGATGGTGACAAAACTTTCCTGTAGATTTGGATAACTTTGACTTGCAAAACATTTCTCAAACAAATATACATATCTTATAAAGATAAATGGCTAAATGAATAACACTAGAATCTGCAACCACAGAAAATAGGTTAGTCTTGAATATGATAAAGCCATCCATAAGATATCAATAGTAGTCAATAGCAGTCAAATCCAAATTCACATCCAGACACAAAATTAAAGTCAAACAACAATCCAAATCAAACACTCCAAACAATTAAAAAATTCGAAGTTTGATTCAAATCTTGCACTTCTTCCCCTTTTTGTTAGCATTAAAAAGGTTGGGAAAAAAATGGAATAAAGTCAAGATTGCTTGAGAACGCGGACAAGCTGGAAATCTCCCATGGACTGAACGATCCCTTTCAGCCTTTTCAAGTCCTCCTTCAGTTATGCAACCTCCTCACCCTAGCATTAGCCTGAATCTGAACGGAGAGGGCTTGAATCTGATCTTTCAAAGAAACTGAAGAAACTTGACCTGCATTCTGCAAGCTTTGAACCTCGCATCCCAGAGCATAAATTTGATCGTGCATCTCCAAGAGAATATCCATAATTCTATGAGAATCTGTTGAGCTTTCGGTCTGCGTACTGGCTTCAGCATGATTTGCAGACGATGGCATATCAGAATAATCACGCAGATTTGGTGATGAAGCATCATGTTCTTTTTAAGGAAAATGAGAGGCTGGAGAGCGGCTGACTCCCTCACTGGCAGCAGCTGACATCCCTCTTTTCTCATTATCTCCCCCTGTTTCTATGCCTTCAGGTGGAGAAGAGTGTTTTTCAGGCTCTCCTTCCTCTTGATTCATTCTCTCTTCTTCTTCTTCTTCTGCTTCTTTTTCACAAAGTGCTCTTTCTTCTTCTTCTTTTTCATCCCTTGCCTCCTCAGCATCCTTTTCTTCTACTTCTCTTTCCTCTGCTTCCTTCTCCTCTGCTTCTTTCTCTTGTCTTTCTCGAGTCCTCTGTTCTGAGTCTTTCACTGGAGCAGAACGGCTCAGGTGTTTCAATGCCATTGCAGAGATGGTGATGTCTACCTCATAATCTTCATCTTCAACGATGAGAGCTCTCCTTCTCTTGGATGGAGCAACCAGGGCTCATTTCCTTTTCTTTTTGATGCAGAAGAGATTTGATGAGACTTTACAGGAGTCTTCTCCTTAAATTTCTCCAACGCCTTGCTTAGCTCCTTCAGACGCATATTGGTCACTATTTTTAGCCCTACCACCATATGATCACACGATCAAGTACAAAGAATTTGTGGAGGCTGAATGTTCAGATGTTTGAATAACTTCGTCACAAGACTTGGATAAGGAAGTTGACCTCTGTCTTTCACCACTGCTCTATACATGTGGAACATAATAGTGTGAGGAAGAGAAAACTTTTTCCCAGTGAGAATGGCATACATCAACTTTGCCTCGGAACTTGAAACATCAGTCTTGGAAGTTGATTTCGGTCTGAGGCAATTGATCACAATCTTGTGAAGCAAAATGTTGAACGCACTCATCCTTAGATAGGAAATCTTTTCCTCTGTTCTCCTGTCCTTAACAAGTTCCAATGTAGCACAAGCAATAGAAACTTTGATCGGTTGATATCTTCCTCTCTCAACCCCTAACACATCTGCCAACATATCCATATCCACTACAAAGTCTTGATCTTTGACATTGAAAGAGAATCTATTCACATCCAGAAAACTAAGATTCGAATAGAAATAAGCAGTTAATTCAGCATAAGCTTCTGTGGTGTTATAACAGAACGGCTCAAGTAGAAGAAAACTAAACTTTTCTCTCAAGTTGACATTTACAACATCCAGAAAATCAAAATCCACACTCCTAGAGTTTATCACTCCACGCTTTAGCAATTTTGAGTATAGATCATTCTGTTCCTTCGATCTAAACAACTCTCCCATTTTTCCTCGATTTTCCGCCGCAATGCCCATCCTCGGTTGAAATTGGCTGTACAATTTGTCATCATCATTCCCATCTATCGGATTAAATCCCCAATCACGAGGATCACTTGGGATATTTGCAAGGGATTCTTCTACCACCCCTTTACGAGCAATTCCCAAACTTTCCATTTTCCATAAAAAGATATATTCATTCCCATATCCTTTGTCTTTAAGAAAATCATTAACGTAGTTCAATGGAGTACGAGTCCCTTTTAAAGCATGATAAAGCTTATAAATAAAAGAGGGCCTTTGAACTCTTACAGGATCTGCGTCTTCGATGATTTCTTCCTCTTGTTGATGACCAACATTTTGAGGACTAGATGATGGAGAATGACGCTGCTGAAAATGTTGTGGGCTCTGTTGCTGATTTGGAGCCTCTTCTTCCTCGGTGAGATCGAAGTGAGTAGGCCCCTCACTCATTCGATGTGGTCCCTTGCTTGCGATCCTCGAAGACTTTCTTGGAGATGACATTTTTCTCACTTCTTTGAAAGATTCCTTGCTTGACTTTCCCAAGAAAAATGACAACTTTTTTGAAGATTAGGCAAGAGAAAAAAACAGGAATGGAAGATCAGTGCTTTTTAGGGTTTTTGGAGAGTAAAGCGAAGAAGAAGCAACAGTGCATAATCGGTTAAAAAGGGGGCATACGGAATGTCATAAAGGAAGATGAAAAGATGCCTTTTCAAAAAATAACTGCCTTTTTTCCGAGAAAATAGTCATTTCAAAAAATAACTTCTTTTTCAAAAGGAAACGTTGCAATAATCACGTCAATTAAAGATAGCAATAATAAGACATGATTGATGATCGTACCTTTTCAAGATGAGATTTGGGAGAGAGAGAATAACTTACAGTCAAAGTCTTGTTTGTTTGAATCTGAGAGTTTCTAGACTTTAACTTCTTCAAACCTCAAAATGTTGAGTTTGGAACAAATAATTTCAAATTGATTTTTCTCCAAAGGCTTGTGAATATATCCGCCAGTTGGTTCTTTGAATCAACATACTGAATCGAAACTTCTCCATTTTGAACATGATCTCTAATGAAGTGATGTCGAATCTCTATATGCTTTGCTCTTGAGTGAAGAATTTGATTTTTGGTAAGATTGATTGCACTAGTGTTGTCGCAGTTAATCTTCGTGCATGAATTTTCAGTTCCAAAGTCTCTTAGCTGTTGTTTTATCCACAAAATTTGTGAACCGCAACTTCCAAGACCTACATACTCTGCTTCTGCTATAGAGAGAGCTACTGTACTCTGTTTTCTTGAAAACCAAGATACTGTCCTGCCTCCAAGTAGTTGACAGGTACCCGAGGTGCTCTTTCTATCAACTCTGCAACTGGCTAGAGCTGCGTCTGAGTATCCAAGAAGAGTAAAGTCTCCTCTTTTAGGATACCATAGGCCTATGCTTGAAGTTGAAGTAATGTATTTAATAATACGTTTTGCAGCATTTAAATGAGATTCTTTAGGGTTTGCTTAAAATCTGGCACAAATGCAAACACTCAACAAAATGTCAGGTCTAGAAGTAGTAAGATAAAGAAGTGAGCCAATGATACTCCTGTATAACTTCTGGTCGACTTTCTCTCCTTCTTCATCTTTGTCTATCTTCAAGGAACTTGACATTGGTATTTCAGCCTTCTTGCAATTGTTCAGACCAAACTTTTTGATGAGATCATTAGCATATTTTTCTTGATAAATAAAAGTTTCTTCCTTCAGTTGTTTCACTTGAAGCCCGAGAAAGAAGGTTAACTCACTCATCATGCTCATTTCAAATTCATCCTGCATGGTCTTAGAGAATTTCTTTACTGAGACTTTCATTAGGAGATCCGAATATAATATCAACGACATATATTTGAACTAGCACAAAACTTTTGCTTTCTCTTTTGATAAACAGAGTAGTGTCTACTTTACCTTTCACAAAACCGTTTTGAATTAAAAACTTACTCAGCCTGTCGTACCAAGCTCGAGGTGCTTGTTTTAAGCCATATAAAGCCTTTTTGAGTTTGAAAACTGAGTCCGGTTTCCTTGGGTCTTCAAACCCAGGTGGTTGTTCCACATAGACTTCCTCATTGATCAATCCATTTAGGAAAACACTTTTGACATCCATTTAGAATAACCTGAAATTTTTATGATAAGCAAATGCAAGTAATAAACGAATTGCTTCTAACCTTGCTACTGGTGCGTAAGTCTCGTCATAGTCTATCCCTTCTTCTTGCGTGTATCCCTTGGCCACGAATCTTGCTTTGTTTCTTACAACCTTGCCTTTTTCGTCCATCTTGTTTTTGAAAACCCATTTAGCTCCAATAACAGATTTACCTTTTGGTTTAGGAGTTAATTCGCAGACATCATTGATACTGAATTGCCTGAGCTCTTCTTGCAAGGCTTCAATCCAGCTTTCATCAGATAAAGCTTCATCTATGCTTTTGGGTTCTATTTCAGAAATAAAAGCCACAGCACTAGACTCTTCACGCCTTTTGGATCTTGTGCGAATTCCTTCATTATTGTCGCCAATGATAAGATCTTTGGGATGACTGGACTTATGCTTCCAGTTGCTGGTTAATTTGTTAGAATGATGGTCACTTCCTTCACTTGAGTCTTCAACAGTCACTTGCTGCTAATCCTTCAAAGTCTGAGCTGCTTCTTGAGATTTAGACTTTGTAGAGTCTGGAGCAGGTTCAGGTTTTTCAAGATGAGTCTGAATAGATTCATTTTGTATAGAATCCTGGAATTTGACATTCATTGATTCTTCCATAGTTTGAGTCTTTTTGTTGTAGACTCTGTACGCTTTGCTTGTGGTTGAATATCCAAGGAAGATGCCTTCATCTGACTTTTCTTCAAACTTACCAACTCGATCATTTGCATTTTTCAATATAAAACATTTACATCCAAACACATGAAAATATGAAACAATAGGCTTCTTTTCTTTGAATTATTCATAGGGGGTTTTTTTCTAGAATAGGCCTTAGAAAAACTCTTTTGATAATATAACATGCTGTAAAAACTGCTTCAGCCCAAAAACGTGAGGAGATGTTGCTTTCAATTAGAGGGGTTCTAGCCATTTCTTGAAGCGATCTATTCTTTCTTTCCATAACTCCATTTTGTTTTGAAGTATATGGAGAGGAAAAAAAATGCTGAAAACCAGATTTATCACAAAACTTTGTAAAATCTTGATTTTCAAATTCACCTCCATGATCTGTTCTTATACTTGAAATAACATATCCTTTTTTGTTTTGAACCTTTTTAGCAAATTTTTCAAAGTAAGAGAAAGTTTCAGACTTACTTGCCAGGAAATACACCCAAGTAAATCATGAGTAGTCATCCACGATTACTAGGCAATATTTCTTACCTCCACTGCTCTGTGTTCTGGTTGGTCGAAAGAGATCCATATGCAGAAGCTGCAGTACACGGTTAGTGGAAACTTGATTTATTGGTTTAAAGGAATTTCTTACCTGTTTTCCCAAAATGCATGGTGTACATAGGTCAGACTTTTGGTAGGATAAATTGGGTAGACCACGAACAAGCTTATTTGTTGAAATTTTGCCTATCTGCTTCATATTGATGTGCCCAAGCTTTCTGTGCCATAAGCTTGCTTCGTCTTGGATTGAAATTAAACATTGCGATTCATCTGGTTTCACATCCAAGAGGTAGATATTTCCATGTCTTCGTCCCATAAATGACTGAGTATAGTCTTTACTGGTTCCTGAACATATACCCTCTTGAAAGTAGAATTTGAAACCGGTATCACATAGCTAACTGACACTAAGCAGATTGTAGTTAAGTCCTTCAACTAAAGAAACATTTCTTATTGTGAGGTTTCCAATCTTCACAGTTCCAAATCCCACAATTTTTCCTTTGTTGTTTCCTCCAAATGAGACTTTTCCACCATTTACTTGAACAAGTTTTATGAAGCAATTTGAGTCTCCTGTCATGTGTCTTGAGCATCCACTATCTAGATACCATTTTACCTTTTTCTTGATAGTGACTTGCATTTAAAAAAGAAACTCAAACTTTCTTTGGTACCCATCTTTTCTTGGGTCCATTCGTGTTAGTATGATATGCGGTTTTTGCCCATACTTTATTGACAGGTTTCCAAATCATAGGACATTCTTTTTCAAAATGATTTGCACTATTGCACTTTGAACATCTGAGAGCATTGCGACCTACTGGTTTTACAAAGGTCCTTTTAAAATGATTTTTGTAAGCATCTCTTGAGGGTCTTTGTTTGATTCTTTTCTTCACTTTAGGAAAATCAATTAAAGGAATTGTTTCAGCATTCATTCCCAAACCAGATTTATTGAAATAAAGTCTTTGAATATAAAGTATTTTTTCTAATTTCTCAGATCCTATAGAAATTTTTTTGGAAATATTTGAGATATCATTTTTCAAGAATGCATTTTCTTTTGAAAGATTATCTTCACTTTCTCTAAGAGAAGAAACATTCATGTCTAAACATTTCACATTTTCTTTCAAAATATTTTCTTGTTGTTTTAAGGCAGAATTTTTCTTTTTGAGTTCGGAAGTCTTTTTGAGAGAAGTTTTAAGAATAAAACACAACTCATCAATGTATTTGGAAACTTTAATAGGG
The DNA here is from genome assembly GCA_014182885.2 of Eucalyptus caleyi. Lineage (NCBI taxonomy): Eukaryota > Viridiplantae > Streptophyta > Magnoliopsida > Myrtales > Myrtaceae > Eucalyptus > Eucalyptus caleyi. Next base: position 17,485,972 of record CM024474.2, on the reverse strand, counting down.
ATTTTGAAGTTACTCAACTCAAATTCACTGCCCGAACTCGAAGTCTGTCTCGGAGTTTGAATCTGAATCCGATTGTGCCATCAGACATATGTTGGCATAATCATCATCACTTTCTTCACATTCTGTATCACTCCAAGTTTCTGCTTTAAGAGCCTTTCGATACTTTTCAGCTTTTCCTTTCTTCTTCCTTAGAAGAGGACAGTTGGGTCTGATGTGTCCCTTTTTCTTACATTCAAAGCATACTACATCTTTATTTGATTCATCATCTTCAACAGACTTAGTCTATTGCTTTTGAAAACTTTGTTTCCTTGGATTGAATCTTCTTCCTTTTCAGTTCAGCTTTCTGAATCTTCTTCCTTTTCTGTTAAGCTTTCTGAATCTTCTTATCATGAGAGCAAGCTCCTCATCGTCCATATCGTCTTCAGAATCTGCAACATCAAAATCATCATTAGATTTTAATGTAATGGATTTCTTACCTTTAGGGTCTTCGTCTTCATTGATTCGTTTCACTTCATAAGACTGAAGAGTTCCAACTAACTCATCAACAGACAGTGGCATGATTCTTTAGGTCGCTCTGATTGAGTTCTTTATGTGATTCCAATTCATGGAGAGTCCATGCAGTAGCTTGTTTACCTTCATGGGATCATAAATTGATTGATCTTGATTTTCAAGACCATTCACGATATCTGTAAAATGACTAAACATGTCAGTTATAGATTTTCCCGATTTCATTCTGAAGGTTTCGTATTGACCGAGGAGAATGTCGATTCTGGTCTCTTTTACTCGATCGGTTCCTTCATAGGTAATATGTAATCTATCCCAGACTTCTTTAGTTGTAATACAAGAAGATATTCTGTTATATTCAGTAGGAGATAAAGCACAATATAAAAAATAAATTACTTTTGCATCAAGAGCTTGTCTCTTGATTATCTCTTCCTGAGTCATTTGACTAGACTCCACTGTATCTTTTCTACAACATCCCATTCCAGAGGATCCTTTAATCTTAGGAATGCCTTCATCTTGTTTTTCCATATGTTGTAATCATTTCTATCAAAGTAAGGTGGTCTGGTATTACTTTGCCCTTTTACCAGCCTTGGAGCCAACATACTAGCCATGGATCTTTTAACTCTGAAGTAAAACACTTCAAACAAAGTGAGTACACAGGCTCTGATACCAATTGATGTAGCTAGTATAAACACCTAGAGGGGGGTGAATAAGTGTAAAAACAATTTCTCGAGATACAAAAGCAATACTAGGCAACCGATAGAAAGGAAGTACTCTTTTGCTTAATCAAAATTAATTTCGATTAAAGTAAAGTAAAGAGTATGGAAGAGAAGATTAAACACAAGGTTTATAGTGGTTCGGCTTATCCCAAGCCTACGTCCACTCTTCCGCACTGACAACTTATTGGCTGGATTTCATTATGAACAAAAGAAATGTTACAGCACAACTTTTCCTTGATTCCATAGTGTAGATGTTCTACCACACTTCCTTAAGGTTTCTCATAAATATAAACTCTCTTTTTTGCGTAAAAGATTTCGCTCAAATGAATTGACTAAATAACAAGGAGCTTTAGACTTTGGAATTATTCTATCGCGCACTTCTTGAACAACTTAGAACATCTTCCTTATATACTCCTTTACGCCATCATACCGTTGGCACTTACCAAAGGAATTCCTCCAATCTACCCGTTGAACGGAATCAATTAGGAAGATCATTCGAGCTATTAAAGGAATAGGTCGATGGACCATCAATCCTGTTCGCCCATACAATCAGGATCTCGATTTTCATAAGTAGAACCTTCCACGAATATTTCGCCAATCAATGGATCCTTAATCTTCAAATCAATCTCGATCAATTAAAAGGATTCCGTTATGTCATATCCAGCCAAGAGATCTTTCCAGTCGATAAGGTCATATCCTTAATAAAACATCTAGTTCTGGATAGCCTTTCTTCAACGGATTAGAAACTGTCAATGAGGATAGACTTTGAATCTTGAGTCTAGCTGTCCGGAGGTCTTCAGACTTTAAACAGCAGAGTCTGCAAACTTTCAAACTAGACCGATGGAAACGTTTTGTCAGCTTCAAAACATTTCAAGAATATTTCTCCAACAAAAAGAACGCAGTTGCAGGTCCATTTGAATCAGTTCAACCTATGATAGTTGTAGCTCCTTCTGAATTAGTTCAGCCTAGGACAATTGCAGTTCCATCAGAATCAATGCATCCTGACACAGTTGAAGAAGAAGTTGCACATCCAGTTAGAAAAAGTGTAGGGATTATAAATCAAGTTAAAGGTCCATCAAAAGGAGTACAAACATGAGGCATTATGCATATTGATTGATGAAATGAGATGGGATATGGTTTGGAGGGCTGAAGAATTAGTTGTTTTATTTATAATTTGCTGTGGATTTTTTTAATAGTTTGTTATTGATTTTGTGAGACTTAATTTCAATATCAATGGAACGATCTTATTGCTTGTCATTTTTACCTTCTTCATTTATTTATTTATTTATTTTGCTTTTACTTTTACTTACTGCTTCTAGTGATGGATATGTGGTGGTTGTTGGGGTGTTAGTGTGGCTGGTGGTGGCAGCTGATGAAGCCTGGTGGTGGTGGGTCTATTGTGGGGGTTAGGTTGGAAGCTCTAACTGCACCTAATTCTGGTGCAAGTGTGTAGTGTGAATAGCTTGCACAAGCCCCTTTTGCAATGGACTCATCATCCACCAGCAGCAATGGCTGCTAATGGTGGTGGGTCTATGGTTGTGGCAGCATATTGGTGTGGTAGTTGGGATGCTAGTGTTGCTAGTGGTGGCTGTTGATGCTTAGTGATGGTGGGTCTATTATAGGGGTTGGATTGGGGGCTTGTGCTATACCTGATGCAAGATGCAAGTGTGCATGCACATCTTGCACCAGCAATTTTTGTAGCAGCAAACCACTAACACAGTGGTGGTTGGTGGTTGCTCAAGTGAATGCCTAAGATGCCTAGTGTGGCTGGTGGTGATGGTTGGAGGCCATTGGTGGGCGGTGGTGGTGGCTGGTGATAGCTAGTGGTTGGTGCAATTTATAAAGGTAACTTACAAAAAAATTGGCACTTAATTAATCATATTCTAAAAAACTTAGCACTTAAGTGATCACTTTTAATAATAACTTAACACTTAAATATTTTTTTTTTTATTACGACCAACACTTTAGTGATCACTAAATACAATTTATAGCACTTGAGTATCACTTGTGTATGTTCTATATATATGCTAGTTTGTAGCAAACCAAAGAAGCTAATGGCTTATATATTCGGTTCAATTTATGGCAATTCCATTTAATCCAAAGTTTGCTGCTTGTTTACATTCAATTCAAGTAAAGAAGTCACCACAATACATTGACCCAATATACATTCCATTCTTACCGATTTATATTCAAGAATAAGCAAAAATATAGTACAAATAGTATTTCATTCATTCATTCATTCATTCATTCCTTTTCCTTGACCTCCCGACAAGCACAAGAAGTAACACATAATACATATGACAGCACCAAAAAAAAAAAAGAAAAAAAGAAGCCATAACGATCTTGTAGACAACATAAAACTTTTTCTCATTTCCCAAAAAAATAAGTTACATTTCATCCAAAACAAGTACATTTGTTCACTCATTTACAATTATGGTAGTCAGAGAAACTTCTTCTCATCTTCTAGTACTTTTACATTTAATCATAAAGTATGATAGGCAAAAAAACAGCAACACACCACCACCCTTAGCGACGCAGCTGGCTCGAGCTCTCTCCCCCTCACGAAAGGGAGAAGTTCTAATCCCAGATGCGTCGTTAGGGATTCTTACCTGGAATACTGTGGTGGTGGGTTCTGTAGCCGCTCCCCCAGGGTTTGCGTGCCGGCTGTTGGCTTACGGGGTTCCCTGGGTTACCAAAAAAACACAATAAACGCTTGATAACACTTCCGTTCAATTTTTATCCTTGAAACTTCATTCTTCAAATGGTTAGTAGAATATGCTTGAGCTTGCATTAAATCAACATTGTCCAAGTCGTCCACAAGCTTCGATGGAGGTTGATGACATCCATCAAGTAGGTCCAATATCACCTTTGTGGCTCGGTGAGAGAATTTCACATTAACCCATTTGAAATATTTGCACTTCGACCCTTCTCTATATCAGGCACATCCATAGAATCTTTTCTTGGGATTCATTCGAGTCCACGATATTCTTCTTGGACTCGGTAACCCATAAAACCAGAAACGCTTGCCTTGTCCTTTGCTTCGGCGAGAGGAATTTGAGCTGTTGCTGAAAATCCTGCTCTCAATTTCCAATATTTAACTGTAGAATTTGGGACAAATCAAATTAGGATTCGAAATTAGGGCTCCAGTGCTTCAATGGGGTTTTGCCCGATTTAGGGTTTTATATTTAGGGCAATTGGAGAGATGGCATCGTTTTGGCCGATTTAAGGGCTTTATTTTGGCCAATTATAGAAACGACAGCGTTTTGGGTGAAGTTTTGGCACTTAAGTATCACTTTTGTAATTTTTGGCAATTAAGTGTCCCCTTGTACTCAGTTTTGGCACTTGAGGTGTTCTTTTGCTCAAAAAAATGTAATAGATTAGAATTAGGCTTAGTTTGTTTTTTGGAAAATAAATGATTTAGAAAAAAATTTCCTAAAAACGATCACTTATATAACTTATAAAAATAAATAAACAAAAATATTTTGATCATTCACAGAAATATTTACATATAAATTGTTGTCGATAATGAAATTATTTTTTATTGGCTAATTATTATAAGTGATATAAGCTATCATTTTTCGTAAAATAATTTATAAATCATTCATTTTCCACTAAACATACTAACCTTGGAATCAAAAACATAGGAACAAAGTCACCTCATGTACAATGGACCCAAATGTTTATAACAAGCAACAAAACAACATCGCTGAATAGAAAAATGGTGGCATCGGGTTTTTCTGAAATATGAACTAAAACTCACTTGGCAGCTTCTACGAGAGAGGTTAGATGGGCATACTGGTGTCTAATCCTCGTGGTATCCTTTAACGCTGTTCTTACGGGGAGTTACATGCAAAATGCTACGATATTCGACTATCTATTTCTCCCATTAATTAATTAAATTATTTTGGCTCATGAAAATCAAATTATAAAGTTAAGCGGGGCAAAATAAAAACCCTACCATTCTCTATGATGCGATGAATAAGGTATGGGTATGTTAATAATCACACTCTTTTCAGCTTATTCCGGGCCAAATCTTCTTTCCTTTCCCCCATCAATGCATGGACAGAACCTTCACTCCACCTCCTTTAATACATATCGCATGCGCAAAATGTTATATTACTCTAACTGGTTTTCGGTTAAATAATACTAATTGTTGTTATAATAGCCAACCTTAAAATGTTATTGTTTTAATGAAGTAATCCACGTGACCTTGTAAGTCCTAGAATGTTGTAAAACTCAATTTGAGTCTTACTGCTGGAAAAATGAGAGCATATTATATTATTCACTGTTACTTTGGTTCTGGGCGAACTTGCTTGCTCCATCGTCGGGATGATGGTGAGGGAGGAAAAAAGAAAGAGAGAGAAGAAAAGGAAAAGAGAAAACAAAGTTGAAATTTGTGGGCCTAGTTGGACACGTGCTAATCAACTACTGGGACTGGAGCATGAATATTTTCTCTGAAGGAGCAGTCTCTCCTTTGTTCCAGAACCCGCAACCATAAAAGTAGCAATTCTTTCTTTTTTAGTTTTTCATTTTTATTTTTGCTTAGAAAGCATCAATTCAAAGGATAAAAACCCATTTAAGGCAAAGACGGAGAAACGCAGACCAATTCTTCATATGAAATGGCTGCCATTCGCTACAAGGAGCTCTTGGGTTGGTATGTAATCACTCTCAAGCTCCGAGAAATTGTGGAATCTCGACTCCCCAGGAAATCAACCTATGCGGGTGAGGTCGTCCCCGATCATAAGCTGAGGTCTCCAAGTCCGAGTGGGTCATTTCCATTAAAGAGAAGCTCGTGCAAGGTCACCTGGACAACGTGCTAGGCTCGGGGGCAAAGCTCTCCATTTACCAGATCCCACGCTATCTCGAGCATGGTAAGGACAAAACTTGGGTCCCTCAAATTGTCTCCCTCGGGCCGTACCACCACGGTAAGAAGCATCTCTGCCATATGGAGCAGCACAAGTGGCACTGCCTCCACCGCATCCTCGAGCGCCTCCGGTCAGAGGATAGGCCTCTATCTAGACTCGGTGAAGAAGGTTGAGCAGAGGGCTCGTGCTTGCTACGAGGGAAGGATATCAAAGACCTGCGACGAGTTTGTGGAGATGGTTCTCGATGGGTGCTTTGTGATCGAGATGTTCCAGGGATTCGCCCAAGGGTTTGGGAAACTCGGCTACCTTCCCAATGACCCTATCTTCTCAATGCAGGAATTGATAGTCTAGATCCAGTGGGACATGATCATGCTTGAGAATCAGATCCCGCTCTTCGTACTCAACCGGCTGCTCGGTCTCCAGCCCGATGACCCCAACCAAAAGGAGTGTGTGGCTAAGCTGGCGATCCAGTTCTTAAGCTCTCTGATGCTGAAGGACAACGTATTTGACAAACACGCCAAAAGATCGAAGTTCAACCCATTATACAAGCTTGGCGAGGTCCATTGCCTCGAAGTGCTCCAGAGGAGCCTACTGCCCTTGAGCTCGAACCCGCCCAAGACCAGCAATGGTTGGAGATCCAGCGATCACTCACATTTTGCTTGAGCGAGCTCCAAGAAGCCGAGATCCAGATAAGGTCCATATATGCCTGTAGTTGGGTTGACATCCAGTTCAAGAACGGAATCCTCTGGATCCTACACATTGAGATTTACGAAGGGATGAGGTCGCTCTTCCTCAACTTGATAGCCTTCGAGCAATCTCACTTCAATTGCACCCACCACGTCACTTCATACGTAATGCACAACTTGATCAATTCCCCTGAGGACGTTCGGTCTTGGGAGCGACACTGAGGTGGCTGACTTCTTCCACCAGCTTTGCCAAGAGGCGGTCTCTAATGAGCAAGACAATTATCTCGAAGATTTGTCCTCTGAAATGAACCGGTACTTTATTCGGAATTGGTTTGAATGGAGAGTCGTTCTCAGGCTAAAGTGGAATGCTTAGAGAGCCATTCTCAAGAACAACTACTTTGACAATCCGTGGTCAACCATTTCCGTCATTATTGCTTTTATTTTGCTTGTGCTTACTTTCACACAGACCTTCTACGGAGTCTATGCCTACTATAGGCCGCGTTATTGATTTCTCATATGGTGGAAATTATCTGATTGAGTGATATAAGAGTGATAAAATTCCAGTGCAAAGAATATGTGATGGTAGTCAAACTCAGACTACATGAACTACAACTTCCAAGTTCGATATGGCAATGCTCATGAATCTTTCAAACTTTTTTTACTTATGTTAATTAGTTAGGCTAGGTAGCAAATCTAAGTTTTCCCGATGATATTGAGAGAAGGATCTTAAGCATTTTTTACAAGGTGAAAATAAGGCAATGGAAAAAGAAAAATACGACTTATCAAAAAAAGGAAAGAAATGTTTGGCTATATACTAGGCCAAAAGGAGACCTCTAAGCCTCACCTTTTTCTTTTGGGCTCAAAAAAAAAAAAAAAAAAAAAAAGCTACCCTTTTTTGGCGGTCACCTATGCGAATCATGAGAAGCTTCCATTTGTAGGCGAGGTTCAAACAATTACAAAAAGGTGATGGGCTTAGGATTTTAGAGGACTTCCTCCTCTCCTTCACCAATTACTTCCTCGATCTAATTCATTGGACAGGTTGAATCATGATTATTAATTTCATGAATTCCGTGTGGGTTCCACATGTGAATCTCACAAGTTAACGATCATGATTTAAAGAAACCATTTTTCTATATGTTGGAGAAATCTTCCTGGAGTATTTTGAAGCTGATAAAACGTTTCTATCAGTCTAGTCTGAAGATTTGCATACTCTACTATTTAAAGTCTGAAGACCTCCGGACTGCTAGACTCAAGATTCAAAGTCTATCCTCATTGACAGTATTTAGTGCATCGAAGAAGACTTATCCAGAGCTAGGTGTTTCATTAAGGATTTGACCTTATCGACTGGATAATATCTCTTGGCTGGATATGACATAACGAAATCCTTTATTTGATCATGATTGATTCAGAGATTAAGGATCCGATGATTAGCGAAGTATACCTGGAAGGTTCTACTTATGGAAACCGAGATCCTGATTGTATGGGCGAGCATGATTGATGAGCTATCGACATGTTCCTTTAATAGCTCGAATGATCTTCCTAATTGATTCCGTCCAACGGGTAGATTGGAGGAATTCCTTTGGAAAGTGCTAATGGGTATGATGGCCTAAAGGAGTATATAAGGAAGACGTTCTAGTTGTTTTAAGTGTGTGCGCGATAGAAGAATTCCAAAGGCTGAAGCTCTTTGTTCTTAGTAAGTTCATTTGTTGAGCGAAATCTTGTACGCAAAAGAGTCTACATTATGAGAACCCTGAGAAAGTGAGGTAGAGTATCTACATTGTGGAATCAAGCGAGAGCCTTGCTGTAACAACTCTTTTGTTCATAGCGAAATCCAACCGGTGGGTTGTCAGTGCGGAAGAGTGGACGTAGGCTTGGAATAAGCCGAACCACTATAACTTCTGTGTTCATTTTCTCTTCCCTACTCTCTGCTTTACTTTGATCATAATTCGTTTTGTTAACCAAAGGAGAAATTTCTTTCTATTGTCTGCTTGGTATTGCTCTCTTATCTCGAGAAATTATTTTTTCACATATTCACCCCCTCTAGGTGCTTATACTAGCTATCTCAATTGGTATCAGAGCCTGTGTACTCACTTTGTTTGAAGTGTTTCACTTCAGAGTTAAAGATCCATGGCTAGTATGTTAGCTCCAGGGCTGGTAGAAGGGCAAAGCAATACTAGACCGCCTTACTTTGATGGAAAGGATTACAACATATGGAAAAACAAGATGAAGGCGTTCATAAGATCAAAGGATCCTCTGGAATGTGACGTTATAAAAAAAGGAATCATTCCTAAAGCTGCACCTGTCTCAGAGAGAGGAAAAGAAGTTGTTGAGTCTAGTGAAATGACTCAGGAAGAGATAATCAAGAGACAAGCTCTTGATGCAAAAGCAATTTATTCTTTATATTGTGCTTTGTCACCTACTAAATATAATAGAATATCTTTTTGTGTTAAAGCGAAAAAAGTGCGGGATAGATTACATATTACCTATGAAGGAATCGATCGAGTGAAAGAGACCAGAATCAACATTCTCCTCAGTCAATACGATGCCTTCAAAATGAAATCAGGAGAATCTATAACTGACATGTTTAGTCGTTTTACAAAAATCATGAATGGTCTTGAAAATTAAGGTCAACCAATTTATGATCCCATGAAGGTAAACAAGCTACTGCGTGGACTCTCCAAGGATTGGAATCACATAAAGACCTCAATAAGAGAGATACAAAGAATCATGCCACTATCTGTTAATGAGTTGGTTGGGACTCTTCAGTCTTATGAAGTGGAACGAATCAATGAAGACAAAGATCCTAAAGGTAAGAAATCCATTGCATTAAAATCCAATGATGATTCTAATGTTACAGATTCTGAAGACGATATGGATGATGATGAGCTTGCTCTCATGATAGGAAGATTCAGAAAGATGAACAAAAAAGAAAGAAGATTCAATCCAAAGAAACAAAGTTTTCAAAAGCAATAGACTAAGTCTGTTGAAGATGATGAATCAAACAAAGATGTAGTTTGCTTTGAATGTAAGAAAAAGGGACACATCAAACCCAACTGTCCTCTTCTGAGGAAGAAGAAAGGAAAAGCTGAAAAGTATCGAAAGGCTCTTAAAGCATAAACCTGGAGTCATACAGAGTGTGAAGAAAGTGATGATGATTATGCCAATATATGTTTGATGGCACAATTGGATTCAAATTCAAACTCCAAGATAGACTCAGATTCAGACAGTGAATTTGAGGTGAGTAACTTCAAAATCCTTATTAAAGTTTCTAAATACATTGATGAGTTGTGTTTTAGTCTTATGACTTCTCTTAAAAGGATTTCTGAACTCAAAAAGGAAAACTCTGCACTGAAACAACAAGAAAATGTTTTGAAAGAAAAAGTAAAATGTTTAGACATGAATGTTTCTACTCTTAAAGAAAGTGAAGATAATCTTTTGAAAGAAAATGTATTTTTAAAAAAGGACATATCAAATATTTCCAAAAGATTTTCAATAGGATCTGAGAAATTTGAGAAAATTCTTTTAGCTCAAAGACCTTATTTCAATAAATCTGGTTTGGGAATGACTGTGGAAACCATTCCTTTAATTGATTTTCCTAAAGTAAAGGAAAGAATTAAGTAAAGACCCACAAGAGACGCTTACTAAAATCATTTTAAAAAGATCTTTGTAAAACCAGTAGGTCGCAATGCTCTCAGATGTTCAAAGTGCAATAGTGTAGATCATTTTGAAAAAGAATGTCCTATGGTTTGGAAACTTATTAAGAAAGTATGTGTAAAAACCACATATCATACTAACACCAATGGACCCAAGAAAATATGGGTACAAAAGAAAGTTCGAGTCTCTTTTTAAATTCAGGTCACTATCAAGAAAAAAGGTAAAATGGTATATGGATAGTGGATGCTCAAGACATATGACAGGAGATTCAAATTGCTTCATAAAACTCGTTCAAGTAAATGGTGGAAAAGTCTCATTTGGAGGAAACAGCAAATGAAGAATTGTGGGATTTGGAACTATAAAGATTAGAAACCTCACAATAAGCAATGTTTCCTTAGTGGAATGACTCAACTACAATCTGCTCAGTATCAGTTAGCTGTGTGATACCGGTTTCAAAATCAACTTTGAAGAGGGAATATGTTCAGGAACTAGTAAAGATTCTACTAAGTCATTCATGGGTCGAAGACATGGAAATATCTACCTCTTGGATGTGAAACCAGATGAATCGTAATGTCTAATCTCAATTCAAGACGAAGCGAACTTATGGCACAGAAAGCTTGAGCACATCAACATGAAGCAGATAGCCAAAATTTCAGCAAAGAAGCTTGTTCGTGGTTTACCCAATCTATCATACCAAAAGTCTGATCTATGTACACCATGCATATTGGGAAAGCAAGTAAGAAATTCCTTTAAACCAATAAATCAAGTTTCCACTAATCGTGTACTGCAACTTCTGCATATGGATCTCTTTGGACCAACCAGAATTCAGAGCATTGGAGGTAAGAAATATTGCTTAGTAATTGTTGATGACTACTAATAATTTACTTGGGTATATTTCCTGGCAAGTAAGTCTAAAACCTTCTCTTACTTTGAAAAATTTGCTAAGAAGGTTCAAAATGAAAAATTGTATGTTATTTCAAGTATAAGAACAGATCATGGAGGTGAATTTGAAAATCAAGATTTTACAAAATTTTGTGATGAATCTGGTTTTCAGCATGTGTTTTCCTCTCCATATACCCCAGAGCAAAACGGAGTTGTGGAAAGAAAGAATAGGTTGCTTCAAGAAATGGCTAGAATTCTTTTAATTGAAAGTAAAATCTCTTCACGATTTTGGGCTGAAGCAGTTTCCTCAACCTGTTATATTATTAATAGAGTTTTTCTAAAGCCTATTCTAAAAAAAAACCCCTGTGAGTTATTCAAAGAAAAGAAGCCTATTGTTTCATACTTTCATGTATTTGGATGTAAATGCTTTATATTGAAAAATGTAAATGATCGAGTTGGCAAGTTTGAAGAAAAATCAGATGAAGGCATCTTCCTTGGATATTCTACCTCAAGCAAAGCCTATAGAGTCTACAACAAGAAGACTCAATCTGCGGAGGAATCAATGAATGTCAGATTCTAAGATTTTATGCAAAATGAGTCTATTCAGACTCATCTTGAAGAATCTGAACCTGCTCCAGACTCTACAAAGTCTAAATCTTAGGAAGCAGCTCAGACTTCGAAAGACCAGCAACAAATGATTATTAAAGATTCAAATGAAGGAAGTAATCATCAACCTGACAAATTAACCAGCAACTTGAAGCATAAGTCAAGTCATCCCAAAGATCTTATTATTGGCGACATTAATGAAGAAATTCGAACAAGATCCAAAAGGCATGAAGAGTCTAGTGCTATGGCTCTTATTTCTAAAATAGAACCCAAAAGCATAGAAGAAGCTTTATCTGATGAAAGCTGGATTGAAGCTATGCAAGAAGAACTCAGGCAATTCAGTATTAATGATGTTTGGGAGTTGACTCCTAAACGGAAAGGTAAATATATTATTGGAGCTAAATGGGTTTTCAGGAACAAGAGGACGAAAAAGGAAAGGTCGTAAGAAACAAAGCAAGACTCATGGCCAAGGGATATATGCAAGAAGAAGAGATAGACTTACGCACCAGTAGCAAGGTTAGAAGTAATTAAATTATTACTTGTTTTTGCTTGTTATAAGAATTTCAGGTTATTTCAAATAGACGTCAAAAGTACTTTCCTGAATGGATTTATCCATGAGGAAGTCTATGTGGAACAACCACTTGGGTTTGAAGACCCAAGGAAACCAAACTCAATATTCAAACTGAAAAATGCCTTATATGGTTTAAAGCACGCACCTCGAGCTTGGTACAATAGGCTGAGTAATTTTTAATTCAAAACGGCTTTGTGAAAGGTAAAGTAGACACTACTCTGTTTATTAAAAGAGAAAACAAAAGTTTTCTGCTTGTTCAAATATATGTTGATGATATTATTTTTGGATCCTCTAATGAAAGTTTATGCAAGAAATTCTCTAAATCTATGCAGGATGAATTTGAAATGAGCATGATGGGTGAGTTAACCTTCTTTCTCAGGCTTTAAGTGAAACAACTGAAGGAAGGGACTTTTATTCATCAAGAAAGATATGCTAATGATCTTTTGAAAAAGTTTGGACTGGAAATTGCAAAAATACTGATATACCAATGTCAAGTTCTTTGAAGATAGACAAAGATGAAGGAGGAAAGAAAGTTGACCAGAAGCTATACAGGAGTATCATTGATTCACTTCTTTATCTTACTACTTCTAGACCTGACATTTTGTTTAGTGTTTGCATTTGTGCTAGATTTCAAGCAGACCCTAAAAAATCTCATCTAAGTGCTGCAAAGCGTATTATCAAATACATTGCATCAACTTCGAGCCTTGGTCTTTGGTATCCTAAAAAGGGAGACTTTACTTTTCTTGGATACTCAGACATAGATCTAGCTGGTTGCAAAGTTGATAGAAAGAGCATCTCGGGTACCTGTCAACTACTTGGAAGCAGGACAGTGTCTTGGTTTTCAAGGAAGCAAAATACAGTAGCTTTTTCTACAGCAGAAGCAGAGTATGTCGCTCTTGGAAGTTGTTGTTCACAAATTCTGTGGATAAAACAACAGCTAAGAGACTTTGGAATTGAAGATTCATGCACGGAGATTAACTATGACAACACCAGCGCAATCAATCTCACCAAAAATCCAATTCTTCACTCAAGAGCAAAGCATATAGAGATTCGACATCACTTCATTAGAGATCATGTTCAAAATGGAGAAGTTTCAATTCAGTTTGTTAACTCAAAGAACCAACTAGCGGATATATTTATAAAGCCTTTGGAGAAAAATCAATTTGAAATCATTTGTTCCAGACTCAACATCTTGAAGTTTGAAGAAGTTAAAGTCTAGAGACTCTTAGACTCAGACAATCGAGATTTTTGATTGTATGTTATTTTATTCTCTCTCAAATTAAATCTTGAAAAGGTACGATCATCTGTCCATAATTGATTTTTGCTATTATTCTGTGATTATCGCAATCTTTCTTTTTCAAAAAGGAGTTAATTTTTTAAAATGGCAGTTATCTATTTTTTTTAAAAAGGCAGTTATTTTTAAAGGGCATCTTTTTACTTTCCATTACAACGTTTTGTATGCCTCTCTTTGACTGACCTATATACTGTTGGTTCCTCTTCGTTTAACTCTAAAAACCCTAAAAGGCATCGATCTTCCACTCCTGTTTTCTTCTCTTGTTTAATTTTTGAAAAGTTGTCATCTTTCTTGGGAAAATCAAGTTTGGAACCTTTCAAAGACTGTAAAAGATGTCGTATCAAAAGAAGTCTTTGAGGATCGCAAACAGGGGACCATAGCAAATGCATGAGGGGCCTACGCACTTTGATCTTACCGAAGAAGAAGAGTCTCCTAGTCAGCAGCAGAGCCCATAACATTCTCAGCAGCGTCCATCTTCTCCATCTAGACAACAAGAGGTTGCTCGACAAGAAGAGGAAGAAATAATCAAAGATGCAGAACCTGTAAGAGTCTTTAAGCTCTCTTTTATCTACAAGATTTATCGCGTTTTAAAAAGGGGTGGAACTCCTTTGAACTACATTGACAAATTTCTAAAAGACAAATGGTACAAAAATGAAACCTTCTTTTTACGCACAATGAAATGGTTGGGAATTACCCCTGCTGGTTCGGCAGAAGAAGCAATGGCAAATATTCCAATCGATCCTCATGTTGGAGGGCTGAATTAGATAGATGGGAATGATGATGACAAGTTGTACAGTCAGTTTCAACCGAAAATGGCTGTTACGGCAAAAATTCGGGGAAAAAGGACAGACTTGTTTCGATCGGAGGAACAAAAGCATCTATACTCTAAGTTGTTGGAGCGTGGGGTGATAAACCATAGAAGTGTGGATTTTGATTTCCTTGATGTTGTGAATATTAATTTGAGGGAAAAATTCAGTCTTCTTCAACTTGAACAGTTCTGTTCTGACTCTACAGAAGCCTATGCTGAACTCACTGCTTATTTCTATTCGAATCTTAGTTTCTTTGATGCGAATAGATTCTCTTTTAGTGTCCGAGATCAAGACTATGTGGTGGATGCAGATATGTTGGCTAATGTGATTGGGGTTAAAAGAGGGAGATATCAACCTATTAATGTCTTTATTGCTCGTGCTACGTTGGAACTTGTTAAGGATAGAAGGACAAAGGGAAAGATTTCCTACTCGAGGATGAGTGCATTTAACATTCTGCTTCACAAGATTGTGATTAATTGCCTCAGACCAAAATCTACTTAAAAGACTGATGTTTCAAACCCAGAGGCAAAGCTGATGTATGCCATCAATGTTGGGAAAAAGTTTTCTCCTTCTCACACTATTATGTTCCACATGTATAGAGCAGTGGTGAAAGACAAGGGTCAACTTCCTTATCCAGCTCTTGTGACAAAGTTATTCAGACATTTGAATGTTCAGCTTCCACGAATTCTTTGTGTTCGATCTTGTGATTAAATGGTGGTAAGACTGAAAATGGTGTATAAAATGCGTCTGAAGGAACTCAACAAGGCATTGAAGAAATTCAAGGAGAAAACCCCTGTCAAAACTCATCAAATCTCTTCGGCTGCAAAGAGAAGAGGGAGGAGCCCATGGTTGCTTCATCTAAGAAAGGAAGAGCTCTCATCGTTGAGGATGAAGAAGATGAGGAAGACATCACCATTTCTGCTATGGCATTGAAGAACCTGAGTTGTTCTGTTCTAGAATCAACGGAACGACAAGAGAAAGACTCATAACAGAGGACTGGAGAAAGAAAAGTTTTGGAAACAGAAGAGAAAGAGGCAGAGGAGAAAGAAACAGAGAGAGAAGCTGAAGAAAGAGATACAGAGGAGGAAAGATTTGAAGAAGAAGAAGAAGAAGAGAAAAGAGGAAATCAAGAGGAAGGAGAGCATGAGGAAATCTCTTCTCCACCTGAAGGCATGGAAACAGGAGGAGACCATGAGAAAAGAGGAATGTCCTCATATCCTGCTACCAGTGAATGAGTCAGTCGCTCTTCAACAGATCCAAAGGACATCTATGCCTCTCAATTTCCTGAGGAGGGACATGATGTTTCATCGCCCAATCTGCGTGACTATGCTGATTTGCCATCGTCTACCTTTACTCCATCTGATTGTGCAAAAGCCAGTACGCAGACTGATAATTCAGTAGATTTTCGCATAATTTTTGATGTTCTCTTGGAAATGCGGGGTCAAATATATGCTCTAGGATGCGAAGTTCAGAATTTACAGACTGTAGGTCAAGCTTCTTTTGTTTCTTTGAATGATCATATCCAAGCCCTTGCTCTTCAGATTCAAGCAAATGCTGAGGGTGAAGAAGTGGCTCAACTGAAGGAAGAGTTGAAAAAGCTGGAAGGCATTGTCCAGTCAATGGGAGATTTCCAGCTTGTTCGTGTTCCCAAGCATTCTTGAATCCATTCTCTTTCCATCTCAACCTTTTTTATGATGACAAAAAGGGGGAGAAATGCAAAATTTGAATCTTTGAACTTGAACTTGAACTTTTGATTTATTTTGTTTTGATGTTTAACTTGACTTTTGTGTCTGGATGTGGACTGAATTTGGATGTTTTGATGTTTGACTTGACTTTTGTGTTTGGATATGGACTGAATTTGGGATTTGGGTTTAACTGCTTATATTAAGTACTATTGATATCTTATGAATGGCTTTACTCACATGAAAGACTAACCTAGTTTCTATTGTTGCAGATTCTAGTGTTATCATTAAGCCATTTATCTTTATGAGATATCCATATTTGCTTGAGTAATGTTTTGCAGGTCAAAGTTATCCAAATTTGCAGGAAAGTTTTGTCACCATAAAAAAGGAGGAGATTGTTGGAGAAATCTTCCTAGAGTATTTTGAAGCTGACAAAACGTTTCCACCAGTCTAGTCTGAAGATTTGCAGACTCTACTATTTAAAGTCTGAAGACCTCCAGACTGCTAGACTCAAGATTCAAAGTCTATCCTCATTGACAGTCTTTAGTCCATCGAAGAAGACTTATCCAGAACTTGGTGTTTCATTAAGGATTTGACCTTATCGATGGAGAAGATCTCTTGGTTGGATATGACATAACGGAATCCTTTATTTGATCATGATTGATTCAGAGATTAAGGATCTGATGATTGGCGAAGTATACTTGGAAGGTTCTACTTATGGAAACTAAGATCCTGATTGTATGGGCGAGCATGATTGATGGGCTATCGACATGTTCTTTTAATAGCTCGAATGATCTTCCTAATTGATTTCGTCCAACGGGTAGATTGGAGGAATTCCTTTGAAAAGTGCCAATGGGTATGATGACATAAAGGAGTATATAAGGAAGACATTCTAGTTGTTTAAAGTGTGTATGCGATAGAAGAATTCCAAAATCGAAAGCTCTTTGTTCTTAGTCAATTCATTTGTTGAGCGAAATCTTGTACGCAAAAGAGAGTCTATATTCTGAGAAACCTTGAGGAAGTGTGGTAGAGTATCTACACTGTGGAATCAAGGGAGAGCTTTGCTGTAACAACTCTTTTGTTCATAGTGAAATCCAGCCGGTAGGCTGTCAGTGCGAAAGAGGGGACATAGACTTGGAATAAGCCGAACCACTATAATTTCTGTGTTCATTTTCTCTTCCCTACTCTCTGTTTTACTTTGATCATAATTCGTTTTGTTAACCAAATGAGAACTTTCTTTCTATTGTATGCTTGGTATTGCTCTCTTATCTTGAGAAATTATTTTTTCACATATTCACCCCCCTCTAAGTGCTTATGCTAGCTATCTCACTATATAGTCAAGTAAAATTAATTTTAGCGTGCCTTGTATTCTACATAGGCTTCACCACTATACCTTAAACATATTAGCTACTCTCTTTGATTCTCTAAGACTTATTTCCAATTTGACCTTTATAAAAAAAAATAATTAATTAGAGTTCGAATCTTACCCTCCTAAAATGGATTTAGCTCACACTAGTGGAATAACGGTGGGATTGGGTTTATCTGAAAATAAAATGTATCGCCTTAACTAATAATTTCCCTAAAAAATGAGATTGATGACCAACTGGTGTGCCTTAAGAGATTCAAACCTCTAACCCAAAATTAAGAAGGAAAAACAATAATTACACCAATCTCAACATTTCTTTTCTTTTCTTTTTTTCCTTTTTATAAATGGTCTCAACCTTCCTTTTTCATGGTAAATGATAATTTAATAGATCAAAAATATTGAGAAAATAGCAAGTGTTGCATTTGAAAATAGAAGTTGAGTACTCTCATTTTTATTTACGTAATCGAACGTAGGACAGCCAATAATTATAGCTTGTATAGGTAAGGTGGGGCATGTTAATCGTGACACTTCTAGCTTTATGAGCAAAGCATGGTCAGAGACTTCTCTCCACCTCCTTCTATACATATCGCATGAGCAAATTATCATTCTGTCAAATAATACTAATTATAATTATGGTTATTATCACAAAAAAATCTCAAATCGATATCCTTACGATAAATTTACCAAAAATTAATTTTTTTATCACCAAAAATTCTAAACCAGTATACCTTTGGCAATTTACTCAAAATTAATTTTTTGACCAAAAAAATCTCCAAACTGGTACATGTGATAAATTTAGCATCCGTTAGTTTATAGTTTTGTACCATGAAAATTTTTTATGCGTCGTTGTGAGTTTGATAACTATGAAACGTTGTCAATTTTCCGCATCATTAGGTAGCTAATTGGGCTCGCCTGGGAATTTTTCTTGAAGGTGGAAATGACTAAGGCCTTTGAGATGCAGAGTTACCATCGGTCTCGTGCGAAGTGACTAGGTTAAATTGCGTCATTTCGCAAAATCTCTTGAATTTTGAAAGTGAGGCTTTGCGTATAGTTTCTCTAGTGGTCGATCTGTGGCATTCTTCTTTGAGATTTGCTCTACTGGATTTGTCTTATTCTATGGAAAGGCGAAGCCTCGAGGATTATTTAATCGGCTTGCCTATGCTCTATGCCATCTTGCTGAGAGAGAAGTCTTGTTCACGAGCACATTTGACCGATTTTGGGGCTTTTCTAGTTGAAAACATGGAAACTAGCTAGAAAATCGAACATCTTGAGGTTGAAGACAAAGATTTGTGTACCTAATTTTGAATTCATATTTCTTGGAGCAAAACGACAGCAATCCTAGCCTTTGATGCTAAAGATCTTCTCCTCTATGACCCTCGGTTCCTGGCTCAATGAGACCGCCACTCACAAATTACCTTATGTGAGTTGAGAGAGAATTTTGAAAGAGTGAGGGCTAGAGAAGGGACCTTAGCGCAATTTATAGAGTTTTGGACAGGCCATTTCATCACGAGCCGGGCCCAACTCGGTCCACACAAACTAGGCCCATATTCGACAGTTAAGAAACTTTATGCCTTACCTTATTAGACTAACTCCATCAAACGGTAATTACAATCTTAATTAATGTAGCCCACATAAGGAAAACTTTTACATTCTCCCACTTGGGCTATATTAATTGAGACTGTACTGTATGTTCGCACTTTTATGTTGGTCTAGTAGCAATTGTTAATAGTCAATCATATCCCATAAGGTCTCCAACACCGAATCATGGCGGTAACTGCATATATTCATACAGAGCCTTCCATGATCACGAATGCTTTCAACTTTATTGATATGGATTCAATATGGTTGTATAACAAAAGGATAACACCTCATAAAAGTAATACCTTATGTATTATCTCCCTTGTTGGTCACCATTCTCTTACCTTTAAGTGTAACAAAAAACCGAATGTGGCACTAGAGAATATCTTTATGGTTCTAATGAACCCACATATGTCTTATTTTTATGTTTAACCTTTATTTATGTGTAACTGAGACATATGTATAAGGCTAATAACTGGATGCCCCTAGCCTTTACTCAAGATTTACACAATACCTTGAGATTTTCTTTAGATATATGTACAAAACTCAATAACAACTTATACAGTAGGAGTTGACATACATCAAAACGTTACAAAAAGTAACAAAATACAGAAGTAAACTTCATTAGAGCAAACTTGAAATAGCTCCCACTAAACGACAGTATCCACTGATTCTCCCAAGCCCATGTTCATGATATGTCGCTCAAATACACAAGGGTGTAGGCCTTTAGTCAGTAGATCTGCCAACATATCATCCGTGGGAACATGCTCAACTATAATGTCACCATTCTGTACCATTTCCTTTATGGTAAAAAACTTGACCTCCATATGCTTAGACCCTTTGATAGCAGAATTGTTATCACAATATAACTGTATGGGTCTATCCACAAAATCAAATACGGTTAATTCCTTAATGAGGTTCCGAAGCCAAATTGCTTAAGTAGCAGCTGAAAAACATGCTATAAACTCTGCTTGCATGGTAGAGAAAGATATAGATTTCTGTTTCTTACTTTTCCACGATACTGCGCCTCCTGCCAACATGAATATATATATATCATGTTGTCAACTTCCTATCATCTTCACAACCAGCAAAATCTGCATCTGAATATGCCAATAATCGCAAATCATGGACATATCTATAAATCAACATATAATCTCTTGTTCTTTTCAAGTATCTCAAAACCTTTTTGGCAGCAACCCAATGATCGTGTCCTGGATTTGACTAATATCTGCCTAAAAACCCTGTTACAAAAGCGATGTCTAGTCTGGTGCAAACTTGAGCATACATGATACTTCCAAGTGCATTAGCATAAAGCACATCCTTCATTTGGTTTTTTTCTCAAAATCTAATTGAGGACATTGTGAGAGACTCAACTTGTCACTCTTAATGATAGGAACAATTCCTGGTTTGCAATCCTACATGTTGAATCTCTCCAAAATACGATCAACATATGCCTTTTGAGATAAACCTAACATATGATGACAACGATCCCTATGGATTTCAATGCCAAGAACGAAGGATGCCTCACCTAGGTCTTTCATGTCAAAATTCTTTGACAACATTTGTTTTGTTTCACGCAGCAATCCAACATCGCTACTTGCAAGCAAAATATCATCCACATAAAGTATAAGAAAAATAAATTTCCTCCCACTAACCTTGCAGTATATGTACTGATCTACTTTGTTCTCAACAAAACCAAAAGAAGTAACAATATTGTGAAATTTCAAATACCACCGTCTAGAAGCTTGTTTGAGACCATAAATAGCCTTCTTTAATTTACACACAAACTTACTTGGATCATTTGCTATAAAACCTTCAGGTTGCACCATATAAACCTCCTCATTAAGGTCTCCATTTAGAAAAGTAGTTTTAACATTCATCTGATGTAATTCCATGTCAAAATGAGCTACTAACGCCAAGATCACTCTTTTACTTGGCCACAAGTCTGGCTTTAAATTTCTCAATCTTTCCTTTTGAATCTCTTTTAGTCTTATAAACCCACTTGCAACCTATAGGCTTTTAACCTTCTGGTAATTCAACAAGCTCCCAAACGCCATTATATTTCATAGACTACATCTCATCTCTCATTGCATCCAACCACAAACTTGATTGAGGACAAGAAATGGTGTCTATATAAGTCACTGGATCTATATTGCAACCTATATCATAATCATGTTCTTCTACATAGACTATATAGTCCGGTGGTATAGTTGAATGCCTTTCCGTAGTAGACCTTCTAAGTGGAGCCACTGTAACATCATTTTGAGTCTGAGGAACTTTAAGAACTTCATCTGTGATGGTTTCATCAATAGGATTCTCAATATTAACAAATTCAGTTTGTGGCACAATAGGCTCTATAATCGTCTGCATAGGTAAGGAGAAAGACATAGCAGGTCTCATTATGTTGTCATGTTCACTAATTTGTGAGCAATCATGCTTTTTGGCAACATCAAATTCCAGAAACTTGGCCATTTGTGATTCTACAATCCTTGTTCCTCCACTTGGATTATAAAACCGATATCCCTTTGAATATTCTGAGTAAGATACAAAGTAGCATCGAGTGGTTTTAACCTCCAACTTAGCTAATGTTGGATTATTCAATCTTACTTCTACAGGACATCCCCAAACCTTGAAATGATTCAAACTTGGTTTGCATCCAGTCCATAACTCAAAAGGAGTCGATGTAACAGCTTTGGTAGGAACACGATTCAATATATAAAGGGCTGTTTTTAAAGCCTCACCCCCACAAAAAATCGGGCAAATTAGTCATACTCATCATACACCTTACCATATCCATGAGAGTACAATTGTGCCTTTCAGCCACACCATTCTGTTCGAGACTTCCAGGCATTGTGAACTAAGCCATTATCCCATAATCCTCTAAGTATTTAGCAAATGGCCCTTTAATTTGCCCAACATTGCCATGTCTACCATAATATTCTTCACCTCAATCAGATCTAACCACCTTTATTACCTTTCCTAATTATTTCTCAACTTTAGTCCGAAAAATCTTGAATTTGTAAAGAGATTCAAATTTCTCCTTAATCAGGAATAGGTAACCATACCGAGAATAATCATCCATAAACGTGATGAAATAAAAAATTTCTACATAAAGTTGCAGTATAGGGTCCATTGATATCAGTGTGAATGACTTCCAGTAAGTCAGAACTTCGAACTGCGATTTTCTTATTTATCTTAGTCATCTTTCCTCTACAACAGTTTATGCAAGTCTCTAGGTCACCTTTAAGAGTAGGTAGAATGTGTGTCTTTATCAGCCTTTCTACTCTTTCTTTGGATATATGACCTAGTTGTTTATGCCATAACGCATAAGACTGTTCCTTAGGTAGAGATCTTTTAGGAACGACACTTTCAACTGTATTAGTGACGTATATATTATTGGGAGATAAACACAATCCGTACAATCCATTGAACATGTTGCAGCATCCAACCTTATTTGAACTAAGAACATAGATATTGTATTGTTCTTTATTTCAAAAGAGTAACCACACATGTCCAAACAGGATATGGAAACTAAGTTCCGTCTGAAGGAATGTACATAGAAAGTGTTTCTTAATATCATATTAAAACCAGTATCTAAGATCAAAATGACATCTCCCATGAACTCAACATCGATCTTGTTGTTATTTCTCACAGTGAGCTTTGATTCATCCTGATTTGGTGTCCTTATGTTTGTGAATCCCTGTATGGTAAATGTAACATGATTAGTCACACCACTATCTAGCCACCAAGAACTGGATGAGGCTTCAGATAGGTTGGATTCACAGACAAATGCCAAAGAATCATTACCTTTATGCTCATTTTTAGACAACCAAGCTTTATAGCCATCATAGTATTTCTTTATGTGTCCCATCTTCCTACAAAAATAGCAAAGGACACCCTCCCTCTTAAAAGGTGCTTTTCTAGGAGCCATAGTGGTGGAGGGGCCAGCAGCTTCAGGATTTCCCCTCTTAGGAGCTATATAGTTAGAAGTCCCTATGGTTTTATGATTTCCTCTATGATGTGCAATCCATTTACCCTTCCTGCTGGCAGAACTAGAGGCATACAAGGCAAGATGCCCTCTTTCTTTCTTCAGTTTCTCTTCTTCTGCCACCACTCTAACTATAAGGTCATTGATTGACCAAGCCTTATTTTGCGAACTATAATTCGTCTTGATAATTCCAAAGTCAAGAGGAAGAGTATTTAATGCTTGGTGCACAATGCAAGCTTCAAGGATATCAACTTGAAGAATTCGAAGTTTTGTCTAAACATCTACCATCCTAAGCGCATAATCTCTAACTCCAGTCGAACCATCATACTTCATATTAAAGAGTGATTGTATAAGTGTACCTATCTCAACATTGGAAGAGACACAATACCTAGCCTTCAAAGCTTCCATCATTTCCTTAACAATACAATCAGTTGGCAAGCCACTCATTAAATGTTCATGAATTAACTGTTTCATAATGAGCAAGCAAATTCTATTACTCTTTTCCCATGCAGCAAAACGTACTTTCTGGACTTCTGTACTGGCATCAGTAAGGTCTACTGGCCTATCCTCAGTAAGAGCAACTCCATCCCAAACAGAAAATCATCTTTCCATTTCTTGAAGTTTGATCCCGTAAGAGCCTCAATCGCAATGGAATTTCCATTTATAGAGAACGTGACTGATTATACAAGCAATACATATAATTAGTATCATGTGAGTGATAAACAAACATCTCAAGAGCTACATACATCATCATATAAACACCTTTTAGCAAAACACATGACATGTAGTTGTATACTCTTCAAATGACAGTGGTCCATGAAAATTTATTCTATCCCTTTATGATATGTGAACGATGTTTCTCAAATCCAATCAAGTGTGCCACTTTGGCGGTCACAACCCAACTGAATTATCGAAATTCTCTCATATCAGATATATAACTTTATGACTCACATTTACCTTTCACATGTGATTTTAAACTTGATGACAGGGGCTATTCGTCACTGAAATCACAAGTTATGCTAATTGCATTGCTCCATCCATTAACGTATACTATTAATAAATCAACACTACACATATTCCTCGAGTGATGATATAATCATGGGCATGCATTTGTATTTCCAAAACCATAGAGAAATGAAAATACGCAAAAATTACCCCAAAATCACATACCGTAAGGTTTCACATGCATTTTCATATCCTTAAAGGCATCAAAAAATGCAAATAAGCATACCACAAGAAAGGAAATTCACATACAAGCACGCCGACATCAACCACGCACCCAATGGAGGTCACACGTGCCCTCACGCACCGCTAGAGTGTGTGGCGCGTGAGCGGCATGCACTAGCGTACCAATTTGGTCTGAAAGCTGGTTTATCGATCCGACCGATCAATGGGTCGAACCGGTCCGACCGGTTAACGGGTCGAACTGGTCAACAATTAATAAGGTTAGGTCAACCCGGTCAACGGTCAATAAGGTTGGGTCAACCCGGTCAACAGTCAACCGGGTCAACCTGGGTTGGGTCAACCCGGTCAACCTAGGTCAGGTCGACCCGATCAACGACCAATCGGGTTTGTGGTGACGTCATCAGTGACGTCACATGCCACGTGGCGGTCGCACGTAAGGCGGCTTATGTGACGTCATCATGACGTCATCATTGACACGTGTTGACAATGGCAAAACTGCTGAGGCGGTTCGTGCGCACGAAGCCGCGTGTCGGTCCACACATCGGCGGGCATGCGTGCGAAGCCACGTCTCGGTCCATGCGTTGGCATGCATGCGGGCGCGTGAGCCATGCGTTGTCGCGCGCGCGCATGCGTGAGGCAGCGCGATAGCGCGTGGGACCATCTCCGAGCTCCGTCTCAGCACGTGGAGGCGCATGCGGTCATTTCCAGCTTCGTCTAGAGGCGTTTTACCCACCAAAATGCTCGTATTGACGAAGAGAAGCCATATATGCAATAAAATTTCACTTTTACCGGACCAAAAATCATGAAAAATGAGCAAAACGTTCCAAGTTTAAGTCGAGTCCAAAATGGGTATAAACATGAAATTCGACCACCGTCGAAGACATGCTACCCACGAAAACACTCAGCTCAACAAGATTAGTCCGATTATATGGTCAACATCAAGTTTCATACGGATAAATTATTCAAAACAGCTCCTTATGTTCGAGTTCTAGTTTATGCAGGCTCTGATACCAAATGTAAGCCATATAAACGGCTTCCCAAGATCAATATAGCTAGAAAATCGAACATCTTGAGGTTGAAGACGAAAATTTGTGTACCCGATTTTGAATTCATATTTCTTGGAGCAAAACGACAGCAATCCTAGCCTTTGATGCTAAAGATCTTCTCCTCTATGACCCTCGGTTCCTGGCTCAATGAGACCGCCACTCACAGATTACCTTATGTGAGTTGAGATAGAATTTTGAAAGAGTGAGGGCTAGAGAAGGGATCTTAGCGCTATTTATAAAGTTTTGGACGGGCCCTTTCATCACAGGCCGGGCCCAACTCGGCCTACACAAGCTAGGCCCATATTCGACTGTTAAGAAACTTTATGCCTTATCTTATTAGACCAATTCCGTAAAACGATAATTACAATCTTAATTGATGTAGCTCACATAAGGAAAACTCTTACATATAGAGCCAATAGTTTGATTTACATAGGTCACTATCCAGGCGGTGAAAAGGGCGGGAGTTGTTTCAGATGCTTCATATGCTGATTCGGTGCCAGCCTGAGGAAGTAAGCGCTCAATAAGAGATGAATAAGGCTATACAGCTGATAATACCCTGTTGACTGGAGACAAACATGGTAGTAAAGGTTCCATGTATTCTCATGAGACTTTCTTTATCCAGCTTGCTTTGGCTTGTTTCGTCCAATTTATTATTCATCTATAAATTGTTTGGCGTTGCTCATCATCATATCTGCTACTGCTGTGATTCTGCAAGCTTTCCAATTCCAAAGAACATTAGATTTGGTTCATTTGGTTAGTTTGGGTCTAGTAGACTAGCCTGTTATATGTTGGCGTTTTGCAGACAACGAGGTGATATTTCCATCTCAACTAGAGGTAG
Organism: Eucalyptus caleyi; assembly: GCA_014182885.2. NCBI lineage: Eukaryota > Viridiplantae > Streptophyta > Magnoliopsida > Myrtales > Myrtaceae > Eucalyptus > Eucalyptus caleyi. The sequence continues at coordinate 17,459,699 of CM024474.2, read as the reverse complement.
TAATGGAGTATATGGTAATTAACCTTCTCAGACTGTCTTGAGATAGTAAAATATTGTTAACTTGATTGACTGATATCCCACTATAATCATCCACTGTTGGATTACAAAAACGTGTGAATTGGTAAAGAAACAGTCACAATCAGCAATTGATTTCCAAGCTACTCATTGGCCAGATGATGCTGCCAGTAAGTCATGAGTCACTCATCATTCAATGAAGAAACAGTCACAATCAGCAAGATTTTAGATCATGTTCCAGATATTAAAGCCGTAAAAATGCAATCATTCAATGATAAATTGATATGGATTCCAAACTATCTAGCATGGACATGAGACCGAAACACAATAGAAATGACAAGCAAAGAGCAATATATTAATGTTTTATCATGGACAACCAACGTCTTCCTCCCATGACACTGAAATACATCAAAGTCATGCTTAATAGGTGCCGGCCAGCAAGCATTCCAATGACCACAATCCAAATTTCACTCCTTAAAATGGTGTCCAAACATCCCAGAGTGACCAGGGATTGATCATAAGTGAGTCTAAGATCACTAAAGCATATTTCATTTGTACAAAACATCGAACATTCGGTATGCGTAGACATCAACAACTTCATAGCAAACATTTGGCTTCAATTAATACAACGAATCAAGTGAATTTTAATTGCCGAAATATATGATATTTGGACAAACAAATAAACATTTTGTAAGCGCATTCAATATAATAGTCTCTCGCAGTATTCAGAGGAAACATTCAACAAACATACGCAGATGTCAATCATAAAATCAACTGAGAGAAAGAGACAAGCAGATCTTGGTGGAGGAGCCGAGCAGGTTGAAGCTACCAAGAGAAAGAAGTTGCTGGTCGAGGAGGGACGCGAGAGGAGAAATCAAAGCAGCACCTCGCGATATAGAACAGCACACAGATTATACGATTGGAACTGCAACCAAACAACACCAAAATCATAATGGAAGTCGGGAACTGAGTCGTTGCATTATAGACGACGATGGACTGAGAAAGGGACAGAGAAGGAAATAACTATTAAAAATATACATAAAAATAAACGGGAAAAATAAAATAAAAGAGGAAGACAAAAATAATTTTACAGAAAGTAAGTGTCACGACAACTGTACTCAAACGGGGGTACATAATTAGCTTATGGTTGAGTACACTGCCGTAAGGCGTGCTAACCATACAGTGGGCATTTCACTCACCATTACTCACCCCAAACGCAAGAGACTACCATACCTGCCTAGTCGATGATAACCAGAACGAAATCCTGACGTAGTGCCTACTTTCACCACTATGAGGTCTCATAATTCCCTATCTATCTTTATCTTCCTGATAGAGAGGGAATATGAAGGACAACACGGATCTCCCATCCGATAACAATTCTTCCACTTATTTTCTCGTTGAGTTTTTTAATGACTTGCTCAAGTCTGAGGCCTTTCACTTGATATTTTTCTTGGGTGGGTAGCAGCCCAATATCCTCCTTAATTTTTACGGTTGGGAGCCCCTGAGAAGCCAAGGCAACCTTGCCTAGATCAACTGAGGCCCCTCTCGTAGGGATCCCCATTATTTCTAGTGGAGCAGTTTAGCAAGCTGCTCAGCTCGAAAGCCTACTAACCAGTCGGCCAAGATCTACGGAGCAGTTGCTAACAAGGTTCAACAAACAACGAATCCTTTGCCTTGGTCATTTTGGTCATTCTAACACAGGGCATTTTGGTCATTTCATAAGAGAAACATAAAAGGAATGCTTTGCCTTCGGTCATTCCACGGATCTCCCGCCCAAAAAGGAAACCCGAGAAATGACGAAGTCCTGGAATCTTCTGGGCGCTGCGAGCCTTTCATGTGCTCTCTAGCTTCGCCGCCGACCGCCAGCTCCATCGGTGGCCACAGCCGATCTTCCATCTCCAATCACGGAAGACGCAAGGAGCTCGAACCTAGAACTGAATCACCCTCTCTCGTCTGAGGTACATTTCCATCGATTCTAAGTATTCATATGTCTCCCCCTACCCGCCGTCACGCTCTCCGACGGTCAGACCTTACCTTGAACTGAATCACCTCCGTTTGCTGTGTGGAAAGCAACATCGAGAGTTGGGCGAACAGGCCGGTGGATTCATCGGTGCAAATGCTTCTTCAAGATCGGAGATAGAAGCTCGAGGCCTACGACTGAGTGTTCTATCGGCCGTTGGCGTCAAACTGCAAAGAGGCTCACGTCGCTGAGTTCGACAGTCAACTTCGGCTCCATTTCAATCGCCGTGGTATGCACTTCGTGTTATGCAAGGAGAGAGAGAAGAATCGAGAAATCTTCGTAGACGACCAGTTCCTTAGGACGTTCCAACGATGATGGAATTTGTCCATCAATTATCACACTCATCGAATCATATCTTTCCCGATTAAACTCGTGTGTCGAATTTCGAATTCATTTTTCATAGCCGCAAACGAGATTCACTGTTTCTTCGGTCCATAAGGTTGCTGGTGCTAATTGGTTTGAGAGTACTGGTTTGAGTTCAATGCGGTGGTGTCAAGGTATGGGAGGTGCCATGTGTTAGACGTCGCACAGAAGGTATTCGGTGAAATTATCCAAGACAAGGATCAGTAATGTTGCCTAGCGGAATTCAATTATGCTTAGCTAGGAACTGTAGGAATGCGCTCATCTCAGTTAGAGGATTCGGATTCCAACAAATAAGCCAAGTCAAACATCTCCTTTTACATATGATCATGTGCGATTTCGCTTCATGTTCTGTTTTTGTACTCATATTCCCATCTGTTAATGTTTCCTGTTCAGAGTACCTCGTTGCTCCTGCCTTTTACTTCATTGCCACAGAGACCTTTCTTGTTTCAATCAGTAGCCTGGAGTTGTTTGTCAAATTGAGTGAAACAGAGTTGCTCTTCTTTGTTATTGAATGCCGCGACTCGTTATCAATTACCTTGAGTTAAATGTGGTCGATTTTCGATAAGATTTAGATCATATAGTAATTAGGGGTGAGCGGGTCCAGGGTGGGTAGGGTTTAGACCTGGACCCTGTTCCCTACCCTGTTTTTATTGGACCCTGTTCCTGGCCCACCCTGTTTTTCCGGTCCAGGAACAGGTTGACCCTGTTTATATTGGAACCTATTTTGCATAAAAAATAACCTTAGAAAAGCAAGTCTAGATGAGTTATCTTGCTGCTTGGCCAATTCTTTCTACAATCCCCAGCAAAAATATCAAGATCAAAATTAGTCAGGTGCGTTAAATAACCCCTACCATTGACTTGCTTCAGTTAATCAGAATCAAACTAACCTTGAAGACTGTTTCTTCCTTCCACATCTCAACCCCTTTGCAGAACGACCTTGACGAGGTTCCTAATCATTCAAATGGTCAAGAAAAATGTTGACAGTCTTTTGGTCAATAACTAAATTGTTCTACTTGAGATAGCTAGTATAAGCACCTAGAGGGGGTGAATAGGTGCACAATCAATTTCTCAAGATACGGAAGCGATTCTTAGCAAACGATAGAAAGGAAATTCTTTCTTGATTAACAAAATGAAGTACGATCAAGATAAAGAGAGTAAAGAAGAGAAAATTGAACACAGGGTTTATAATGGTTCGGCTTATTCCAAGCCTACGTCCACTCTTCCGCACTGACAACCCACCAGCTGGATTTCACTATGAACAAAAGAGAAGTTACACCACAGCTTTCCCTTGATTCCACAGTGTAGATGTTCTACCATACCTCCTCAAGGTTTCTCACAAATATAGACTCTCTTTTGAATACAATGTTTCGCTCAAAGGAATTGTCTAAACAACAGGAAGCTTTCAGACTTTGGAATTCTTCTATCGCGCACACCTCGAATAACTTAGAATGTCTTCCTTATATAATCCTTCATGCCATCATACCCGTTGGCACTTACCAAAAGAATTCCTCCAATCTACCCGTTGGATGGAATCAATTAAGAAGATTATTTGAGCTATTAAAGGAACGTGTCGATAGCCTATCAATCATGTTCGCCCATACAATCAGGATCTCGATTTCCATAAGTAGAACCTTCCAAGAATATTCAGGCAATCATCGGATCTTCAATCATCGAGTCAATCTCGATCAATCAAAGGATTTCGTTATGTCTTTTCCAGCCACGAGATCTTCTTCAGTTGATAAGGTCATATCCTTAACGAAACATCCAGTTCTGGATAACTTTTCTTCAACGGATTAGAGACTGTCAATGAGGATAGACTTTTGAGTCTTGAGTCTGGCTGTCCGGAGGTCTTTAGACTTTAAATAGTAGAGTCTGCAAACCTTTAGATTAAACTAATGGAAACGTTTTGTCAGCTTCAAAACACTTCAAGAAGATTTCTCCAACAATCTCCCCCTTTTTTATGGTGACAAAACTTTCCTGCAGATTTGGACAACTTTGACCTGCAAAACATTTCTCAAACACATATGCATATCTTATAGAGATAAATGGCTAACACTAGAATCCGCAACCACAGAAAATAAGTTAGTCTTGAATATGATAAAGCCATCCATAAGATATCAATAGCAGTCAATAGCAGTCATCCAAATTCAAATCCTGACACAAAATATTTAAAGTCAAAATCAATCCAAATCAAACAAACCAAACAGTCAAACAAACCACATGATCAAGTGTTCAAATCTCTTGCATCTCTCCCCCTTTTTGTCAGTATTAAAAAGGTTGAGATGAAAATGGAATGAAGTCAAGATTGCTTGGGAACGCAGACAAGCTGGAAATCTCCCATGGACTGAACGATCCCTTCCAGCCTTTTCAAGTCTTCCTTCAGTTATGCAACCTCCTCCCCCTTAGCATTGGCCTGAATCTGAACAAAGAGGGCTTGAATCTGATCTTTCAAGGAACCTGAAGAGACTTGGCCTGCATTCTGCAAGCTTTGAACCTCGCATCCCAGAGCATAGATTTGACCGCGCATCTCCAAGAGAATATCCATAATTCTACGAAAATCGGCTGAGCTGTCGGTCTGCATACTAGCTTCAACACGTTCTGCAGATGATGGCATATCAGAATAATCGCGCAGATTTAGCAATGAAGCATCATGTTCTTTTTCAGGAAAATGAGAGGCATGAATGTCTTCTGGGTCGGCTAGAGAGTGGCTGACTCCCTCATTATCTCCCCCTGTTTCTGTGGCTTCAGGTGGAGAAGAGTGTTTTTCAGGCTCTCTTTCCTCTTGATTCATTCTCTCCTCTTCTTCTTCAGGTCTTTCCTCCTCTGCTTCTTTTTCGCCAACTGCTCTTTCTTCTTCTTTCTCTTCTTCTTCTCTTTCTTCTTCTTCTCTCTCTTTTTCTTGACCTTCTCTTTCCTCTTGGCCTTCTCTTTCCTTTCCTTCTGTCTCACGTTGTTCCATTGACTCTGGAACAGTACAACTTAGCTTCTTCAAAGCTATGGCTGAAATGGTAAGGTCATCATCTTCTTCATCTTCCACGATGAGAGCTCTCATTTTCTTTGGTGGAGCAACCAAAGGCTCCTTTCCTTTCCGTTTTGAAGAAGAGGTTTGATGAGCTTTGACTAGAGTCTTTTCCTTGAATTTCTCCAACTCCTTGTTCAGTTCCTTCATATGCATTTTGGTCACCATCTTCAGTCCTACCACCATATGATCGCACGATCGAACACAAAAGATTTAAGGAGGCTGAATATTCAGATGTCTGAATAACTTCGTCACAAGCCTTGGGTAAGAGAGTTGACCTTTGTCCTTCATCATCACTCTATACATGTGGAACATGATAGTGTCAGGGAGAGAAAACCTTTTCCCAGTGAGGATGGCATACATCAGCTTTGCCTCTGAACTTGAAACATCAGTCTTGGAGGTTGATTTCGGTCGGAGGCAATTGATCACAATCTTGTGAAGCAAGATATTAAATGCACTCATCCTTAGGTAGGTGATCTTTTCCTCTGTTCTCCTATCCTTCACAAGTTCCAGTGTGGCCCGAGCAATAGAAACTTTGATCGGTTGATATCTTCCTCTCTCAACTCCTAACACATCTGCCAGCATATTCATATCCACAACAAAATCTTGATCTTTGACACTGAATGAGAATCTATTCACATCCAAGAAGCTAAGATTTGAATAGAAATATGCGGTTAGTTCAGCATAGGCCTCTGTAGTGTCGGAGCAGAACTTTTCAAGTTGAAGATAACCGAACTTTTCCCTCAAGTTCACATTCACAGCATCTAGAAAATCAAAATCCACACTTCTAGGGTTTATTACCCCACGCGTCAGCAATTTCGAGTACAAATCCTTTTGTTCCTTCGATCTGAACAAATCTCCTATTTTTCCTCGATTTTCAACCGCAATACCCATTCTCGGTTGAAATTGGCTGTACAATTTGTCATCATCATTCCCATCTACAGGACTCGGTCCCCAATCACGAGGATCACTTGGGATATTCGCAAGGGTTTCCTCAGCCACCCCTTTATGAGCAATTCCCAAACTTTCCATTTTTCACAAAAAGATATATTCGTTCCCATATCTTTTGTCTTTAAGAAAATCATCGACATAGTTCAAGGGAGTACGAGTTCCTTTTAAGGCAAGATACAGCTTATAAATAAAAGCGGGCTTTTGAACTCTTACTAGATCTGCATCCTCAATGATTTCTTCCTCTTGTTGATGATCAACGCCTTGAGGACTAGATGGAGGAGAATGACGCTGCTGAGAATGTTGTGGGACACTTCTTCTTCGGTGAGATCGAAGTGCGTAGGCCCCTCACTCATTCGCCGTGGTCCCCTGCTTGCGATTCTTGAAGACTTTCTTGAAGATGACATCTTTCTCAGTTTTTGGAAGATTCCTTGCTTGACTTTCCCAAGAAAGATGACAACTTTTTCGAAGATAAAACAAGGGAGAAAAATGGGAATGGAAGATCGATGCTTTCTAGGGTTTTTGAGAGTAAAGTGAAGAGGAATCAACAGTGCACGATCGGTTAAAAGGGAGATAAACGAACCGTCACAAAGGAAAGTAAAAAGATGCCTTTTCAAAATAACTGTCATTTTTCCGCAAAAATAGTCATTTAAAAAATAACTTCCTTTTTGAAAAGGAAACGATGCAATAATTACGCCGATTAAAGATAGCAATAAAACACGGTTGACAATCGTACCTTTTCAAGATAAGATTTGAGAGAAACTAACTTACAGTCAAGGTCTTGTATGTCTGAGTCTAAGAGTCTTTAGACTTTGATCTCCTCATACCTTAAAATGTTGAGTCTGGAACGGATGGTTTCAAATTGATTTTTCTCCAAAGGCTTTGTGAATATATCCGCCAGTTGGTTCTTTGAATCAACATATTGAATTGAAACATCTCCATTTTGAACATGGTCTCCAATAAAGTGATGTCGAATCTCTATATGTTTTGCTCTTGAGTGGAGAATTGGATTTTTGGTGAGATTGATAGTGCTGGTGTTGTCGCAATTAATCTCCATGCATGAGTCTTCAATTCAAAAGTCTCTTAGCTATTGTTTTATCCACAGAATTTGTGAACAACAACTTCCAAGGGCTATATACTCTGCTTCTGCTGTAGAGAGAGCTACTGTACTTTGCTTTCTTGAAAACCAAGACATTGTCCTGCCTCCAAGTAGTTGATAGGTACCCGAGATGCTCTTTCTATCGACTCTGCATCCAGCAAGGTCTGCGTCTGAATATCCAAGAAGAGTAAAGTCTCCCCTTTTTGGATACCAAAGACCAAAGTTTGAAGTTGATGAAATATATTTGATAATACGCTTCGCAGCATTTAAATGAGATTCTTTTGGGTCTGATTGAAATCTAGCACAAATGCAAACACTAAACAAAATGTCAGGTCTAGAAGCAGTAAGATAAAGAAGTGATCCGATGATACTCATGTACATCTTTTGATCGACTTTCTTTCCTCCTTCATCTTTGTCTATCTTCAAGGAACTTGACATTGGTATATCAGCCGTTTTACAATTGCCCAGTCCAAACTTTTTGACAATATCATTTGCATACTTTTCTTGATGAATGAAAGTGCCTTCCTTCAATTGTTTTATTTGAAGTCCAAGAAAGAAGGTTAACTCACCCATCATGCTCATTTCAAATTCATCCTGCATAGTCTTAGAGAATTTCTTGCACAGACTTTCATTAGAGGATCCAAAAATAATATCATTGACATATATTTGAATAAGCAGAAAACTTTTGCTTTCTCTTTTAATAAAAAGAGTAGTGTCTACTTTACCTTTAACAAAACCATTTCGAATTAAAAACTTACTTAGTCTATCGTATCAAGCTCGAGGTGCTTGTTTTAAGCCATATAAGGCCTTTTTGAGTCTGAATACTGAGTCTGGTTTCCTTGGGTCTTCAAACCCAGGTGGTTGTTCCACATAAACTTCCTCATGGATAAATCCATTTAGGAAAGCACTTTTGACATTTATTTGGAATAACCTGAAATTTTTTATGACAAGCAAATGCAAGTAATAAACGAATTGCTTCTAACCTCGCTACTGGTGCGTAAGTCTCATCATAGTCGATCCATTCTTCTTGTGTGTATCCTTTGGCCACAAGTCTAGCCTTGTTTCTTACGACTTTTCCTTTTTCGTCCATCTTGTTCCTGAAAACCCATTTAGCTCCAATAATTGATTTACCTTTTGGTTTAGGAGTCAGTTCCCAAACATCATTAATTCTGAATTGTTTGAGTTCTTCTTGCATAGCTTCAATCCAGCTTTCATCAGATAAAGCTTCTTCTATGCTCTTGGGTTCTATTTCAGAAATAAGAGCCACAGCACTAGACTCTCCTCGCCTTTTGAATCTTGTGCAAATTCCTTCATTGATGTCGCCAATAATAAGATCTTTGGGATGACTAGACTTATGTTTCTAGTTGCTGGTTAATTTATCAGATTGATGGTCACTTCCTTCACTTGAATCTTCAACAGTCACTCGTTGCTGGTCCTTCAAAGTCTGAGCTGCTTCTTGAGATTTAAACTTTGTAGAGTCTAGAGCAAATTCAGTCTCTTCAAGATGAGTCTGAATAGATTCATTTTGTATAGAATCTTAGAATTTGACATTCATTGATTCTTCCACAGTTTGAGTCTTCTTATTGTAGATGCCTTGCTTATGGTTGAATATCCAAGGAATATGCCTTCATCTGACTTTTCTTCAAACTTACCAACTTGATCATTTGCATTTTTCAGTATGAAACATTTGCATCCGAATACATGAAAATATGAAACAATGGGCTTCTTTTCTTTAAATAGTTCATAGGGGGTTTTTCTAGAATAGGCCTTAGAAAAACTCTATTGATAATATAACATGATGTTGAAACTGCTTCAGCCCAAAATCGTAAAGAGATATTGCTTTCAATTAAAAAAGTTCTAGCCATTTCTTGAAAAGATCTATTCTTCCTTTCCACAACTCCATTTTGCTCTGGAGTATATGGAGAGGAGAACAAATGCTGAAAACCAGATTCATCACAGAATTTTGTAAAATCTTGATTTTCAAATTCACTTCCATGGTCTGTTTTTATACTTGAAATAACATACCCCTTTTCATTTTAAACCTTCTTAGCAAATTTTTCAAAGTAAGAGAAAGTTTCAGACTTACTTGCTAAGAAATATACCCAGGTAAATCGTGAGCAATCATCCACAATTACTAGGCAATATTTCTTACCTCTAATGCTCTGCGTTCTTGTTGGTCCAAAGAGATCCATATGCAAGAGCTGCAGTACACGGTTAGTGGAAACTTGATTTATTGGTTTAAAGGAATTTCTTACCTGTTTTCCCAATATACATGGTGTACATAGATCAGACTTTTGGTATGATAAATTGGGTAGATCACGAACAAGCTTCTTTGTTGAGATCTTGGCTATCTGCTTCATGTTAGTATGCCCAAGCTTTTTGTGCCATAAGCTCGCTTCATCTTGGATTGAGATTAGACATTGCGACTCATCTGGTTTTATGTCCAAGAGGTAGATATTTCCATGTCTTCAACCCATGAATGACTGAGTAGAGTCTTTACTGGTTCCTGAACAAATACTCTCTTGAAAGTTGATTCTAAAACCGACATCACACAGCTGACTGACACTGAGCAGATTGTAATTGAGCCCTTCAACTAAAGAAACATTGCTTATTGTGAGGTTCCCAATCTTTATAGTTCCAAATCCTACTATTTTTCATTTGCTGTTTCCTCCAAATGAGACTTTTCCACCATTCACTTGAACAAGCTTTATGAAGCAATTTGAATCTCCTGTCATGTGTCTCGAGCATCCACTATCCAAGTACCATTTCACCTTTTTCTTGATAGTGACCTGCATTTAAAAAGAGACTCAAGCTTTCTTTGGTACCCATATTTTCTTAGGTCCTTTTGAGTTAGTCTGATATACGGTTTTTGCCCAGACTTTATTGACAGGTCTCCAAACCATAGGACATTCTTTCTCAAAATGATTTGCACTATTGCATTTTAAACATCTAAGAGCATTGCGACCTAGTGGTTTTACAAAGGTCCTTTCAAAATGATTTTTGTAAGTATTTCTTGTGGGTCTTTGTTTGATTCTTTCTTTTACTTTAGGAAAATCAATTAAAGGAATAGTTTCAGCGGTCATTCCTAAACCAGATTTATTGAAATAAGGTCTTTGAACATAAAGTATTTTCTCCAGTTTTTCAGATCCTAGAGAAAATGTGGCACCCCTCGACGGCCCCCGATCCGCTAGAGTCACCACAGTTCGCTTTTCCTTTTTCTTTCCCAAATAACAAGTCACTCTGATACCATTTTTAGTTGCAGCGGGTCCATACAACCATGGGGGTTTACATCTTTTATTAACGGTCCCTTGCGCGATTTACATAACGGAAGCATATCCAACAATTCCCTTCCCTACATTCAAAAATCGATGCACACCTATTAAATATTTATAAGTAAAAGCCGTACACCTTTTATTTACTTAAACCAGATGGACATTGTTCATCGGTACATCAAAATGCCGTAGTCTTCTATATTCGGCTACACTCCAAAAGATGACCGACATTTCCTCCAACAGTCATACACTTAAAGTCCATCGATCAGTGTCGGCGTCCAAAAGCTCCTTCCCTTGCTATCCTCCTCCTCACGGTTATATCCAACCGTTCAAACCATCTACTAATCTGAAATGTTGGTCCCCAAAATGGGTGAGTACAGCCACTCAGCAGATAGGGAAATCCAATAACATTCCAATGCATCATACATATCATCACACGTTGCAAACATCACTTACCTTGTAACCATGCATATCATGCATCATCACATCATATATATCATCATCATCATGGTATATCATACATCATTATCATCATCATGCATTTCATCATGCATATCATACCACGGATGACTGTCATGTCACATCACACATCACCCTCATGCATCATCATGCATATACTATCATAGGTGATCATCATATCACATCACATCATCATCATCATGCATCATCATGCATATATTAACATAGGTGATCATCATATCACATCACATGCCATCATCATCATGCATCATCATGCATATATTATCGTAGGTGATCATCATATCACATCACATCATCATCATCATGCATCATCATGCATATATTATCATAGGTGATCATTATATCACATCACATGCCATCATCATCATCATGCATATCATCATGCATATCATCATCATCATATGTCATCATCATAATCATCATCATGGCATCATTATATCATACATGTCATTCTTATCATGACATCATCACATCACTTATTATCATTCATCATCATGCATATCATCATGCATATCATGCCATGGGTGATCATCATATCACATCACATATCATCACCATCATCATGCATATCATCATGCATATCATGCCATGAGTTAATTTTCATCTTTATCTTTAAATTTGATCACCACATCACCCTTCCTCGATTCATCAATTTCATCTCATATTTTACACTCGCATCTCATGCGAGAAAAACCTCCGGGCATGTATCCAAGATACAACCGGGCATCCGGCCCCCCACATTCCGGGCATCTCGCATCTCATCTAGCATCACGAGGAACCTCCGGGCATGTATCCAAGATACAACCAGACTTCCGGCCTTTACCCTTCTAGCCGGGCATCCCGCACCCCAATCCTGGTGTCGCGAGGCATCTCCGGGCATGTATCCAAGATACAACCGGACTTCCGGCCCCCACATTCCGGGCATCCTGAAACTCCCAGGAATCTCTCGGAATTACGCCACAGGCCACCGGACAACATCGTCCACCACAACCTCATTCTCATCCACATTTATCTTTTATCTCAATTTAACATGGCAATTTGGCATGGCATCAAACATATCACACTTGCATCTCAATTCACATGTCATGCACATGTCATAGCTTAATCACATAAGCATTTCAATTCACATGTCATAGCTTAATCACATAAGCATTTCAATTCACGTGTCATGCACATGTCATAGCTTAATCACATAAGCATTTCAATTTAATGCATGTACAAAGACCTCATCACACAAGTGCCACACAAATGGAATTGAATCCATGGCCAAATAAAAATCCATTTTATTTTATTATTTTATTATTTTATTATTTTATTATTATTTATTTATTTTATTATATTTATTTATTTTCATAAATAAATATTTAATATTTATGATTTTCCCAAAATCATAATATTCAAAAATCACTAATAGGATCACAATTTTATATAAAATTCGTGGCCAAATTGAATTTCTTATAATTTCACAATTTCCTCCAAAAACATCCTAAAATTCTCGGATTTAAACCCACTGCACAGTTTCCGAATAAATTAAATTAAAATACCCATTTGGTATTCAAAAATTACGAAACTTTACAGGGTGATATCCAACACATTTTCGTACCTTTTTCATTAAGGACCTTAAGCCAAATTCCTTTTAGATTAATTTCCATAGCCCTACGAAGCTTCTGGAATCTCTACCGCGACGTCCAGAACACACTCCTCCGTATTTCTTAGATTTCACCCATCAAATCTCTTTCGTTCCTTCTGAAATTTAAGTATGTTATGTAAAAATGTTTCCTTTACAAGTTTCATGAAGGAATCTAGGTCAAATAACCAGATTATGGTCACCATTTTAACCCATGAAGTCTCGGGTGTCTCGGTACACCTCACCAGAATCAACCATCTCCAAGATCTAACCGATTCACCAAGTTATACTTGTTATTTTTGCCTCATATTCGAGTATGTTGTAGCTTAGGGTGTTTCCTACAACTCTCAAGAAGACAACAAAGTGAGATCTCGAACAGAAATCAACATGCAACCAAGAAATCAACAAAAGGTCAGTGAAGATTTCGCAGATCTGAGGTCTCCGTATAACAAAGCTTTTGACCCCACATATCACCATCGTTTTCCATGAAATTCGAGTATGTCATACTACAAGACATTATCTTCAACTTTCATGAAGACACCGAAGCCAAAATCTCACTCCAAGTACACATGCAAGCTCGACTAAGATACTGACTACCACAAACCGAACGAAAACAGTCACATAGCTTGAACACATCCAACCCTTACCTCGGTTTTTCGCCCAAATCACACCTAAAATCTAACATGCAAACACCACCACAAACATGCAAGGGAAGTTATGGACTCCACTTGCTTTAAAGGTGAACCAACGACGAAGAACGGCGACGATCGGACGGCGAACGAACGGCACACCCCTCCGGCTCCGCCTCCTTCCCTCTCGGCTTCTCTCCCTTTCTCTCAAACTCTCTCTCTTTCTCACCCTCTCTTTGGACGAAATGGAGCAAGTAACCAGCCATTTCTCTCTCCTAACTCCTTTTATATCCCCTTAATCTCATGATTACTTGCCTCTCAAAGGGACCAATGCATGAGGACTTGTCTTGCCACTTGTCATTTTATTTTTGAATTGATTTTGGGTTGATGGGCTTTGGAGTTGGGCCATCCGGCCACTCCTCCTTGGGCTGGTCGACAGCCACCTATTGGGCCCTAATGGGCCGACAAGCTTGGCCCACCAAGCTTTAGGCCAATGGGCCCAAGGCCCATTCCAAAAATAACCCTCTTTTTCTCTTTTTTTTTTTTTGAATTCCTTCTTGTAAATATTTCTAACTTCAAATTTCATCTTGGCCAAAACCTTGGGATATTTTAATTATTGAAATTTAAATCATATGGCCAAGCTTTTAAATTTAAATTTCCACAACACAAGCAAAATTCATCAAATTAAAAGACAAATTGGCTAAAGCATAAGCCATAAAATTCTATCACCTAATTAAAGACATTTAACACACCTTAAGGCTCGGCTTTGAATTTCCGGGATGCCACAGAAAATTTTTTGGAAATATTTGAAATATCATTTTTCAAAAATGCACTTTCTTTTAAAAGATTATCTTTACTTTCTTTGAGAGAAGAAACATTATGGTCTAAGCATTTCACTTTTTCTTCCAAAACATTCTCTTGTTGCTTTAAAGCAGAATTTTCTTTTTTGAGTTCGGAAATTCTTTTAAGAGAAGTCTTAAGACTAAAACATAATTCATCAATGTATTTTGAAACTTTAATAGGGATTTTGAAGTTACTTACCTCGAATTCACTTTCTGAATCTGAATCAGTCTCGGAGTTTGATTCTGAATTTGATTGTACCATTAGACATATGTTGGCATAATCATCATCACTATCTTCGCACTCCGTATCACTCCAGGTTTCTGCTTTGAGAGCTTTTCGATATTTTTCAATTTTTCCTTTCTTCTTCCTTAAAAGAGGACAGTTGGGTCTGATGTGTCCCTTTTTCTTACATTCAAAGGAGACTACATCTTTATTTGATTCATCATCTTCAGCAGATTTGGTCTATTGCTTTTGAAAACTTTGTTTTTTTGCATTGAATCTTCTTCCTTTTCTATTCAGCTTTCTGAATCTTCTTATCATGAAAGCAAGTTCTTCATCATCCATGTCATCTTCAGAATCTGTAACATCAGAATCATCATTAGATTTTAATGCAATAGATTTCTTACCTTTAGGATCTTCGTCTTCATTGATTCGTTCCACTTCATAAGACTGAAGGGTCCCAACCAACTCATCGACAGACAGTGGCATGATTCTTTGGGTCTCTCTGATTTAGGTCTTTATATGATTCCAATCCTTGGAGAGTCCACGTAGTAGCTTGTTTACTTTCATGGGATCAGAAATTGGTTGACCTTGATTTTCAAGACCATTCACGAATTTTGTAAAACGACTAAACATGTCAGTTATAGATTCTCCTGGTTTCATTCTGAAGGCTTCGTATTGACTGAGAAGAATGTTGATTTTAGTCTCTTTCACTCGATCGGTTCCTTCATAAGTAATGTGTAATCTATCTCAGACTTCTTTGGCTGTATCACAAGAAGATATTCTGTTATATTCAGTAGGTGATAAAACACAATATAAAGAATAAATTGTTTTTGCATCAAGAGCTTGTCTCTTGATTATCTCTTCCTGAGTCATTTAGCTGGACTCAACAGTGTCCTTTCCTCTTTCTGAGATAGATGCAGCTTTAGGAATGATTCCTTTTTCTACAACGTCCCATTCCAAAGGATCCTTTGATCTTAAGAACGCCTTCATCTTGTTTTTCCATATGTTGTAGTCATTTCCATCAAATTAAGGCAGTCTGGTGTTGCTTTGCCCTTCTACCAACCCTGGAGCCAACATACTAGCCATGGATCTTTTACTCTGAAGTAAAACACTTCAAACAAAGTGAGTACACGAGCTCTGATACCAATTGAGATAGCTAGTATAAGCACCTAGAGGGAGTGAATAGATGCACAAACAATTTATCAAGGTACGGAAGCGATTCTTAGCAAACGATAGAAAGGAAATTATTTCTTGATTAACAAAATGAAGTACGATCAAGATAAAGAGAGTAAGGAAGAGAAAATTGAACACAGGGTTTATAGTGGTTCGGCTTGTTCCAAGCCTACGTCCACTCTTCTACACTGACAGCCCACCGGCTGGATTTCACTATGAACAAAAGAGAAGTTACACCACAACTTTCCCTTGATTCCACAGTGTATATGTTCTACCACACCTCCTCAAGGTTTCTCACAAATATAGACTCTCTTTTGAATATAATGTTTCGCTCAAAAGAATTGTCTAAACAACAAGAAGCTTTCAGACTTTGGAATTCTTCTATCGTGCACACCTCGAACAACTTAGAACGTCTTCCTTATATAATCCTTCATGCCATCATACCCGTTGGCACTTACCAAAGGAATTCCTCCAATCTACCAATTGGACGAAATCAATTAAGAAGATTATTCGAGCTATTAAAGGAATGTGTCGATAGCCCATCAATCATGTTTGCCCATAAAATCAGGATCTCGGTTTCCATAAGTAGAACCTTCCAAGAATATTCAGGCAATCATCGGATCTTCAATCATCGAGTCAATCTCGATCAATCAAAGGATTCCATTATGTCTTTTCCAGCCACGAGATCTTCTCCAGTTGATAAGGTCATATCCTTAACGAAACATCCAGTTCTGGATAACCTTTCTTCAACGGATTAGAGACTGTCAATGAGGATAGACTTTGAGTCTTGAGTCTGGCTGTCTGGAGGTCTTCAGAATTTAAATAGCAGAGTCTGCAAACCTTCAGACTAGACTGATGGAAACGTTTTGTCAGCTTCAAAACACTTCAAGAAGATTTCTCCAACACTACTTACAGGAGGAGCTAAAGAAATCAGAGTGGAAAGCAGAACGAGAAAGAATTGAACATAATTTCCCAGTGACAAACCTAAAAAGAGTATGATGATTAAAACGAGCCAGTAAGGGAAGACCACACTGAGCGTTACACCGACGGTGATGCCAAGCATTAGCATGGGCTGGAACAGAAGGGCCAGATCATAGTCTATGATGGGAACTTCCCTCATCGGATGGGGTACTCTCAGGTTGTACCAGACAGAGGCCATGGATGCCCCCATTATCATACCTGTACAAATACCAAAACTTTCAATTAACAAAAGTCCTTGTTGAGAAGTTGGCATAATTCTTCCCAGCTCCTTTAGCTAGAGAAGCAAGGAAAGGCCAAAAAAAAAAAGGAAACAATTCATAAACAAACCTCAAATCAACAAAAAAAAAAAAAAACACTAGACTTGAAACAATTAACACAGAGAAAAAAGTTTCCACTTTTCGAGCGTAATTATCAATCTAAGCTCATTAAAAAATGATTTCCTTCCTTTTGGTTACTTCTGTGTGCTCTTCAACGTGTGTGGCAAGGTAAAAAGGAAAGTGTTCACCACCATCACGTCACATCTCATTCCAACTCTAGTATAATCTCACTGCAACCTATGGTAGGCACCGAATCCTGTACAAATGACCACTTGCAACGGCACTAAAAGAAGGAAACAGAAAAGTGATTGAAAAGGAGATTATGATATTCTGAGGAATTTTTTCCGACTCACACTTGGAGATGGTAGCAGTAGACTTGGTGTCGAACCCGACGACGAGGGTGAGCATGGGCACGAAAATGCTGCCGCCCCCAACGCCGCCCACCGTCCCGCATGCCGACCCCAGAAAACCGATCACCGTGGCCACCACCACCCACCACCCAAACTCCAAATCCTGCTCCACCCCATCACCTAGAAAACCAAACGAAAACCACCTTTATGAGTCGAAATCCACATTGGCAAAAAGCTACGAAAATAGAGCCCGAAGCGCACCCGCAGCGGGTGTGGCGCGGCGGGGGGCTCTGGGGAAGGCAAGACGAGAGGCTGGAGCGAGGAGGAGGAGGTGAGGAAGGGGTCGAGTAGGTGGAGGTTGTCGGGGGTGACAACGACAGTGACGGTGACGGTGACGGCGGGGGCGGCGAGGCGGGGGAGGAGGAGGAGCTTGGCGGCAGTGGTGCGAGCGCGAGGGGAACCGGGAGAGCAGCTAGGGAAGTCTGGTTCTCTGCATCTGCGCCTCTACAGGTAAAGATAGAAATAAAATTAGGGTTTTGCTGGGGGTAAAAATCGGTTCCCAAACCGGTCCGGTCGAACCGGTTCCCGGGTGGGTAATCCCTCGGAACCGGTTCCCGGACCGGTTTAAACAAGGTCTGAGTTTTGGGAACCGATTCCCGGACCGGTTTTAACCGGAACCGGTTCCCGACCCTGTTTTCCGGGTGGGCCGGACTGGGAACCGGGTAAACCCGGTCCGGTTGCACACCCCTAATAGTAATGACCACCAAAGCTCCCTCATCTTCCGGGTTCTTGCTTCTCATCTAAATGAAGTTCATAAGTAATCTGTGCATGCTTAAGAAATTGTGACATTCTGGTTGAGTATACGGAAGGGTGTCTTTAAGTCTGTGCAACTTGACAAAGTTTATTTTTCAGGAGCAAGGCCCATGTAAGTGGGGCTACATTCTCGATTGGCTTCTTTTTAGTGGGTACCATAGTATTTCACCTAGAGGCCTGGAACAATGGCACATGCTTCCGGTATCATTTCCATTGCTTACTGAACATGCTGGATTAAGGGCTATACTTGCAATAAGTGCTCGCCATATGGTTCATAAGTGCTGTAGATACATGTTCAATGCATGTTGATTTCTTGGCTATGAGTTCTGCTTCTAGATGTTAAATTGACTGCGTTTGGTTTGTATATGCCGGCTTCAATATGCTGGCTATGGGGGTTGATGCCATGTTTCATGTATGTTGTCTGGGTGGTTTGGTTTGTGACAGGTTAATACTTCCATAATTTATGAGTGTTTTGATAATATATTGTCTGTTCTGGTTGGTGCATTTTTACAGGTCCATTGATGAGTGGATGTATTATTCCAAATGAATTTCTTTCAATAAGCCGGTCTAGAGTTTTGAAACTTGGTTTGTTCAATGTCAATCTTCTTGTTGCGCATATTATTGGTGGGTGTCAATCGAACTAGTGATTGCCTAAAAATACCCTTTTTACCTATTGACTCGCTATTTCATTCAATTAAGGGGCAACTTTATTATGGTAATATCATCTTTATGACTTTGAGTTCTTTACCGTGCACATTTCTTTAGTGATGACATCCACTAACATATGAAAAATAGTTAAAATTTTATAAGGATCTCAATATGGAAAAATGGACACTTTAGTGTCTATATCCATTCCAATGCTCAGTGATTCCATAGCACTATATACACTTTTCATTTGAATGTATAAAATGCAAAATCCAACCGAAAATACAAAGAAAGAAAAACTCGAGAACAACAAAAAACTTCATCAAAATATCATGGTCGACCATAGCTGATCTATGAGGACTACCGCAACTCCTATCACTTCTAACTTCATCGAGACGCCAATAGTGGTCCCGAAATAATAGGAAAGAATGAAATTACCTAGACATTGAAATTTAAAAAAATATATATATAAAAAAAAGTGAAGCTAACTAGTTATGTACCGTGGTGAACTTAGAGAAGTATCATGAATTACTTCTTCACGAAATAGGAGGAAGATCACAGCCATTGTATCCATTGCCTTGATGGTCTTCAACTTTCTTGAGGCAAAACCAAAGGCTGCCATCCACCCTGAAGGACCAAAGCTGAATGACAACATCCTTCATGAGTTCATTTCGCGGATAAGGATGTGCGACTCCATTCCACCTCTCCGTCAACACGTAAGAAAAATTTCTGCTCTTGTAATTCCAACTCTTCAGTTGCAAGCCGTGAGAAACGTCGAGGCACGGCTCAATGAGGGAAACCTTAATGCCCTCTTTCCTATCTAGGATTCGGATCTCTTCTTCGCGCAGGAAACTTTGCCTTATCTGCTTGTTGGGTATAGAGAGCCTACTTTGGCCTCGGCTCGGGTCCGTGGCAGTAAGAGTCTTCTCCACCACAAGCGTCATATCCCGACCGTGCATCTATTGAATTTTGTCCATGTAATTCGTCGGCAATTTGCTTGGTCCAATTAGAGCCGCGAGACCCATCTTGGGAGTTTTCTTGGGTTTCTTGGAAACTCTTCCCCATTCTTGGGTTTCGGAGGAATCAAATGTACGCGACCTCTTCTTGTGGTTCTCAGTGACAGCTCTCGAAGGTTCTTGCTTGTTGTTTTGGACAACGACAAATGGGTCAGAACTTGACCTGTGGGCGTGGAATGTCGTCCTTCGCGCTCGCGGGGATCTCTTCTTCCGAACGATCCATCCGATACCGATTGGCCCAAAAGTGGTGGTGGTCACGAGGGTGACCTTCTTCTCAACATCACGATCCAAGATGGAAGGCCCGAGACTTAGCTTTCCCTCGGAGATGAAAGAAGCTACGTCTGCCAAGAGATTGAGAGATGAGAAATCGAGCTTCATCTTTCTCTCCCCCTTTGAAAGACGGTTTGCAGACCGAAAATAGACCGTCGCTGCCGGAAAACTTTGATACCCCATTATCGCCAAGTGCTGAAGAGATGAACAGACGAAGAGACGATGATCGTGGGTTTTGCCACGGAGAGAGAGAGGGAGGGAGGGGAGAGAGAGAGAGAGAGAGAGCGCGGGGAAGAATGGGTGAGAGGGAGGGGAAGAAGAAAGCTAGTGCGATTGCAAATTAGGAAATATTAGGAAATACTTGAAGAAGATGAGAATTCTGAGTGGATCATAAGTGAGATGCGGGAGTTTCAAAATAGGAAATATTAGGGCTTTGTGACCATTGTGACCGTTGAGTGCTTATTCGGACGAGTGATTCTGAAAAATAATTTATTGTCGATCTCCGAATTAGCCACGAATTTTTGTCTGCCCCCGAATTTTTCACCAAAAATTTGTACTTTGATTTTAATTGCACGTGTATTACAACTCTCCGGATTTTAATTACACGTGTACCTGAAAGCAGAGCATGATTTTGCGAGGAGCCGAGAGCTAATAAAACATTATCACTGATTTCTCTCAGTCACAGGTCTTCTTCGTCGTTCTCAATTGCCAGAAATCAGCCGTGGCTGTCGATCTCCACCGCACCCACCACGGCGCCAAAACTCCTCTTTTCTGCCCTGTTTTCTGGCCGGGAAGTTTGAAGTAGTTGGTTCTCATTCAGAACTCCTTTGCAGGCGCTGATCCTCATTGCGATCACGTCTAAGGCCTTCATTCTCCGATATGCACACTGGCCGAGGCTAGAAATCCAATTAACCAACGTAAAATCCATTAACTCTGTTTCTGTCGCCTACGAATGAAACAGAGGCCTTGAGCTCTATTTGGTGTTTGTGAGAAAAGAAGTTGTGACTGAAGCTCTTTTAATGTGTTTAATGTGTGTTAATATTGTTGTGATGATTTGAAATTGAGTCGTCGCTTTATCTGTGTACAAGTTCATTGATCGAAATGTATATCACTCGTTTTATGAAATGCTTAAACTAAATAAATTAGGATATGCTTCTATTCAACCCTCGAACTGAAAGTCACGCTAGCTCAATCCAACCTGTGACTCATTAAGGCCTCATTTATGGGTCGTCTTCCGTTGGAATATGATATTCATTTGTCATTGAATTGGCGTTATGATTCTCATCATCGGTAGGTTTCTCTTGGTCGCTATGCTTGGTTCTGATATTCTTTCTCGCTGTGTTGTTTCTTTTTCTGTCTGAGTTCCCTATACTAGGGTGTGTTTGCGTGGTCATCTGCAATTGAGGTGGGAGTTCTGTGGTGGCCGGAGGTCTATGATAATGTAGGAAAGCATGTTTGTGTTGTACTGTTCTTATCGCAATACCGGGGCATGTTGTTCTCTGACGTAGTTCATGTATGGTCTATTGATTAAGGTGTAGAAACTATGTCGATGAAGTTCCACCTGTGATTGATCAGGGAGTGCTGAATGTTTAGACATAGAAGAAGACTAAAGGAAAGCAGAAAGGTAGTTGAGAGGCTGTTGCATCAGAGAAGGAGGACTGAGAAAGGGGAACAGAAAGATATAACTATTTAAAAAATTAATAGAAATAACAGAAAAAAAAATAAAAGATGAAAGATAAAAATGGTTGGAAAATACGGTTGTCGGATGGGTCGTTAAGTCTCAAGAAAATTTTATTTGAATTCCATTTTGTCTGTGATCTTATACTTTAGGAAGTTACATTCATGATTTTCGGGATAAAATGAATTTTCAATCGTTTAATACAAGAAAAGCCATAAGCAGATAGTCAGACCTAACTGGGTGCAATTTAAATGTTATTTCTTTTCAACTTAAATTGGGGTGTAATAAAAAAAGCCGTATACATGCTGCTAAAACCATTGCAAGAAAATGAACCACAATGAGATTACATGTACAAAGTTACAGCAACAAAACCCCTTCTCTTGAGGAGAGATCACCGAAGTCCTCCGGGCGACCTAGAGATCTATACAACAAGTGAGTTCCCCATCTCGCTTTCAGTAACTGCTGTTGTAAATCTTCTCAGACTCATGTTCTTTCCAAGATGGAACAACCTTTTTTCGGAAGCGACGGTCGAACCATCTTTCCAAGAGTCCTAATTGCACAAGCAGATATATGATGTGAAAATATGTCAACTGCCAATTAGTGAGACCAATGTAGGATGCCAAGATACCAAGTTTTAAGTCTGACAAAATACTCAACATGAGGACATCGACGGGGAACTCCTTATTTCGTTGTAGTCCATGTCTGTCGAGTTGCTCGACGGCAACCACCTGACGGAAAAGGAAAGTGTGATTTCGTAGGCCTCACATTTTTCGAAGATTAAGAAGAGGGAGAGCGAGTAGAAGCCCCTCTATCTCCTGCCCAGTCCCTTGGAGGGTTCCTTTGTATGCTCGACGAAATCCACCTTCGCCACAATAAGCACTCCCGTTAGAAACTCTTCGTGGCCCAAGCTAACTCATGGAAAGTGAAATTCTGGGCCGTGACATTGCCACGCTCCTTGTTTTTGGCTTCGCCTCCTGCCTTAGGCTCCTTGATTCTGGCAACTGATATGACAAGTGATAAGAGGAAAGATAAATTTTCAAGCAGTACCTCAAAGACAACATATGACCAACTACTACCAATATTAGATGTTACATATCTTAATCATGAAAGCTCAGGTACTATTTAATGCATTAGTTAAATCTTCAGCGCCACAGACTTAGGAGCTATAAGGCTCATGATTGCTCTGCACAGCATGTCCCAATGAAACAATTTCCAAAAGCCTAATATCTGAGTAACAAATTGCTTGAATCACTCTTGGAGATACAAAAGGGGTCTTTCAGAATCTTCATATGGATACTTTGTTTCTCGTCATTCATCAAATGTTGATTCATATCTATTTGGGAGACAAAACCTAATGAATACTATCATTACCATTTAGTATGGGCAAACATGATATATATTCTACGTTCCCAATTCATATCTTCAGCCATTACATCAATGCTTTTGAAGAAATTAAAAAATCCCGAGGTTACTGTAAATAGGTATCACTGGCCCCACTTATCTCTTGGCCAAAGAGAAAAGTAAACATCAATAGAGGAAACATAGGAGAGAAATAAGAAGCTCGATGTTTGGGGCATTTATAAATTAATCCATGGAAAGTCATTACTCATCAAAATTTAAATGGGTTTTCAATGAGGACTAGGCTTCCATCGAGCATCGACAAGACGAAAAAAAGAAGACATGGAAAGCAAAGCTGGCAATAGGCAATAGATACCATTGAGAGCAACAGAAGAGCAAAGGAATGATCAAGCAATATCAATTTTAGTTCTTTGCGAAAAGAAATGGTCAGGACAATAACATTCGTGCGGCAGTTTTGTGAAGTAAAGGGCCTCCCCTTAATTTCATACTCTCATCGGAGTATTGAACTCTCTTGCCTATGCGAGTTTCTCTCTACCCCTAGGTAGTGTTTCCTTTCCATAAACCCTAGATCTTGTCTAAACCTCTGCAATCGTTCTCCTTTTCTCTTTCTTTTTTTTCACAATGAATCCCAAGATAGAAAAATTCCAAAAAAGTTCCTTCCGATCTTGATTCCACAAAGTATCGCGGCTTCTTTTACCCAATAGAACAGTAGCTTTCCCTGTGAGTCACGGCTACAACGGCTGGAGATCTTGCCAATGATGCTCGACAAAGGTTGGATTTTGCCTTTATATTACTAAAAGTGGTCTGGGCTCATGGATGTTAGTAGTATTGATGGGGATTTACACCGATTTTGTCGCTGCTATGTTTATGGCTTCGCCTCTGGTTTTTTGGATTGATGTCGCTGCAGATGGAGCTTATGGAAATGGATCTGATCATCTTTTGGGTCCAATTTGCTATGAAAACCTGATGTTAGTAGGAATGGGCATAAATTTCTGTCAGTTGTTTTGGAAGCACTATCTCGAGGAGAAGAAGAAAGAATCGAAACACTCAAGTGTGATTTTACCTGTCCCTCTTTGAATTTGAACATGAAGTTGTCTTATAGCGAACTACTTTCCAGCTTTCCCCTACCTTAACCTTGTATATCTGAATAGCTTATCGAAAACCCTCCATCCCTACAGCAAGAAAGTATGGATAGTAAGGAAGAAAATGAGTTGAGGGTGGCAGCATTATGTAAAAGGCTTGGACATCTTTGGTCCAAGGATGATGTGGTAGAAGTATGCCCTGAGATACCCTCACAAAAAAGAGATGAATGCAAACGTACTCTTTTGGGTAAACTTTACTCTAAACCCAATGTGAATTATCCTGCATTTCTCTCTACAATGAAGAAAGCATGGAAAGCTGAAGCTGTATTGTGTGTACAAAAAAAACCAGGTCTCTTTACCTTTGTCTTTCAATTGGAGGAGGAAAAAGAGAGAGTTATGAAGTCCACACCTTGGTCTTATTCTAGCAATCTGCTTGTCCTTACACAGTGCGAGCCTGAAATCCCAGAACATTGTTACGATTTTTCCAAAACAGCATTTTGGGTGAGAATTGGAGGTATTCCCCTTGGCTGGAGGGTTGAAACAATTTACCATGATCTGGGAAGAAAGCTTGGCCAGGTCCAGGAAATCCAATCAAAATCCATAGGAAATGTTTAGCAAAAAGGAGGAAGAGTTAGAGTGGAAATTGACATATCTAGTCCTTTGAAATCAGGGGCCATTTTGGATATCGGTAATAAATGGTTGTGGGTAGAATTTAAATATGAGCGATTACCTCATTATTGCTACTCCTGTGGAAGAATTGGCCACTATGCACAAGATTGTGCATAAATCCCTTATGCGGAATCACCATGGGCAGTCAACAAAATAGGACCCTATGGGCCCTGGTTGAAAGCAGAAGCAAGAGATCACAGCCTTTATTGGGAAGCTTTTTATGGAAAATCGAAGAAGAACTTATAGTGGAAGAGACAATACCTGTCGCACCTTCCCCAGCTAATGGACATGATATAACAGTGAGAGAGACAAGCCCAGATATGCGAATAAAAGCTTGCAGCAAAAAGAGAGCAGAAAGTTCAATGGAACAGGAGATCATGGAAGAAATTATACCAAATAGAAAGGAACCCAAAGATTATGGAAAACATATCATTTGCTCATAAGCTCCCAAATAGAATTCTTTGAAAATAGGGAAAAGCAGCAAAAAGAATATGAAGGTGCAGAAAGCAAAAAAGCAGAAGTGTTTACCTGAGCCAACTCCCCTTCTTATAGATGATTTGGACTCGATGGAGAGTCCAGTGAAGCTGCTCAAAGATGAAACAGAATGGGCTTTGGTGGCTAGCCCTAATAAGCCACCCATGACGACATGAAAATTATTAGCTGGAATTGTCAGGGGCTAGGCAACCCCCTGACAATCCAGGAACTAAGAGCCTTAATTGCTCTTGAAAGGCCCAGTTTAGTTTTTCTTATGGAAACTAAAAACAAAGCAACGATGGTGGAAAGTATAAGCAAAAAACTACAATTTCGGCACTTATTCCTAGAGAATCCGATAGGCATAGCAGGGGATTGGCCTTAATGTGGTATAAGGAAGTAACACTGAAAGTGAAAGACAGTTTAAAACAATTTATCGATGTGGAATGCACTAATCCAGTTAGCAAATATGTCATGTAGATAACCTTTGTTCATGCTTCTACAAACTTTGGAGAGAGGTTGTTATTATGGCAAAATTTGAAGGCTCTAAAACCTCATAGTTTAATCTTGTGGATATGCATAGGAGATTTTAATGAGATATTATATGTGTGGGAGAAGGTGGGGAAAAGAGAAGCAGACAATAAAATAATTGCAGCCTTTTGTAACGGTCCGTGAATCCTCCCGTTCTCGTGACACTTGTGACTGGCGCTTGGGGTTATCTAGTGAAGAGTGTGAGGCAAAAGGATAGAACACAACTAGTCCGTGGGAGTGGCGTCAGGACGGTTGGTGCTAGGAGTTCTAGGATAGAAGGATTACATCACTTAGGAGCTTTGAAGACGGGGTAGGCCTCCCGTACACAAACTGGTCGAGAGCTAATGCCGCTCTCCTGACGAGGCCATGGCAGGCCGAAACCAGTTGTTATGCCTAAAGAGAACTGTTGCCTTACTCGATGGACTAGACGCCCGAGCGAAGCTAGGCATGGTAGGATCTCATACGAAGAATCATTCACCGTATCGTTCGTGGAACAGCTAGAGAAGGAAGGCTGGCCTGGCGAATTCCGCTCGCTAGGCGCCCGCGGGTTGTTTCGAGGCCAAGGAAACTCTTGGCCCGTGACAAGTGGTATCAGAGCAGGAATCCCTCCAGTAAGCGAGTGAGCAAGTCGGAGTATCGAGCTTCTCGCTCTAGTGCGTTGAACTGATGAGTGCCTGGTCCGGTCCTAGCGTAGCAGAAAGTGAATGGCCGGGGCAAAACATGCTCGACGAAGCTGCGCTCTCTGCTCCTAGGATGGCAATGGTACTAGGACGAGTCGGTTCCTCACCGAGCCGATAGGGAGTTCGAGAAGAACCAAACCCTTGCTAAATGGGGATAACGTTTCTGGATCGATCGGTGAATTTGAAGAAGAGGTCTACTATCACGTTTTCAATAAGAAAAGAACCTCTATTGGTCTGCTGGGGTCAAGATGCTGATTAGGCTAAAATGGTGCTGCCAAAAGATGCGGTTGGCAAAAGATGCCACACTTGTCAGAAAGCGCAGGTGACCGAATGGCCGAGCGGCTGAGATCAAAAGAGGCCACCAATGGAGCAAAACCTGTTTTGTTGGGCGAGCGTGACCGTTCGATGTGAATTCCCAAAAATGGCACATCAATAATTAATTTACGCAAGGAAGCGACAGAACAGATCGTAATGAGGGCATTGGGAATTGAGTGGGGGAGAATGTCACGGTCTGTGAATCCTCCCGTACTCGTGACACTTGTGAGTGGCGCTTTGGGTTATCTAGTGAAAAGTGTGAAGCAGAAGGATAGAACACAACTGGTCCGTTGGAGTGGCGTCAAGACGGTTGGTGCTAGGAGTTCTAGGATAGAAGAATTACATCACTTAGGAGCTCTGAAGATGGGATAGGCTTCCCGTGCACAAACTGGTCGGGAGCTTATGCCACTTTCTTGACACGGCCATGGCAGGTCGAAACCAGTTGTTGTGCCTAAAGAGAACTGTTGCCTTACTCGATGGACTAGACGCCCGAGCGAAGCTGGGCATGGTAGGATCTCGTACAAAGAATCATTCATCATATCATTCATGAAACAGCTAGAGAAGGAAGGCTGGCCTAGCGAATTCCGTTCGCCAGGCGCTCGCAGGTCGTTCTGAGGCCAAGGAAACTCTTGCCCGTGACACTTTAGAGATATGCTTAATGAGTTATCTTTGATCGATATTGATAGCCATGGATGTGCATACACATGGGCAAATAACAGAGAAGGGGAGGATCTTGTTAAAAAAAGATTAGACAGGGTGTTATGCACTTTGGAATAGCGAATTACCTTTCATGAAGCAGAAATCCAAGCTCTTCCAGCTATTGACTTGGACCACAGCCCTCTCGTCCTCAGGCTACACTTTGAACATAAGAAAAGAAAAAGGGACTTCAAGATGGAGGCTTTCTGGATCGAACATGAAGAGTACCATGGAGTTATCCATCAAATCTGGAACCAAACAGCTTCTCAATTGGTTACTTTTTCAGAGAAACTTAAGGAGACTTCAAAAGAATTAACAAAATGGAGTAAAGAGAAGTATGCCCATGCACCATGGCGGATAAAAGAGCTAACTCAGACTCTAACATAAATAATTAATCAACTAGTCCAGCACACAAGCAGAAAAGAAGCTCAAAGTATAATACACCAGATTGATACATTGAGGAAGCAGGAAGAACAATACTGGGGATTGAGATCCCGTATAAAATGGCTACAATGGGGTGATAAAAATACCCGTTTCTTTCATGCAACAATGGTATAGAGGAGGCATAGAAACAAGATTACAATGTTGCAAGTGGAAGACAACAGGTGGTGTCGTGATCCTGTAGCACTCAAAAATCATATTCAATCATTTTACGGCAATTTATACAAAACAGAAGGGCTGAGAAACTACCAGCCAGTCTTAAACCAGTGTCATTCTCCTGGCGATGAGAACCTCAATGCAGATCTTGTGGCCAACCCCACTTTGGAGGAAGTTCAAGTAGTAGTTTTTCAATTATGAGCTTTAAAAGCCCCAAGCCCGAATGGTTTCAATGGGCTTTTCTATCAAAATTCGTGGGAAATTCTAAAGACTGACCTGCTCCAGCTAGTGTAGAATTTTTTAATAAAACATATATATCCTTGATTCCCAAAGTGAAAAATCCTGAGACCATAGGCTAATTCAAACCCATCAATTTATGCAATTTCAGTTACAAAATCATCTCAAAGCTATTAGCAAATAGATTTAAAAAGTGGCTGACGGAGATAATAGAACCAGAGCAAAGCGCTTTTGTTCAAGGCAGACAGATACAGGATAACATCCTAATTATGCATGAAGTGTTACATCAACTATGCATCACAAAGAGAAAGAAAAAACATCAAGCAATATTAAAATTAGATATGCAGAAAGCATATGACAGAATTGAATGGAATTTTGTTCGAGATTGTATGCTAAAAATGGGTTTCTCTGGGAAATGGGTGGCCCTAATAATGCAATGCATAATAACGGTGACATTTAGTGTGAAGCTTAATGGAGAACCTACCCATTTCTTCAACCCCTCGAGAGGTCTCAAACAAGGTGATCCCCTGTCACCATATCTATTCATATTAACCTCAAATGTGTTAACATGGCTGATGCAAAAAGCAGTCGCAGAAGGTAGCATTAAAGGCATATAGCTAAACAGGTTTTTCCCTAAGCTCTCTCACCTTCTTTTTGCGGATGATGTTATCTTCTTCCTGGATGGTACCATAGTGGAATGTCAGAATCTGATACTTACATTTAAACAGTATTGTTACGCCTCAGGGCAAGCTGTCAATTTAAACAAGTCAGAGGTTTATTTCAACAAGAATAGTCCCTTACCACTAAGAAGAAATATGGCCTAAGAATTGAGAGTGCCTGTTTATGAAAAGACAGGAAAATATTTAGGCATTCCTACAGAATGGGGACAATAATAAAAAAAAAAAAAAAAAAAAAAAAGAACCTGTTTGCATGGATATTAACCAGAGTAAACTCAAAGCTGGAGGGTTGGAAAGAAAAGTTACTCACCAAAGCTGGAAAGGAAGTTTTAATCAAAAGTGTGGTACAGGCCATACCAACCTATGCAATGTCAATCTTTAAGTTGCCAGTGTCTATCTGCAGAGCAATTGAAAGGCGAATAGCATCATTTTGGTGGCAGAAAGGAGATGCAAAGCGTGGAATGCATTGGAAAAACCGGGAAGTTATGAAAACTAGAAAGGATGAAGGAGGGATGGGGTTTAAAGATCTAATTACCTTCAATCATGCAATGCTTGGTAAACAAGCATGGAGATTATACAATTCTCCAAATGCACTATGGAGCAAAGTCTTAAAAGGTATCTATTTTCCACATAGCGATCTCTGGACAGCTCAGAAGGGCCAACAATCATCATGGGGCTGGCAGAGTTTGATATTAGGACAAGATACAATAAAAGCAGATACAAAATGGTTAGTAGGGGATGGAAAATCCATCAATATCAGGGAGGACAAATGATTATCACGGGGGATTATTGGGGGACAAGCAACGTACCAAGAACCTACTATGGTGGCAGGTCTGATCAATGAAAATTCTCGAGCTTGGAATCAGCCAATAATTCAACAGTTTTTTGAGGAAGACATGGCAAATGAGATCTTAGCAATCCCCCTGAGCAAAAACCCCAAGCCAAATATCATAGTTTGGACAGGAAACAGTACAGGAAAATATTCTGTCAAGAGTGGATATAATAAGGCTTCTTCATCAACTATCAACAAAAATCAACACAGGGCATCATGTTCGTTCCAGCCTCCACGTAACTTATGGACACAGATCTGGTGTCTCGCAGTTCCACCGAAAATTAGAACTTTTCTCTGGAGCATCTGTCAAAATGCTATTCCCACAAGAGAAAATCTCTACAAAAGACACATCACCCCTAATCCATTATGCCAGTTGTGTTACTCACAAGTCAAAATCACAGAACACCTCTTTCTATTTTGTAAATGGACAAAACAGATCTGGGAGGATAACCATTTGCAGGGCACGAACATCACGAAACATATAAAGAGATTTGATCAATGGCTACTCGAGGCTTTTGACTCAAGAGGAGATTTACCTGCACGGGAGTTCATCGGAGCGGTTCTTTGGCAAATCTGGAAGGCTCGGAACACTTGGATCTTCAAAGCAAAGCGCCCACAACCCGCGGATATCCTCGATCTCGCACAAACCCAAACCATTACTTTCAGCCGAGGGAAGAAGAATTAGAAAGTAGAAAACCCAAATCGATACCTACCAGAGCGTTGGAAGCCACCGAACAGTCGGGAGATGAAGATGAATGTTGATGCATCATGGGTTCCAGGTGAGTTCATCTACTTGGTCACCGGAATCGCACGAGAAGGAGCTGGGTTTGTAGTCGATGGCTTCGCCGCTAAATCTAGGATTTCTTCGGCACCACACGCGGAAGCCAAAGCAATTTTGCACGGGATTTACTATTTAAAAGAGATGCAGTCGAGACACTTGCAGGAAGCCAAAAGTCAAGCAATTCTCTGGATATGCAAAAGTGACAGCTAGGCAGTTGTGGAATTCGTGATGGGCCGGGCCGAGCCACCTTGGAATTTACAAGAAATTGTTCAACGATGCCAAGAGGAGTTATCCCAGTGCAACAACACATCAGTAATATATTGCCCTCATGACGCAAATCGAGCAGCAGATTGGCTGGCACGCACCCATCGAGCAAAGAAGCTTCCTCTAAATTGGCTGAAAATCCCCCCTCTACCTCTATGGGAAATTTTATGTTTCGACTGTAATCCATTGTTGTCTTTGTCTTTTAAGACTCCTTAATCGAATGCATATTCTACTTTCAACAAAAAATAAAAAATAAAAAAATAACTGGACTTCCTCTATCCATGACTTGTTCCCTAAAACATGTTTACCCTTAGACTCTACAAGAACCCAAACAAAAGAAATCATTAATGCAGAAGTTCATTGTACAAGACCACCAACCGATAGGTCTGCAGAAAAAGAATCGATTTGAAAGTGGTTGGCCAACGAAAAGAATTGTGCTTGTATGCTTCAAATTAACCTCTTCATTGAGCATGTGAGTTTTGGGCCAGTAACATTTATCCGTTTCGTTATCGGAATCAGTGTTCGATGCTTCAACATTTCAGTCGATGCGGTTAGACATTGACACGGATTTACTCAACTCTGGCTGCTACTAAGCTGCGACTAATATCCAAGTAGCATCCAAACAAATGCCTATACAACTAATGCCATCTGCTGCAACTAGAACGAGCTTTCATCATGACTCACTTCGTATCACTTCCTATCTTCTTCTTCTTCTTCTTCTTTTAATTATCAGAATCTAATCAAATTGTATGCACCTGATTCTCCTTTGGCAAGCTTCTCCAACTTCATTTGACGCCGCCAATTTTCAGTTCATAAATTACCTAAAACCACAACAACCCACCATCACCATCATCATGCACATGGTAAAACCCGAAAATGCACAATGAACTAGCTGACGATACTCTAAATTTCAAACAGCAACGTTGGACCCAACGCATCCGTGGAGACAAGCCAGGGACGCGTCGGATGAAACTGAAAATTTCACAATCTCGTCGCCGCTCGGCCGAAACGCTCTCAGCCACACCATTTCGGATCGAAGAAGAAGGGAAACAAGCTACACATTAAACGATGAAACTGAAGCCGAAATGAAGCCCAACGAGTGAGATGTAGATGCAATTCAGCTGTGAAAATGGGCCCATCGAGGAGTGGGCCCATCTCATGGATTGGGCCTAACCGATTTTTACGGCCTCCATCTCCTCCTCTTTTTTATTTTTTTATTTTTTTTTATTCTTCTTGATCAACTTAACAGCGAAAGGACAACAAATGAAACCCACACCCAGACATCATCATCACCAGCAAGAAGAAGAAGAAGATGCAAGAATAGAACCTAAAAAAAAACACCGAATTTTTATTGATTAATCCGCTCCGGACTCAAGAATCGAAGAATACCCTAATTGTTATTTATGTTCATCATCTCTGCTCTTCGTATGTACAAAAAACCTAACGAAGATGGGGAATGTGCACGACACATGTAACCCTCGGCGTACTGTACATGTACGAGGAAGAAAGATTTGTGTATTCATATTCACATCCGGACACCCGTCCTGCGAAATCTCCGTAGCCGCCCGAGCTTCCCACCGACGACCGAGTACTCCAGTGAAGTCCAAAAACCCACGCCGTCCTCCAAGAGATTGAGATAGTCTTCGGGATCAAACCCAGAATCCTCAAGATCGGAGGGCGCGGGAGTGGGCTCCACCGACAAATTTCCGCTGCCGATGGCTGAGTTCTCCGGCGTAGCTAAGAATCGCTCGCCGTCATCCTAGAGATTCAGAAAGTCGTCCGGACCAAACCCAGAATCCCCAAGATCGGAGGGCGAGAGCGGGCTCCACTGCCAAATTTCCGCTGCCACTGGCTGAGTTCTCCGGCAAAGACAAGAAACCGCCGCCGTCCGTCAAAAGAGCCGACAACGCTGGGCCTTGACCTTCGAGACTCTAGAATGTCGAATTCATCTCGTCGTCGGTCAGAACATGAGAATAGCCCCACAGAACTTGAATTGTGAATCATCCTCCAACGCCTTCAGCTTTTCCCGCGCAGTCGTCCAACCCTGTTTCGGCCCATTCCGCGCACTTGGTTAGAGCCATTGGCGGCATCGCGTCACCGGTCCAGAGGTAGCAGGCGATTATCTCTTCGGCCGATGGGTCGCCAAAAGAGCAGGGCTTGCCATCGGGGGAGAAGACAAGGACCGTGGCGCTTGGAGGCCCTGTTGAAGAGGCCCTTGCACCTCTTCGAGTACGTCACAGGCCGGGCTGCCGGGTCGGCGATTTTCGATATTTTGTAGAAAATAGTTATGATAATTGCAACACTCGATTATAGGAATAATAATTTAAAATGTAAAAGACGCTCTAGATAAAAATATAATACACAGTTACAAGGTTTGTTTATAAGATATAATAGTGCTTAATACTATATTTTTTTCTCTTCTCTTGGCTCGATTTTTTAGATAGGCATCATCTAAATCATATTTAGACACCAATTTAGATTTCCTAAAACGACATAATGATCTCATCTAATTGCTTTTCATGATAATCCAGTAAAGTAATAGCAACAATGTCTCTCCAAAACCTTTTGTAAGGGCATTGTTTCAGTTGCTGTCCCTTGGTGCTGACCCTGATTAATGATTTTTCTGATAATTATAGGAGGCTCAAGTTCACAGAGCAAATTCAGAATCAAATCCAAAAGACCCTAGGAGAGAAGTGTGCTTGTTGTGTCTTGTTTATTTCCCATGGGTCCTCGTGCACTGTCCAGTGCGCAAATCTCTCTCAACATGGTGTGTGACCAAGGACATCGCTAGGAGAGAACCTTGTTGGAACACCTAACTTGCCTTCCCCTGGAAAAATCAATAAGCCTGCTACCCGCTTGCTTTTCTGAATAATCAGAGAATGTATAAAGATGGTGACAACATTTATTCTCCCACTGGATGCTAATGAGAAATGCTTAATATGGTAAAAACTCATCATAGCAATTGTACCTTTTTGGTGTCATCAGCAGAAGCAACAGCTAGTTTGATAAATAAGGTAGGTAAATGTGCTTCTTCTAAGCAGATGACTGAGAAAAGCAATTTAAACCATTCTTCTCGAAATCCAACTGTCAAACGAGAAAATATGACATCATGTGACGAAAGACAAGAACACAATTAGTTTCAATCAGAGTGTGAAGAAAAGAACTTGAGAAAGTGGCCTAAAGAGAAGCAAACGAAAATGAAACGTACCTATTGAAGCAGTCCAAGCAATTTCTAACATCAAAGACAAACCAGGATCTCCACACAGCTCTACCACGCATACAGGGTTCCCATCTTGACAAGTATATAGTATCATACACAAAGGATCAACTATGTCTTTGGCTCCAAATTCTTGCCGACATGAGAAATTCATTCGAAAAGAATTGAACACAAATAGTTTGCTGGTGTCTCTCTGCAGCCAATGAGACATTTGCTAGGGCGTGCAGGGCTATCCTGATGGCTCCGCAATCTAAGGCAAGAATGTGCATCAGAGCCCTCAAAACAGTCAAATTGATCCCAACTCCATTCTTCTCAATGAAAATATCCTGATTTACAACTTCTCCAAGCACATAGGTTCCTCAGAAGCTGCAGTGATGGTACCAGAAGTTCAGTCAAATATTGCGAGTGTGTTTGAATTAGATCAAGTACCAAAGCAAGGACACTCCTTGAAGCTAGTTCCGCTCGCCCGTCTGCATTTCTTGATATTTTCACAAGAACTTCTAAGGCGTCCGCTAGACTTGTGGTTTTAGAATAAGCAAACAACTGATCGAGAATATCATCTGGCAAAGAGGACCCCACATTCTCGTCCATTTAAGATTAATTATTCTTTTGGCCGTACACACCGAGGAAGCACCTAATCAACTATGCAACATTTTAATTGTACAAGGAACTATCAAAGACTTAACTTCCATCGTAAGTCAAGGTCCTCAAGCTGAAAACGTGTCCACAAAGCATGGCCCGATAAGAAAAGGGCAACATATCGATTCATCAACGGATAAGGGATTCCACGTAATGAGTGCAAAATCCATCCGGCCTGCTATTGGCATTCTTTCAAGCAATTGGTGGGCACGAACCCCAGAGTGCATAAAGGCAAGCGGGATACCTGTTTGATGCTCAACTCTGCTACAGAACTACCGCTGATGTGCTTGCGATCATAGCCGTCTTCCTTTTCAAATGCTAACTGAGCTCTCAAAGGTGATTCCTGTAAAACCAAATTATAAAGATAGAACGGCGGGTAAAGCTAAAACCAGAGGTGGAATTTAATTCAAATTTGCCTTCACCTTCTCGGATTTTAGGAGGAGAAAGAGAGCTTCGAGAGGTTTCTGTGAGCTTCTCAAACGATGAAGCCCCACCGCCTTTACAGAAGTTTGCTCAGAAAGACCGTTTTATCAAGTCGTTACTTGTACAACATTATTTTCTTAATCTCGTCATATATATTTTTGACAAGAAAAAAAAAAATAAAACACCAATATAATTTGGTGCAATTTTCATTCAATAAGAGCAGTGAAATTTTTCTTCTGTTTTCATTATTGATGAACATGAAAATTGAAAATGTTTTAAGTCATACTAGCCCATCCAAACTGCCATATGGATTCAAGGTGTGAAACTTGATATTTAATTAGATTTATTTCTTTGCATTTTACATTTTTTCTCGTTGTACAACGATATTTGGAAATTCTCCCTAATTGCTGTTTAAGGTCGTCTCTTCCAGGTTTTGCCTCATCATTCCACAAAATCTCTTGAAGTTTGGAAGTGAGGGTTTGCCTGTAGTTTCTTTTGTGGTCGGGCTATGGCATTTTTCTTTGAGATTTGCTGATTTTAGATCCATGAATGTTATTGGACTTTTTTAGGAAAAACCCAAATGATCCATGCACTTTGACTCAATATGTAATGTAGTTCTTGAATTTTTAATTTATTCAATGTGGTGAAAGTTGTTCAATGTAGTTTATAAACTTTTGGTACATATTTAACGTAATTCTTGAATTATATGAAAATGTTCAATATTATCCTTCAATTAATTCAAGTTGAGAGATATTCAAGTTGATTTGGTGTCAGTTGAGAGAAAGTGCTCAGTTAGAAATACATTTGGTTGTAATACTGATCGTACCCTTTGCATGGAGACAACCTTAGAGTAAAAGGTCCGTGTATTCTCATGAGACTTTCTTTCCCGGTTTGTTTTGTTCGATGTGTCATTCATCCATATATCTTTTGGTGCTGGTTATCATCATATAGTAATGGAGTAAATGGTAATTTACCTTCTCTTTCTGGAGATAGTAAAACTTTTATTATCTTCATTAACTGATATCTAACTATAATCGTTTGCTGTCGGATTACCAGGACACACGAATTAATAAATTGTACCTTCATTTCAAATTCTTGCGAAAGAAATTCATCTTTGAAGAACTCTGAGTGATGACGAAGGCGATGTTGTGGACCTCCGCAAGAAGTTGTGTAAAACAGTTTACACCCCCAACAACTTCACTTGATTCAGGGCAGCGGATGTATGAAAGGAAGGACAATAGTTTCTTGACAAATTCCTTCGCCGAGAAGCAAAATGATTTGCCTCTAAATGAGCCTTGTTAGAATATTTAAAAAACAAACCACACATTCACCTTCATTTAATAGCTTAAGCTTTTAGAATATTTGGCATGGTTTCACAAAATCCTACATGATATCAAAACTGAAGGTCTTGAATTCAAATTTTTCCATGCCTCACTTTGTCACCCCGACTAAATTTTCACACTTAGTATTAGGTAAAAAATTAGACTAAATCTACAAGGAAGTATTGAATATTTAATTATATAACCACTAATTCACCTTTATCTAACAGTTTAAAGCTTTCAAAACAGAACAGTTGGTAGTGAATGAAGAATTCTGGAAAGATATGTTGCTAGTTCTAGGGGCCTCTCCCGGAAGGAGTCCTGAAAAAGTTTGTAAGTCAGGTCAGTTGATTATGTGTGAAATATGTGTGCTTGATACTTCCAGGCCCATGAGCAGTAGTGTGACATCCCGATTTTTCCAATTATATTTTCAACAAATTGAGACGGGCATTTCGTTGGCACGCATATAGTTCTTTTCCTTGAGTCGGCCACTCATGTGAAGACTAGTCTATCGGGTGAAGTCGTTAAGAAATTCTAATGCATAAGACTCGAGAATTTGGCCAGGAAGCGACCTTTCGACCGAGCTAATCTGCAAGGGTCATTACGGCACAAATAAAAATCGATTAGAGACCGGAGATAGGTCTACTCGACCAAGGCACGTGATCGAATGTGGGTGATTCCACCGGATTGCACAATTCTTGTCGATCGGCACTAAACCGACTTTTCTATCGATTGGGTACCCTGTGTTCGTATTAGAAACCTTGAGATTACCCCGACAACCGAAAGTCGCCGATATTTCAAAGATGTACATTGTGGCTTGAGATGATCAACCACAGGTCAAATGCATGAAAATTTCTAAAGGCTACCCGGTAGGTTGGGCCGCGCTAGTATCGTGCCAAAGTGAAATTAACCGTGGAATTGAGATCGAATTCAGAAATTGGAAGCATGGGTGTGTCACAAATCATTTTAGGAATATTGATTAATCTTCAGAAGATTTTTCATGCAAGCCGAGTTTTTTCAGCAAAATAATCAGAGAATGGCTAATTTGGCTCGAGAAATTTAGTAGGCTCGTCTTTGGTCGCGTTTTTGGGACTTAAATTGGTTTTATGGATAAGTGAAGATGTGAATTAAAGTGTGGTGACATTGGATTAATTTTATAGACTTCAATTGGACTCAATTGAAAGAGAATTGAACGGAATTAAAGAAATTAATGTACAAAGTTTCATGCCCCGGCGGAAAAATAAAATGGACCTATTGAAGATAGTTGTGGAGGATTTGAATTTTAGTGGAAGATGACATCACCCTATGTCATGGTTGTTGGCCAAAGTGAAGAAGAATTTGACAAGTGGAGGGTGGAGATTTAATCTCCAAAAAGGGCCATCACCATCATCTTCAACCTTGGGTTTTGAGAGAGAAAGGGGGGGGGGGTGCGAAACTTGGAGGAGCTGCGTCCGCCCGACCGCCACTCGGCCATCCGCTCGCCCGTCGTCGGAGCCGTCGCCGCCGCGCACCGTCGCCGCTCCGCCTTGGCCGTCGCCCTCCGTCTTTTCCCTTTCTCTTCCGTCGGTTCTCTCCTCCATGGCTGCTGTGCGAAGACCAGAAAATTTCAGAGAAGGAGCTGCAGCCATGGCCGTCCGCTCCCGCTCGCACACCATCGCCGCCGTCGCCGTGTGTCCGCCTCGCGCCGCCCGTGCGCCGCTCGCCGGTCCGCTCGCGTCCCCGCTCCGCCCGCGCTCGCCCGCGCTTGGCCGGCATCCCGAGCTGCTGTTCAGCTCGTGCAAGAGCTACCGGAGCTCGTCCCCGCCTCCGTGAGCCGCCGTTGACTTCCCCCTAGCTCGTCCAAGCCCCGCCGGTCTCTCCTCCGCCGCTCCTCCGCTGAATCGCCGCCGGATCCGCCCCCAACCAGCAGCCACCGGAAGTTGCAGAAAATGGGTATGCAGTGGGTGTTTGGCCCGTTTTGGCCGCCTTCCCGATCCCGGATGCTCGGCCCGCTTTGAGGAAAGTCGATCCTCGCGCCGTCCCCGTCGTTTTGGTTCGCTCGGCTCGTTAATCCGGTGAGTTTAACTCACTAAATCTTGATTAGAGGGTTAATGATGTCCTAAGTGTGCTTAGCCTAAGTTAAGTAAGATTAGGTTGGTAGATTAGTTTATTTAAATATGGATTGAATTAAGTTGTTTAATTAAAGTTAAGCATGTTTAGTTTAAGGGTTAAGTAGGTTTATTTTTAAAATAAACCTTGATGTGACGTAAAGGAATTTACTTTTGATTTATTTAAATATTCCGAAATTATTTAATAATTTAATAATATATCATTATTCGAAATTATTAAAATATTATTATTTAATTATTTTCGGAATAAATTTAATTATTTATTAAATTCCGAAAATTTTGCCGGGACCTTGTTCTCTCAGAATTTCGTGCCGATCGCTGCTGTGCATGTAGAATTTGAAATTGATGATTGGTTGTGGCGAATTGAGTGTGATTGTGATTTATGAGGATTCTTTAGAAAACCCTAAGTGTGGGAATTGATGGGAGATTGGCCGTGATTAACCACCTATTAGAGGTCGTGCCCAGTGAGGCCGTGATTAACCACCGATTGGAGGTCGTGCCTAGTAGGGCCGTGATGGACCACCTATGAGAGGTCGTGCCTAATAGGGCCGTGATGAACCACCTAAGAGAGGTCGTGCCTAATGGGGCCGTGATTGACCACCTATTAGAGATCGTGCCTAGCGAGGCCGTGATGGACCACCTATGAGAGGTCGTGCCCAGCGAGGCCGTGATGGACCACCTATGAGAGGTCGTGCCTAGTGAGGCCGTGATGGACCACCTAATTAAAGGTCGTGCCGAGTGGGGCAGTGATTGCCACTGGTTGTTAAACCTTCCTATAGGGCCGTAATTAAGAGCAATGATTGATTTGCTAGAATGACATGTAATCGGCCGAGTCGATTGATCGCTGAGACGATCCAAGTGGTTGAATTGTTCTGATGATGTGATTATGCTGCAGTTGTTTGGTTATTATAATTGCACGTGGTTGAATTATATAAACTGTGCTAACAATGCAGATGAAGATTAATGCGAGGTAAGTCTTCTGTGTGATGTGGCTAGGCCACCTGGGGCGTATTTTCTTTCTAATAGGGGTTTAGGGGGTTGAACTTGCTGAGACATCGTCTCATCCCGTTATGGGATTAAAATTTCAGGTCCCTGTTGGACGGAGCGGCCAGATAGCTTTGGTTGGCCTTGAAGAGTTGCAGAGGTGAAGTCATAAGGATTGGAGAACGTGTCTGACTTGTAGGTCGTAGGACAGTTCCTTTTTAAGAGCCGGTCTTTGTAGACTTTTGGCCGTAGGCTTCTATCTCGTAATTCGTTGAATTATGAAATTGATATATGGTGGTTTTGTTTCCTGCTTTTCTATCCCGTATTTTATTGTCAGGGGTTTTATAATACGTTCCGCTTGCGCATTAATAAATCAATGGGGTCGGCGACACTACCTGGGAATGTCGCATTTGATCGACCGCAGTGGGATGTGCGCGTGCTCGGGGTTCGGGGCGTGACATCCCCGTTTAAGTGGTATCAGAGCATGGTCTGTGTATGGAGTGATAAGGTGCGATGAGTCATGGGATAGTTAGTAGGAAAGGCTTTTAATATGCTGATGCATGTGGTTGATAGCTGTTTGATAGCTTGTTTGTGAGGTCACTCAAATTTCAACCTGATGTTGGAATCGAAAGACAGGTGTCTATAAAGAGCCTGTGGGATGAGTGACCAGGAGTGGAGAACTCCTTGGAGGAGGTCGATAGGACCTGTATCTCGGGGTAGGACACCAACATGAGTTGGTACCCGAGGTAAAGCGTCGGCTTAGGCCAGCGTGTGTGTAAGAGTACCGCTGCAAATCGGTACTTAAAGTGTAGCAACACCGAATGATCCTAGGTTCGTCGGGATCGTTTAGGTGCTAGGGTTCATTGGAAGCTAGTTGGGTCAGTAAGTTCAAGACCGAGCCATTGATGTTGCTATTGTTTCTACCGCTGCCAGTGTTGTGACCGTTGTTGTTGCCGTGCCTGTTAAGGCCTAATCTGGAGTTGTGATCGAGGATCAAGCCGCTGTATCTGAGTCAAAGTTCAGTTTAGACAGAGATGGAAATCGATTGGGGAGAAAGGCCGATGCCAGAAGAAAGGTGCCCTGTTTCACCAACCGGAAGGGTAGAATTAAAAAGTCAATGCTCAACTTGATCGATGTGTGTTGTGTCTATAAGAAAAGACGGGGATCTGTTCTGTGCTGTAAGAGAGAAATGACTTGTTACAAGGGTCGCCAGTAAGGCCATTTGATCAAAGATTATCTGTATGGACAAGTGCAATCACAGCTGTTTCTGTCACCATCGTTGATAAGACAGAGCAGAAGAAGCATGCTTCGTGACATTTAATGGGGTACTTGGAACAGACCCCAGTGCAAAGAAAGATGCATGATATTCCATGATAGGAGGTAGATGACTCCCTGATTTTGTGCCGAGTTTGTGGAAAAGAGGCTTGAATCAGCCCGGTGTCAGAGTTAAAGGGGGAGCATGCTTTGAATGTGGCCAGCATGGCCATTGAGTTAGAAACTATCTGCGTAAGTCCATGAGAGTGTAAGTACCGTTACTGCAGAGAGGACGCCACTAGGATGGCTAGAGGAGCATGAAGGGATCGACATGCATCAATCAGAAGAATAATGTTTATGAGATGTTTTATGCAGAGTAATGCAGTAGAATTTTCAGTGAAGGTTGTAGGGTTTTCGTTGTGGTAATAAAGTAATAGGAATATGAGTCTCTGACTATAGTTGTACCTGATGAGTTTGCTTATGTATGACTTGGAAGTCATTTATGAAAAGGTTTGGCTCGAGGAGCTTTCTGCTGTTGTGAATCGTGGCAGTGATATAATTCAATTTGTTCAGTTGGCGTATGAAAGTTTTGAATTACTGAAAGTTAGAAAGGACCTTCGATCCCTGTTATTCGTCACTAAAGATGACTTGGTTCAGGTTGTTGGTTATCGAATCTTCATGGCAGCTGTAATGGATGCGTCAGTTGAGGAGCAAAATATGGAGAATATAATCATGGTACATAAGTTTTCTAAGGTATTTGCTGAAGAATTGTCAAATTTGCAATCAGAAAGAGAAATGGAGTTCGCGATTGAATTAGTACCCGGAACAGAGCCAGTCCCTAAGGCTCCTTATCGGATAGTGTTACTCGAGTTAAAAGAACTGAAGGTGGAAATGCAGGAATTGTTGAATAGGGGATTCATATGTTCCAGTGCATCACCTTGGGGAGCACCCACTCTATTCGTGAAGAAGAAAGTTGGTTCGTTGCATTTGCACATTGATATTCTTCAAGATCGGCTTGAGGTTAAGGTATCATTAATTGAGGATCAGGAAGAAAGACACACCGAAGTTAGCATCTCACAATTGATATGGTAGTTATGAGTTCAGTGTAATACTATGTGGTTTGATGGACATTTTCGCTGTTTGTTTGGGTCTAGTGAGCAGAATGTTTAAGGGTACTTGAATCAGTCTTGATCGTGTTCATTGAAGTTATCCTAGTGTGTTCAAAGAGTGCTGAGGAGCACGAGAGACATTAGAAGATAATACTTCAGACCTTGAGTACTCTTGAATTTTTCAATAAGTTTAGTAAATGCGAGTTTTGGATGACTCGTGTTGCGTTCCTAAGTCATGTGATTTCAGAAGAGTGAATCTCTGCAGACCTCGTCCGAGATTAAAGCGGTGATCAGTTGGCTGAGATTGACTACAGTGACAGAGATCAGAAGTTCTGGGTTTAGCAGGGTATTACAGACAGGTTGTAGGAAGGTTTTCAGTGTTAGTATCGCCGTTGACAAGACTTCTGAAGAGGTAAAGAAAGGTTCGTGTGGACAAGGGCCTAAGAAGAGGCTAACTATCGCACTGGTCCTGAAAGTTATGAGATCTGCAGTGATGTGTCGTTTAAAGGATTTGGTTGCTTGTTGATGCAGCAGGATAGGG
Source organism: Eucalyptus caleyi (assembly GCA_014182885.2). Taxonomy (NCBI): domain Eukaryota; kingdom Viridiplantae; phylum Streptophyta; class Magnoliopsida; order Myrtales; family Myrtaceae; genus Eucalyptus; species Eucalyptus caleyi. The sequence goes on along the minus strand of CM024474.2, from coordinate 17,417,134 downwards.
TTGTGGCATATGCGTCCCGTCAGTTGAGATCTTGGGAGTTGAATATGAGATAGCATCGCTGGATGTGACTCATTAAGGACTATGACTATGATATTTTGAATCACCATGGAAAGGTGAGCAAAGTTGCAGATGCACTGAGTCGAGAGTCCTTAGTCGAATAGTTGGTACTCAGAGATTGGATCTTATTTGAGAAAGTTCGAAATTCGGTTTTCAAATCTAAGGTAAGCCACCTTTTGAATCTTATGACTACCCTCATAATTGAGCCGAAAGTTCATATCGTAATCAAAATGCTTCAGCCGACAGGTTCAGAAATTCAGGAGACTTTATAAGAGAATGCAGATGAGAGAGGTTGATTTTCATATTTCTGAAGACAGAACGCTAAGGTTCTGAGGATGATTGTGTGTAATCGATGATGTAGAGATCAAAGAAAATATCTTATGGGAAGCTAATCATAGTAATTTCAGCGTTGTCCAGACAGTATGAATAGACCTTATTTTAAGTGTGTGACATCCTGATTTTCAAACTCTGATTTCGATTGGTTAAATTGGGCATTTCATCGACGCGATTATAGTGTTTTTCTCTGAGTTGGCCACTTACGAGATAACTAGACTAGTTGGGTGAGTTATTAAGGACTTTAAGGCAAATGGACTTGAGAATTCGACCAGGAATCGACATCTCGACCGTGCTCATCTTTAGAGATCATTACGGCACAGTTAAAAATCGAATTAAGATCAGAGATAGGTCAGTTCGACTGAGATGAATGACCGATCGTGGGTGACTCCACTAAATTGGAAAACTCTCATCGAATGATACTAATTTGACTTTACTGTCGTTTTGGCACCTTGTGTCCGTATTTGAATCATCGAGATTTTCACGACCCTCGAGAGTCGCCAAGGTGTCAAGTGGGTTTATCGTGGCTCGAAGAAAATCGACCACGGGTCATTTGTCCTAAAAAGCTCCGAAAACTACCTAGTAGCCTATGTCGCACTAAAATCGTGTCAGAGTGAGATTAACCGCCAATCTAAGTTCGATTTCAGAAATTGGAGATTCTGTCTTGTCACAAAGTGGGTACACCAAAGTGTGTATATATCATATAAATCATCTACGTGAAGTGCCGGGGATGAATTGTACTTTGAATCTAGATCAGATGTTCCGAGTTGGCAGGGCTTTCAGATGGTTCTTTCTTAAGCAGTGCATAGCAGAGAGTGCAGAATTTCGATTGCCGAGATGAAATCAGAGAAAGAAAGATTGCTGGCCAGGGTTAGTACAGTAGTCAGTGATTACAGTTGCCGAGATCAATGTCAGAGTTATATCAGATCTTGGCCAGAGGTTCCCAATTTCAGCAGATTAGTCAGATAATTTATTTTTAGTCGGCGCAAAGCAGAGGGTTCAGAACTCCAGTTGTTGAGATGAGGTCAGAGATCAAAAAAATCACAGGTCCAGGGTTGATTCAGAAATCAGTGATTCAGTTGCAATTATCAGTGACAGATTTGAGACCGCTCAGAATCGCCAGTTTAGCTTCGCAGATTAGTATCGCAGACCTTGGAATTTCAAGTAGGGGAAATATTTTTTTTCCTTAAATGTCACCTATGAAAGGGACATCGTGTTTGGTTAAGGAAATGAAGATGAAGCATCATTTAAATCGGAATCCATCGAAATTTGGGTTCAAAGAAGGATTTTTGGCTTTAAATGGAAAAAGAAAGGGGTTTGGGACACCGTCGGCGCCTCTAGCCGAGTTGGTATCCGGATGAAGCCGCAGGTCCGAAGTCGGGAGTTCGAATCCCCGACGCGGCAGTTAGCCGCTTTGTGGAAAAAAAAAAAAAGGACCAAAATTTTTGCAGCTTTCATTTTTGTAAAGATGGACAAGTGCTTAGTCTTTTTGGGAATCAAGAATTGGTCTCGTTAATTTGGAAATGTTTCGTTGGCACCGAGGATCTTGGATAACAGTTTGAAGCAGAAGTCCAAAGCAGAATGAAGAAGCAGAATTGATGAGACGACAATACCCCACCATTTTCAAGAAGAATTTTTACGGTTTAAATTTCGAGGACGAAATTTTTATAAGAGGGGAAGAGTTGTGACATCCCGATTTTTCCAATTATATTTTCAACAAATTGAGACGGGCATTTCGTTGGCACGCATATAGTTCTTTTCCTTGAGTCGGCCACTCATGTGAAGACTAGCCTTACGGTGTGAAGTCGTTAAGAAATTCTAATGCATAAGACTCGAGAATTTGGCCAGGAAGCGACCTTTCGACCGAGCTAATCTGCAAGGGTCATTACGGCACAAATAAAAATCGATTAGAGACCGGAGATAGGTCGACTCGACCAAGGCACGTGATCGAATGTGGGTGATTCCACCGGATTGCACAATTCTTGTCGATCGGCACTAAACCGACTTTTCTATCGATTGGGTACCCTGTGTTCGTATTAGAAACCTTGAGATTACCCCGACAACCGAAAGTCGCCGATATTTCAAAGATGTACATTGTGGCTTGAGATGATCAACCACGGGTCAAATGCATGAAAATTTCTAAAGGCTACCGGTAGGTTGGGCCGCGCTAGTATCGTGCCAAAGTGAAATTAACCGTGAAATTGAGATCGAATTCAGAAATTGGAAGCCTGGGTGTGTCACAAATCATTTTAGGAATATTGATTAATCTTCAGAAGATTTTTCATGCAAGCCGAGTTTTTTCAGCAAAATAATCAGAGAATGGCTAATTTGGCTCGAGAAATTTAGTAGGCTCGTCTTTGGTCGCGTTTTTGGGACTTAAATTGGTTTTATGGATAAGTGAAGATGTGAATTAAAGTGTGGTGACATTGGATTAATTTTATAGACTTCAATTGGACTCAATTGAAAGAGAATTGAACGGATTTAAAGAAATTAATGTACAAAGTTTCATGCCCCGGCGGAAAAATAAAATGGACCTATTGAAGATAGTTGTGGAGGATTTGAATTTTAGTGGAAGATGACATCACCCTATGTCATGGTGGTTGGCCAAAGTGAAGAAGAATTTGACAAGTGGAGGGTGGAGATTTAATCTCCAAAAAGGGGCCATCACCATCATCTTCAACCTTGGGTTTTGGAGAGAGAAAGGGGGGGGGTGCGAAACTTGGAGGAGCTGCGTCCGCCCGACCGCCGCTCGGCCATCCGCTCGCCCGTCGTCGAAGCCGTCGCCGCCGCGCACCGTCGCCGCTCCGCCTTGGCCGTCGCCCTCCGTCTTTTCCCTTTCTCTTCCGTCGGTTCTCTCCTCCATGGCTGCTGTGAGAAGACCAGAAAATTTCAGAGAAGGAGCTGCAGCCATGGTCGTCCACTCCCGCTCACACACCGTCGCCGCCGTCGCCGTGTGTCCACCTCGCGCCGCCCGTGCGCCGCTCGCCGGTCCGCTCGCGTCCCCGCTCCGCCCGCGCTCGCCCGCGCTTGGCCGGCATCCCGAGCTGCTGTTCAGCTCGTGCAAGAGCTACCGGAGCTCGTCCCCGCCGCCGTTGACTTCCCCCTAGCTTGTCCAAGCCCCGCCGGTCTCTCCTCCGCCGCTCCTCCGCTGAATCGCCGCCGGATCCGCCCCCAACCAGCAGCCACCGGAAGTTGCAGAAAATGGGTATGCAACGGGTGTTTGGCCCATTTTGGCCGCCTTCCCGAGCCCGGATGCTCGGCCCGCTTTGAGGAAAGTCGATCCTCGCGCCGTCCCCGTCGTTTTGGTTCGCTCGGCTCGTTAATCCGGTGAGTTTAACTCACTAAATCTTGATTAGAGTGTTAATGATGTCCTAAGTGTGCTTAGCCTAAGTTAAGTAAGATTAGGTTGGTAGATTAGTTTATTTAAATATGGATTGAATTAAGTTGTTTAATTAAAGTTAAGCATGTTTAGTTTAAGGGTTAAGTAGGTTTATTTTTAAAATAAACCTTGATGTGATGTAAAGGAATTTACTTTTGATTTATTTAAATATTCCGAAATTATTTAATAATTTAATAATATATCATTATTCGAAATTATTAAAATATTATTATTTAATTATTTTCGGAATAAATTTAATTATTTATTAAATTCCAAAAATTTTGCTTCGGGACCTTGTTCTCTCGGAATTTCGTGCCGATCGCTGCTTTGTGCATGTAGAATTTGAAATTGATGATTGGTTGTGGCGAATTGAGTGTGATTGTGATTTATGAGGATTCTTTAGAAAACCCTAAGTGTGGGAATTGATGGGAGATTGGCCGTGATTAACCACCTATTAGAGGTCGTGCCCTAGTGGAGGCCGTGATTAACCACCGATTGGAGGTCGTGCCTAGTAGGGCCGTGATGGACCACCTATGAGAGGTCGTGCCTAATAGGGACGTGATGAACCACCTAAGAGAGGTCGTGCCTAATGGGGCCGTGATTGACCACCTATTAGAGGTCGTGCCTAGCGAGGCCGTGATGGACCACCTATGAGAGGTCGTGCCCAGCGAGGCCGTGATGGACCACCTATGAGAGGTCGTGCCTAGTGAGGCCGTGATGGACCACCTAATTAAAGGCCGTGCCGAGTGGGGCCGTGATTGCCACTGGTTGTTAAACCTTCCTATAGGGCCGTAATTAAGAGCAATGATTGATTTGCTAGAATGACATGTAATCGGCCGAGTCGATTGATCGCTGAGACGATCCAAGTGGTTGAATTGTTCTGATGATGTGATTGTGCTGCAGTTGTTTGGTTATTATAATTGCACGTGGTTGAATTATATAAACTGTGCTAACAATGCAGATGAAGATTAATGCAAGGTAAGTCTTCTGTGTGATATGGCTAGGCCACCTGGGGCGTATTTTCTTTCTAATAGGGGTTTAGGGAGTTGAACTTCCTGAGACATCGTCTCATCCCGGTTGTGGGATTAAAATTTCAGGTCCCTGGTGGACGGAGCGGCCAGATAGCTTTGGTTGGTCTTGAGGAGTTGCAGAGGTGAAGTCATAAGGATTGGAGAACGTGTCTGACTTGTAGGTCGTAGGACAGTTCCTTTTTAAGAGCCGGTCTTTGTAGACTTTTGGCTGTAGGCTTCTATCTGTAATTCTGTTGAATTATGAAATTGATATGTGGTGGTTTTGTTTCCTGCTTTTCTATCCCGTATTTTATTGTCAGGGGTTTTATAATACGTTCCGCTTGCGCATTAATAAATCAATGGGGTCGGCGACACTACATGGGAATGTCGCATTTGATCGACCGCAGTGAGATGTGCGCGTGCTCGGGGTTCGGGGCGTGACAAGTAGTGAGCCTTACGTTAGAAACTCAACACTTCCTTCTACATGCGTAAGGCTTCCAGCAACAGTTCTGGGTCAATCTCGTCCTCCAAGAAATGTGGTGCATAAAAGCTCATATTATGCATCTTCTTGTCTTAGGCAAAAGCTTATACAGAGAGATTAATCGTATTGGGCCAGTTTTTACATGGATAATTTTTGGCTGGTTCTTGTTTTTTGTGGTGTCATTTTGTCTATCATATCCATTATTTTTAAATTGGCCAGATTGTGGGAGTATGCAGCTGATTATGATGCATTGGTTGAAGGAGAAGCTCTAGCCAAGGTGTCGCTGCTCCAAAAAGAAACAGAGTATGTCCGGGTGCTGAGTTTCCGGAACAAAGAACAAGCTCTAATACTGGGAATAGGAAAAGTATTATAAACCCAAAAAATGATGCTGCTACTAGTACTTTGTCTTCTCCGAGGTAAAGGAATTGGGGTGCTTCCAATATGATATACATTCTAAACATATTAATCCGTTAGATCTCGTAACGTTGAAATTTTTATGAACTCTTTATTTAAATTTCATTTGTGACTGGTTTCCCCATTCGACTGCTATTACGCCTAAAAAAGTGCTCGCATATTTGTATTTGTATATTAGATTAACGATTATAACGAACAGCTAAGCAACTTGTCTTTTAGCATCAAGATAAAAGAAAAATATAAATGAGATTGATAATTGGTTATTCTTTATGAATAGAGTAGGCGTTGACCTATAAAAATACTTTCTAGCCTTTGTGTATTCCAAGATTTTTAAGATTGATTAATTGGAATTCTTTATAAAAAGAATATGAATTGATTTAGAAAAAGACTTCATGGTCCACGTTTAATTCAAGATTTCAAGTTTTGACAGTGGTCCAATTAGGCTTTCGTGAACCCCATAAGAACTGATTTAAAAAAAAACTTTATGGTCTTTGTTTGGTCAAAGATTCCAAGTTTTGCCCACGGATCTCGAAAAACTTTCTGATCGCGCTACTAAGCTCACGTGAACCACCGCGTGGACAAAGTATATGTTAAGCTACCTCATACATATATTGAAATTTCTGTGTGAGATTCCTAGACATTAAATCTCCACCGACTCTTATGGGAACATTAAACTAAATGCTCTAATTGAATTTTTTCGGAGGAGTAATAATAGAGTTGAAGGATAAAAAGGTTAAGGCTTCTCACATTTTTAAGTAATTTCTTTTGCAAAACATGATTATCTTAAGAGAGATGTTATCGGGGAGAAAAAAAATTAAAGAGGATAATGGTTTGTTCTAACATTTTATGCTTGTAGATCTTGTAATGTTCAAATTTTTATGAACTCTTTAATTTCATTTGTGACTAATTTCCAGACTCGGCCGTTAGTATGCTTAAGAGAGTGCTCGCATATTAAATAAATCTACGGTTGCCAGTTTGTATGATGGATGAACAAATAATAATGAATAGCAAAGCAATTTGTCTTTTAGCATCAAGAAAAAAGAAAAAAAATATAAACGAGACTGATTAATTGGTCATTCTTTATGGACAAAGTATGAATTGATCTAAAAAAAATTCTTTTTGTTCTTTGTTTTTTCGAAGATTCCAAGACTGATTAATTGTAATTCTTTATAAAAGGAATATGAATTGATCTACGCAAAGGCTTTCTAGTCTTTGTTTATTTCAAGGTTTTAGTTCTAATAGCAGGCCCGTTATTAGACTTTTGTGAATCACCGTATGAACTGATCTAGAAAAAAGAACTTTGGTCTTTGTTTATTCCAAAATTCTAAGTTTTGACCGTTGATCTAGAAAAACTTTCTGGTCGCATTACTAAGCTCACTTGAACCACTACGAGTACAAACTATTTATTGAACCACTTCATGCATATGTTGAAATTTTTGTGTGAGATCCGAAGACAATTAACTTCAACCAAATCTTATGGGAAAATTAAGCTAAATGCTCTAATTGAATTTTCGGACAAGTAATAATAGAGTTGAAGTATAAAAAGATAAAGACTTCTCGCATTTTTTATTGATTTCTTTTGTCAAACATATTTATGTTAAGAGAGATAATGTCGGGATAAAAAATTAAAGAGGGTAACAGTTTGTTCTAACATTTTAAGTTATTAGATCTTATAATATTCAAATTTTTATGTTCTTCAATTTTTCTTTTTTTCATTTGTGACTAATTTTCATGCTCAACCACTATTACGCCTAAGAGAATGCTGACACATTGAATAAATCTATGGTTGCTAGTTTGTATGATGGGCGAACAATTATTAACGAGCAGCAAAGCAATTTGTCCTTTAGCATCAAGGAAAATATATATATAAATGAGACTGATTAATTGGTCGTTCTTTATGGATATAGTATGAATTGATATAAAAAAAGGTACCTTTTGTTCTTTGTTTATTCCAAGATAAGGACTGATTAATTAGAATTCTTTATAAACGGAATATGAATTGATCTACACAGAGGCTTTATAGTCTTTGTTTATTGCAAGGTTTCAGTTCTGACAGTGGTTCCATTATTAGGCTTTTGTGAATCACCGTATGAATTGACCTAGAAAAAAGAACTTTTTAGTTATCGTTTATTCCAATATTCTAAGTTTAGACCGTGGATCTAGAAAAACTTTATGGTCACATTACTAAACTCACTTGAACCACCACAAGTACAAACTATTTATTGAACCGCTTCATGCATATGTTGAAATTTCTGTGTAAGATCCAAAGAAAATTGATTTCAACTGATTCTTATGGGAAAATTAAGCTAAATGCTCTAATTGAATTTTCGGATGAGTAATAATAGAGTTGAAGTATAAAAAGATAAAGACTTCTCGCATTTTTGACTAATTTCTTTTGCCAAACATGTTTATCTTATGAGAGATAATATCGGGGATAAAAAATTAAAGAGGATAGCGGTTTGTTCTAACATTTTAAGCCGTTAGATCTTGTAATGTTCAAATTTTTATGAACTCTTCATTTTTATTTTTTATATATGACTAATTTTTATGGTCGGCCGGTATTATGCCTAAAAGAGTGCTCGCATGTTAAATAAATCTATGATTGCTAGTTTTGTGATGGGTGACCAATTATTAACAAACAGCAAAGCCGTTTGTCATTTAGCATCAAGAAAAAAGGAAAAATATAAGTGAGACTGGTTAATTGGTTATTCTTTATGGACATAGTATGAATTGATCTAAAAGAAATACTTTTTGTTCTTTGTTTATTCCAAGATTCCTAGGTCTGATTAATTGGAATTCTTTATAAAAAAGAATATGAATTGTTCTGAACAAAGGCTTTTTGGTCTTTGTTTATTTCAAGATTTCAATTTTGACAGCGATCCTGTTATTAGGCTTTTGTGAATCACCATATGAATTAATCTAGAGAAAGACCTTTTTGTCTTTGTCTACTCCAAATTTTCAAGTTCAAAAAGCTGCTCCGTTGATCTAGGAAAAGACTTTTTGGTCTTTGTTTATACTAAGATTTCAAGTTCTGACAATTGTCTTGTTGATCTAAAAAAATAATAATTCTGGTCTTCATTATTATTTTTTCAAGTTCTGATTGTTGATCTAGAAAAATTTCTGGTCACGTTACTAAGCTTAAGTGATCACCACCACAACAAACTATTTCTTGAGCCACTTTTGTTGAAAACTTTGTTTGAGATTCAAGGACAATTAACGGACAAATATCTTTTGTTACTATTTTATAATAAGCGAAAGTGTACAGACACAAGGTGTGTCTATGAAAAGTTAACATTTAAAAGATTTCATAAAATTGACTTGACATGAGACATTTGAATCATTAGTCAATAGAACAAACTTTTCAACAAAATTGAAGCGATTATACACATATATACGGAAAAAAGGAAAATATGATGATGTTTTTGTTAGGTCGTTTATGAGATTACAAAGATTCAATATTTAAAACTGAAATACGTTAGAGATGAGATAAAGTGATTAATCAATACATTTATCCATTGATGGATTTTTTACAAAATAATTCACAATTATTTTTTGCTTCAAAAGACGTAATTGACTTGCCCACAGTGTGAATGATGCCACGTGACTGCAGCAAATTGTCCATTCATTGTAATGAAGTTCTGACAATTGCCCCGAGATGTGTACATACACTTTTTTAGCGAAAGAGAAAGTATCCGAAGAGATCAAATTCCTACACGCAAAATGCTGCAATATGTGACTACCGATTTCTCCCATTAATAATTAAATTATTAAATCTAACTAAATGGCTTAGTGGGGCAAAAATAAAACCCGACCGTTCGCATGAGGTGTCCGATTGTGCTATGTATGGGTAAGGCGGGGCAGGGCGTGTTTTTTTTTTTTTTTTTTTTTTGGGTCGGCGGGGCGTGTCATTAGTTACACTTTCACATTATCAGTACGATGACAAATTCGAACTGACTTCCTAAGGGCTACGATATTATGAAGCTCGTTTTGGGGGAGAAAATCGTCCAAAACCCTTTAGCCATTAAATTAGCAATTCACAGACTAAGCCTTATGTTAAAAACTCAACATGTCCTACATGCGTAAGGCCTGTAGCAACAGTTCTGGGTGAGTCTTGTCCTCTGAGAAATGTAGTGCAGAAAAGCTCATATTATGGAGCTTCTTGTCTTTTCCATTCACTTTAGTTTATTTTTTCTCTATAGAACCTTATACAGAGAGATTAATCGTATTGAGCCAGTTTTTACATGGATTTTATTTTTTGCTGCTTCTTGGTTTTTGTGGTGTCATTTTGTCTATCATTTCTGTTGCTTTTAATTTGACCAGACTGTGGGAGAATGCAACTGATGATGATGCATTGGTTGAAGGAGAAGCTATAGCCGAGGAGTCACTGTTCCGGAAAGAAACAGTCACTGTGTCCCAGTGCTGAGTTTCCCGAACAAAGAACAAGCTCCAATATTGGGAATAGGAAAAGTATTATAAACCCAGAAATTGATGTTGCTACTACTACTTCGTCTTTATTGTAAACATATTAATCCGTTAGATCTTGTAACGTCTATATTTTTATGAACTCTTTTTTAAATTTCATTTGTGACTAATTTCCACACTCAGCTGCTGTTACGCCTAAGAGTGTGCTCACATATTAAATAAACTTAAGGTTGCTAGTTTGAATTTGTATAATGGATTAACAATTATAACGAACAGCTAAGCAATTGGTCTTTTGGCATCAAGAAAAAAAGAAAAATATAAATGAGATTGGTTAATTGGTTATCCTTTATGAATAGAGTAGGAGTTGATCTATAAAAATACTTTCTAGTCTTTGTGTATTCCAAGGTTCCTATAATTGATTAATTGGAATTCTTCATGAAAAGAATATGCATTGATTAAGACAAAGACTTCATGGTCTTCGTTTAATTCAAGATTTCAAGTTTTGATGGTGGTCCTATTAGGCTTTAGTGAACCACTATATGAACTGATCTAAAATAACTTTGTGGTCTTTGTTTGGTCCAAGATTTCAAGTTTTGACCATGGATCTCGAAAAACTCTCCGCTCGCATTACTAAGGTCACATGAATCACCACATGGACAAACTATGTATTGAGCCACCTCGTACATATATTGACATTTTTGTGTGAGATCCGTAGACAATTAATCTCAACCGATTCTTATGGCAAAATTAAACTAAATGCTCTAATTCAATTTTTGGAGGAGTAATAATAGAGTTGAAGGATAAAAAGGTTAAGACTTCTCACATTTTTAATTGATTTCTTTTGCCCATGTTTATCTTAAGATAAATGATATTGGGGAGAAAAAATTAAAGAGGGTAATGGTTTGTTCTAACATTTTAAGCTAGTAGATCTTGTAATGTTCAAATTTTTATAAATTCTTTATTTATTTTTCTTTTGTGACTAATTTTCATACTCAACCGTTATTACGCCTAAGAGAGTGCTCGCATTATTAAATAAATCTATGGTTGCTAGTTTGTATGATGGGTGAACAATTAATAACGAATAGCAAAAGCAATTTGTGTTTTAGCATCAGGAAAAAAAGAAATATAAATGAGATTGATTAATTGGTTATACTTTATGGACATAGTATGAATTGATCTAAAAAAAAAAAACATTTTTGTTGTTTGTTTATTCCAAGATTCCTAGGACTGATTAACTGGAATTCTTTGTAAAAAGAATATGAATATCTATACAAAGGCTTTCTAGTGTTTGTTTATTTTAAGGTTTCAGTTGTAACAGTGGTCCTGTTATTAGGCTTTTGTGAACCACTATATGAACTAATCGAGAAAAAAAAATCCGATCTTTGTTTATTCCAAGATTCTAAGTTTTGACCATTGATTTAGAAAAGCTCTATGGTCACATTACTAAGCTCACTTGAACCACCATGAGTACAAACTATTTATTGAACCACTTCATGCATATGTTGAAATTTCTATGTGAGATCCGAAGACAATTAATTTCAACTAACTCTTCAGGAAAATTAAGCTAAATGCTCTAATTGAATTTTCGGACTAGTAATAATAGAGTTGAAGTATAAAAAGATAAAAAAATTATCGCATTTTTAACTAATTTCTTTTGCCAAACATGTTTATCTTATGAGAGATAATATCGGAGATAAAAAAAATGAAAGAGTGTAATGGTTTGTTCTAACATTTTAAACCATTAGATCTTGTAATGTTCAAATTTTTATGAACTCTTCATTTTTTTTTTTTATTTGTGACCAATTTCAATGCTCGACCGCTATTATGCTTTAGAGAGTGCTCGCATATTAAGTAAATCTATGGTTGCTAGTTTGTATGATGGGTGAACAATTATTAACGACCATCAAAGCGATTTGTGTTTTAGCATCAGGAAAAAAAGAAAAAATATAAATGAGACTGATTAATTGGTTATACTTTATGGACATAGTATGAATTGATAAAAAAAAAAAAAAAAAACCTTTTTGTTGTTTGTTTATTCCAAGATTCCTAGGACTGATTAATTGGAATTCTTTACAGAAAGAATATGAATTGATCTACACAAAGGGTTTATAATCTTTGTTTATTTCAAGATTTCAATTCTGACAGTGGTCCCGTTATTAGGCTTTTGTGAACTACCATGTGAATTAATCCAGAAAAAGACTTCCTAGTCTTTGTTTAAGGCTTTTGTGAACTTTCATATGAATTAATCTAGAAAAAGACTTCTTAGTCTTTGTTTTCTCCAAAATTTCAAGTTTGGATAGCTGCTCCATTGATCTAGGAAAAGACTTTTTGGTCTTTGTTTATTCTAAGATTTCGAGTTCATACAATTAATCTAGAAAAAGACTTCCTAGTCTTTATGGATCCTTGAGCCTAATGAGTGCACAGTGCACGGTTGATCAACCTTGCATCCTTGAGCCGAATGAGTGCACCTTGGGAAAAGGTGCTCACAAAATGATAAGCCCCCCCAAAGAGGGTAATGGTTTGTTCTAACATTTTAAACCGTTAGATCTTATAATGTTCAAAATTTTATGAACTCTTTATTTTTTTTTTTCATTTGTGACTAATTTCCATGCTCAACTGCTATTATGCCTTAGAGAGTGCTCGCATATTAAATAAATATATGATTGCTAGTTTGTATGACGAGTGAACAATTATTAACGAACATCAAAGCAATTTGTGTTTTAGCATCAAAAAAAAGAAAATATAAATGAGATTGATTAATTGGTTATACTTTATGGACATAGTATGAATTGATCTAAAAAAAAAAAAAACATTTTTGTTGTTTGTTTATTCCAAGATTCCTAGGACTGATTAACTGGAATTCTTTGTAAAAAGAATATGAATATCTATACAAAGGCTTTCTGGTGTTTGTTTATTTTAAGGTTTCAGTTGTAACAGCGATCCTGTTATTAGGCTTTTGTGAACCACTATATGAACTAATCGAGAAAAAAAAATCCGATCTTTGTTTATTCCAAGATTCTAAGTTTTGACCATTGATTTAGAAAAGCTCTATGGTCACATTACTAAGCTCACTTGAACCACCATGAGTACAAACTATTTATTGAACCACTTCATGCATATGTTGAAATTTCTATGTGAGATCCGAAGACAATTAATTTCAACTAACTCTTCAGGAAAATTAAGCTAAATGCTCTAATTGAATTTTCGGACTAGTAATAATAGAGTTGAAGTATAAAAAGATAGAAAATTATTGCATTTTTAACTAATTTCTTTTGCCAAACATGTTTATCTTATGAGAGATAATATCGGAGATAATATCGGAGATAAAAAAATTAAAGAGTGTAATGGTTTGTTCTAACATTTTAAACCGTTAGATCTTATAATGTTCAAAATTTTATGAACTCTTTATTTTTTTTTTTTCATTTGTGACTAATTTCCATGCTCAACTGCTATTATGCCTTAGAGAGTGCTCGCATATTAAATAAATATATGATTGCTAGTTTGTATGACGAGTGAACAATTATTAACAAACATCAAAGCAATTTGTGTTTTAGCATCAGGAAAAAAAGAAAATATAAATGAGATTGATTAATTGGTTATACTTTATGGACATAGTATGAATTGATCTAAAAAAAAAACATTTTTGTTGTTTGTTTATTCCAAGATTCCTAGGATTGATTAATTGGAATTCTTTACAGAAAGAATACGAATTGATCTACACAAAGGGTTTCTGATCTTTGTTTATTTCAAGATTTCAATTATGACAGTGGTCCTGTTATTAGGCTTTTGTGAACTACCATATGAATTAATCTAGAAAAAGATTTCCTAGTCTTTGTTTAAGGCTTTCGTGAACTATCATATGAATTCATCTAGAAAAAGATTTCCTAGTCTTTGTTTAAGGCTTTCGTGAACTATCATATGAATTCATCTAGAAAAAGACTTCCTAGTCTTTGTTTACTCCAAAATTTCAAGTTTAGATAGCTGCTCCATTGATCTAGGAAAAGACTTTTTGGTCTTTGTTTATTCTAAGATTTCGAGTTCATACAATTAATCTAGAAAAAGACTTCCTAGTCTTTGTGGATCCTTAAGCTGAATGAGTGCACCTTGGGAAAAGGTGCTCACAAAATGATAAGCGCCAGCCCCACTCCCCCAACCACCCGGCCCACCCCCTCCAAAAAAAAAAAAAAAAAACACTATCCTTGAATTATTAATTTCCAGAAAAGGACTATATTGTCCTTCCTCGTTGCCATGATTTGCTAGATTACCAATTATAATCATAATCTACACCTAAACTAATTAATTATAAATACAGATAATGTCTATTTTATAACTCACCTTAAAAAAAGTGATTAAAGGAAAGGGGTGGATTACAAACATAATTCTTTAAAACAATAACATATGCATTGATACATAATCGAGATATTCATCTTATATGATGTCATCGCAATCAAGTAATGCTAAATATGTCAAAATTGGCTGACAAAATTTATGGCAAACTCAGTAAATAGAGCATTTATTTATTAATTACAATCAACATGTTTTCCATTCTTTATTGACCATATTTTTTTACGTGTTATTGTCAGATGATATTAGAACTATGTGAAATAACTTCGCAACGAAGGAAAGAAGAAAGTATTTCATGCATGAGTTACGTGAACACCTAAAGGAAATCTTTGCAAATTTAATTATTGATTTTTGCTTCAATTAAGCAGTTAATAAAGGTGCAATCCCTCACACAGATCAAGTACAGGCAATTTTAGGAAGCAAAAAAAAAAAAAAAAAAAAAACAAAACAAAAGAACAAACCATTTGGTATGTGGGCTGTCTCAATCGATTTTATGCTCGCATCTCGTCAACGGAACGGGCATTATCTGTACGGTGCCAAGAAGTTCAGGTATTTTTTTTTTACCACATCCTCAAGTGTCACCCACTCGAGGCCTGCCATTCAAAGTCTCCGAAGAAGAACCACACGTCTTTCCGGTTCATAGCGTATTAGTTACTCTCCTTTGTTCCAATTATACTTCTTATTCTTTTTTTTTTTTTTTTTATGTTTTATTCGGCGGCTTGGAAAGCATCAATTCAAAGATCAAAACCAAAGGACGGCAGAGGCCAAGAAACATAGACCCAATTCTTCACAAGAAATGGCTGCTGTGGCATCTGGACTCCCGAAGGTACAGCAAGAACCATCCGAGGCTCTCCGGATCGTGGCCGACAACAACAGGGCCGAAAACGTAACCCAAGATGAGCCGAGAGTGTCCTCGTCCGAGTGTGCAGTCTCTATGAAAGAGCAGCTCGAGCAACATCACCAGGACGACGTGGAGGGCTCATGGGCGAAGCTCTCCATTTACCGGATCCCAGACCATCTCAAGGACGGCGACAAGAAGGCTTATGTCCCCCAGATCGTCTCCCTCGGGCCGTACCAGCACGGCAAGGACCACCTCCGCCATATGGACCAGCACAAGTGGCGTTGCCTCCGCCGCATCCTCGAGCGCTCCCATCACGAGATAGGTCTCTATATAGACTCTGTGAAGGAGGTCGAGCAAAGAGCTCGCTCCTGCTACGATGGAAAGTGTTAGATTATGTCTCAAGTTTGAATTTATTATACGATACCCGATACGTAAAACATTTACATATTGAAATGAGAAAGAACGTGTGCGGAGCATTTGATGAAAAAAAAAAAAAAAAATGGTGCAAGATACAAGCCGAAGGAATCCCGCCCTCGCTCCTTTACGCACGCTGGAAATGGAGGCCACAAATGCGTGTGTTGATTTTTGTGGCCCTGCTCAGATGTCAGCATGATTCCTGAAGATTTGTTTGTCCAATTTCTTCTACGCCATTAAATGCATGCACATGGCCATGCACGTAGAAAACTTGGTCAACACATGTGGCTTCAGAAGACTATCTCATAGGCGCCAAACTCTCTCCCTCTCTTTTGTTCAACGATTGTGGGCTTCTCTTATTTTATTATTATTAAAGAAAGAGAGAAGGCAGAAGTTCTATGTGTGTCAGTGCATATTGTTCATCCGCTCACATGCTCTCATTAACTGCATGGTGGCTCATGCTTTGAAGATCGGCGCCTGACAACTCTGAAGCACAATATTATTTTGTTTCCTTCCCTTCAACCGATAAAAAGGGGAAGACGTCTAGAGCTCGGATAGCTGCGAAAAAAAGAGCCCGAGAGAGTGTGAGACACGAGAGCTCAGAGAAAGGTTTAGTGCTGAGTTGAGTCCATTGAGTGTGAGTTGTTAAACACCGTGAGTATCGGGTATAAAGTAGGGTTGGAAAATACTTGAGTGCATATGTGTGATTGAAATCCTGTAATTCTCCGATTTATAGTGGATTGATTTGCTGGCTCTCCCCGTGGACATAGGTTCCGACATTCGGACCGAACCACGTAAATTTCTGGTGTTCTTTATTTTTATCGTTCCTCGTTTTATTTCGATCGATTTCTATAGCTCCCGACATAATTGCAAAATCACGATCCGCTTCCGCTGCGACGCCGTTTTACAACAGAAAGATATCCATGAGCAGCGGCAGCTTTGTGCAAATGATGGTTCTGGATGGGTGCTTTGTGATCGAGCTGTTACAGGGAGCCGCCGAGGGGTTTGAGAAATTGGGCTACCCAAGCAATAACCCCATCTTCTCAAGGTGGGGATCTATGCTCAAGATCCAGATCTAGCGCGACATGATTTTGCTCGAGAATCAGATCCCGCTCTTCATACTCACCCGGCTGCTCGGTCTCCAACTGGGCAACCCCGATCAGGAGGGGCGCGTGGGCAAGCTGGTGCTTGAGTTCTTCGACCCTATTGGCGGAGAACCGGTGGAGTTTGACCCATCACATTACCAGTCCGGGCTCCATTGCCTTGAAGTGCTCTGGCAGAGCTTCCTGCCCTCGGGCCTGAAGCGAGCTGGCCCGAAGCGAGTTGGCCCGAGCCCAGTTATCCCGAAGCAAGCAAGGACCAACGGGTGGCAGCAGAGCCGGGACGAGCTCATTCTCTGCCTGACCCAGCTCATGGAAGCCGGGATCAAGGTCAGGCGCGGATAAGGGGAAATTTTGGGGGACATCCATGTTGGAGTCAACACCTAATATAAAAACAAGAAGTCCATTATGCATGAAGTCTGGACGTGAGGCGGTGAAGAAGAAGAAACTCGTACGTGAGCAGCAAGTGTACACATGAAGGAATGGATGGGCACATATTAAAATAATAGTATAATTGTTACTGGAGCCTTCAAGGAGCAAGAAGCAAAGTTCAACTTTGCTAGTACTTGGACGTGAAGAAAAAGAAGACAGCCCACAATGTTTGACTCCTTAGCCAAGAAGAAAAGTTCAACTTCAACTCTTGCACGTTGAAGATAATGGCGGAGGAGTTTAGGCGGTGAAGATGCTTATAAATATGGCAGTATGTGAAGCATTTGATCTCAGGCCAAAAGGCCTCAAGGTGAAGCTTTAAAGAAGGCCTCGAAGAGAGGTTTAAAGCCTCAAGCCAGGGAGAGGGCCTCACGCCACGCGCAGGCGGAGAACCTCAGGCCAGTATGAAGTGAGCTTCAGGGAAAGCCTCCAACAGTGAGAGCTTCGGAATAGGAAGTCACCAGGTGCAACGGTGAACCTCAAGAGAGAGGCATTGCAGCCTCAATAGCTCTGTGTGAGCGAGTTATCCCTCCGTGATCGAGAAGGGAAGAAAATAGAATAGCTAAGTGTATGCTTGTATTAGTTAGTTTGAGTGTGTACTTGTACCAGCTAGCATTATTTTGAGTATTTTAATGCTTCCGCATATTATATAAGCTGCGCACTCTACAATTAATATTAGAGCAAAGGGTCGCATACCCTACAATTGGTTCCAAATCCTTTTGGTTCCAACAGTTCAAGCTCGAGCACAAGATTCTCGAGATCCCCTCCATTAGGATCCACCAAGGGACGAGGTCGATCTTTCTCAACTTGATAGCCTTCAAGCAGTCTCACTTTGATTGCAATGAGCACATCACCTCGTAAGTAATATTCATGCACAACTTGATCAACTCCTCTAAGGACGTTGGGTACCTCTGCAAGTGCTGGATCATCAACAACCGCCTTGGGAGCGACGCCGAGGTCGCTGACCTCTTCAACCTGCTTAGCCAGGGGGTGGCCTTTGACATCAGCTACAATTATCTCTCTCTTGTGTCTTCCCATGTGACCAATCACTGCACAAGGAAACAGTTTTTTTTTTACTTACATCCTGGAGAGCCAATATCGCGCAAAAATGGAATGCTTGGAGAGCCATTCTCGAGAACAAGTACTTTGACAATCCCTGGTCAATCATTTCCTTCATAGCTGCTGTCATTTTGCTTGTGCTTACTTTCCTACAGGCCCTCTATGCAGTCTATGGCTACTACAAGCCGTGTTCTTGATTTCTTATATAGTGAAAATTATCTGATGAGCGCTTTAGGAGTGTTAAAATTTCAGTGGAAAGAATATGTGATGGTGGTCAAACTCAGACCGCATGAACTACCACTTCCGAGTTCAATATGGCAATACTCCTGAATCTTTCAAACTTTTTTTGACTTCTATTAATTATTTAAGCTAGATAGCGAATCTAAATTTTCCCGATGATGTTGAGAGAGATTTTAAGCGTTTTTTAATGATGTGAAAATAAGGCTATGTAAAAAAAAAAAAGACGACTTATCAAAAAAGAAAAAGAAATGTTTGCCTATATACTAGGCCAAAAAAGGACCTCTAAACCTCGCCTTTTTTTTGGCTAAAAAAAAAGAAGGGAAAACCTCCCCTTTTTTGGCGGTCACCTATGCGAATTATGAGAAGCTTCCATTCGGAGACGAAGTTCAAACAATTGGGAAAAGGTAATGGGCTTAGGATTTTAGAGGACTTCCTCCTCTCTCTCACCAATTACTTCCTCGATCTGATACCTTGGATAGGTTGAATCATGATTATTAATTTTATGAATTTCATGTGGGTTCCACATGTGAATCTCACAAGATTAACGTTGGTGATTTAAAAGAAACATATTTCTATATAGTCAAGTAAAATTAATTATTACGTGCCTTGGATTCTACATGCGCTTCACCCCTATACCTTAAACCCGTTAGCTACTCTCATTGATTCTCCAAGACTTGTTTCTAATTTGGCCTTTATAAAAAAAGTATAATTAATTAGAGTTCGAATCTTACCTACCTAATATGGATTTAGCTCACATTAGTGCAATAATGGTGGAATTGGGTTTATCTGGGAATAAAATGTATCACCTTAACTAATAATTTCCCTCAAAGATGAGATTGATGATCAGCTAGTGTGCCTTAGGAGATTCAAACCTTTGACCCAAAATTAAGAAAGAAAAACAATAATTACACCAATCTCAACATTTCTTTTCTTTTCTTTTCTTTTCTTTTTATAAAGGGTCTCAACCTTCCCTTTTCGTGGTAAATAATAATTTAATAGATCAAAGATATTGCGAAAATAGCAAGTGTTGCATTTGAAAAATCAAAATTGAGTCTTCTCATGACCCTATGCTTAACTAATATTTTATAAAGCCATCATTTTTATTTACATAGTTGAACGTATGACAGCCAATAATTATAGCTTGTATGGGTAAGGCGGGGGATGTTAATCGTGACACTTTTAGCTTTCTTTCCTGGCTTGCTCTGGCTTGTTTCGTTCAGTTTGTTATTCGTCTGTATGTTGTTTGGCGTTGCTTATCATCATATCTGCTACTGCTGTGATTTTGCAAGCTTTCCAATTCCAAAGAGCATTAGATTTGGTTCATTTGAGTCTAGCAGAGTAGCATGCTGATTTGTTGGTGTTTTGCAGACAACGAGGTGATATTTCCATGTCAAGTAGAGGTAGTGATGGAGTAAATGGTAATTAATCTTCTCTAACTTTCTTGAGATAGTGAAATATTAGTATCTTCATCGACTGATATCCAACTAGTCATCTGCCGTTGGATTACCAAGACATGCGAATTGGTAAAGAAACAGTCACAGTCAGGAAGATTTCAGATCCTGTTCCACATATTAAAGCCGTGAAAATGCAATCATCCAATGATAAATTGATATGAATTCCAAGCTATTCAGCATAGACATGAGACTAAAACATGCTAGAAATGACAAGCAAATAGCAATAAATTAATGTGTTATCATGGATAAACCAACGTCTTCCTCCCATGACACCGAAACACATCAACGTTGTGCTTAGTAGATGCTGGTCACCAAGCATTCCAATGACCACAATCCAAATTTCACTCCTTAAAATGGCGTTTGAACATGCTATAGTGACCAGGGATTGAGCATAAGCGAGTCTAAGATCACTAAAGCATATTTCAATCACACAAAACATCAAAATTCAGTGTGTGCACAGACATCAACAACTTCATAGCGAACATTCGGCTTCAATTGATACAACAAATCAAGTGAATTTTATCTGCCGAAATATATGCTAGTTGGACAAACCAATGAACATTTGGTAAGCGTGGTCAATAAGATAGTTGCAATGGTAGAGGAAACATTCAACACCCATACGCATATGTCAATCATGAAATCAACTTAGAGAAAGTGACAAGCGGAGCTTGTCAGAGGAACTAAGCAGGTCGAAGCTACCGAGAGAAAGAAGTTGCTAGACGAGGAGGGACTCGAGAGGAGAAATCAAAGGAGCACCTCGGGAGATAGAACAACACTCAATTAGACGATTGGAACCATAGCCAGACAACACCAGAATCACAATGGAAGTCGGAACCGAACCGTTGCATTAGAGACGATAATTGATTGAGAATGGGAAAGAAAAGGAAATAACTATTAAAAATATATATAAAAATAAACGGGAAAAAAAGAAGAAGAAGAAGACAAACATAATTTGGAAAATACAGGTGTGGCTAGTTAAGTCTAATAACCAGTTGGCCAAGATCTCCAGAGCCAGTTGCTAACGCAGGTTCAACACACGACGAATCGTTTGCCTTGGTCATTTTGGCCATTTTAAGGCAGGGCGTTTTGGTCATTTCACGAGAGAAATATAAAAGCCACCCCTTGCCAGTCTTCCATTTCCGATCACGGAAGACGCACGAAGCTCCAACCTGCATCCCCTGGATTTCCTCTTTTCTGAGGTACATTTCCCGTCGATTCGAGTGTTCAGATGTCTCCGCCTACTCGCCGTCAGCTGCTCCGGCGGCCTGACCTTACCTTGAACTGAATCGCCTCCAGTTGCTGTGGGGAGAGCAACATCGAGAGTTGCGCGAGTAGGCCGATGGATTCATTTGGTGCGAATGCTTCTTCGACATCGGAGACAGAAGCTCGAGGCCTATGACTAAGCGTTCCGTCGTCCGTTGGTGTCGAATTGCGAAGAGGCTTACGTCGCTGAGTTCGACGATCAACTGCGGCTCCATTTCAATCGCTTTGGTATACACTGCATGTTAAACTGGGAGAGAGAAGGATAGAGAAATCTTCATCGACGGCCAGTTCCTTGGGACGTTCCAGCGATGATGGAATTCGTCAATCGAGTCGTTTCTTTCCTGATTAAACTCACGTATCAAATTTCGAATTCATTTTTCATAGCTGCAAATGAGATTCACTATTTCTTCCGTCCATAAGGTTATCGGTGCTAATTGGTTCGAGATTAGTGGTTCGAGTTCAATGTGGTGGTGTCAGAGTATGGGAGGTGCCATGTGTTAGACGATGCGCATGAGTTGTTAGGTAAAATTATCCAAGACAAGGATCAGTAATGTTGCCTTGCAGAATTCAATTATGCTCAGCCAGGAACTGCAGGAATGCGCTTATCTCGGATGGTGGATTCGGATTCCAACAAATAAGCTAAGTCAAACATCTCCTTTTACATATGATCATGTGCGACTTCGCTTCACGTTCAATTTTCGTACGCATATTCCCATCTGTTAATGTTTATTGTTCAGAGTACCTCGTTGATCCCACCATTTACTTCACTGCCACAGAGACCATTCTTGTTTCAATCAGTGGCCTGGGGTTATTTGTTAAGTTGAGTGAGATAGAGTTGCTCTTCTTCGTTATTGAATGCTGCGACCTGTTATCAATTACCTTGAGTTAGATGTGATCGATTTTCAATAAGATTAAGATCACATACTAATGACCACCAAAGCTCCCTCATATTCTAGGTTCTTGCTTCTCATCTAAACGAAGTTTATAAGTAGTCCACGTATGTCTAAAAGACCGTGACATTCTGGTTGAGTATCCTCAAGCGTGCCTTTAAGTCTGTGTAAGATATCTTGACAAAGTTTATTTTTGAGGAGCAAGGCCCATGTAAGTGGGGCTCAATTCTTGATTGACTTCTTTTTAGTGGGTATCATAGGATTTCACCTAGAGGCCTGGAACAATGGTACATGCCTATGTTATCATTTCCATTGCCAACTGAACATGCTAAATTAAGGGCTATACCTGCAGCGTGTGTTCACCATATGTTGATTTCTTGGCTATGAGTGCTGCTTCTAGATGTTAAATTGACTGCACTTGGTTTGAATATGCTTCAAGGCTACACATGCTATTATATGTTCCAAAATATGCCGAATTCAAAGCAATAGATGCCGTATTTACTTACAATTTGCGAATTACATGATTAGAGATATGCTGTTCATGCTTAAAACTTGCTGAATTCTCAATCATGAGTGTTGGTCATGCCTTGAATGGGCTGTATTCATGATTATATGAGCTGTCCATGATATGAATTTGTTTGATATATTTTCATGTCGGTGGTTTGCAACCATTTCTATACAAATAATGAAGGTTTGGTTTCATTTAGATATTATCTTGGCTACACAAATAAATGTGTCATTGTGGGAAAGGGTTATGTGGGATTTGTGATGAAATTTTTGTTGAACCATTGCACCTTGATGTCTTGAATACTCTGAATATCTCCTGAATGCTGGATGTTCTTTATTGCATGTGAGATGGAAGTAATTTGGTTTCATTCAATATTATTTCATTTGCCTATGATGTCACATCTACAAACCATTGATCTCTCACCTTTTTGACATGTTTAGGCATAATGCTCACAGGTAAAATGTATGCATTTGCATTGGGTAGTTTGCTGAATATTCTGAATTAGATGCCATTTAGTTGGGTCTTGAGATTGTTTGAGGGCTTATTTGGTTTTAAAGATAGCATATAGATGTGCATTTGATATGTTCAAATGGCGAGTGTATATAGTGTTGTAGAATTGATTCGTTATAATGGCCATAGATACTAATGTGCCAATTTTTCAATATTAAAATGAAGTTAGTTATTAGATGAGTTCATAAATGTACTTTGAATGTATGCAGTCGACTTCCTTCCCAAAAGCAAAAGTGGCTTCTCATGAGCTAAAATCAAAGTCCAAGTCTAGTTTGATAGTGAGACCTATCTACCGCACAAAATCCTATCCAAAGGAATCTCTATTTAGAGAAAACCATGTTAAACTATATCATACCAAAACACAACGAAATGAGTACTACTTTAAACAAGTTCAGCAAGCCTAAGGATTACTCAACCACCCCTGAGTCAACCCAAAGCCTCTAAGGAGTGTTCAGCAACATTTTACAACTTCAGTCTGCGAATTAGATAAAGAAAATGACATCAAAACATTCATGCAATGACTAAGAAATCAATGACACATTAGCCCCATAATCATGAATGAGCAAAGCAACATTCAAACTAAGCCAAATTTATACTTTGAGGAAACAACCAGGAAGTAAACCAACATTCACAGGCCACATTGACATTTCTCTGTGAAAAATTAACAGCGGAATTGCTGGAAATGATGAGAACCCAAAGAAGAAAAACTCAAAAACAATGGAGTCCTCCATCAAAAAATCACAGACAACCGTGGTTGATCCATGAAACTAGACTACCTCAAATCCATCTACTTCCTAACTTCATTGAAACTCTAGCAGGTCAATTTTAGAAAATATGAAATGCCTATACCAAAATTTTAAGGAATGTACAACGGATGCGAATTTAACTAGATATGTTCTGCAAAATTACTTAAGAGGTATTTCTTGAATTTCTTCACAACAATCATTCATGTGGAGGCGGACTTTTTATTGCCTTAAACCATCGTAAGGCAAAAGCGAAGGTTCCATCAACTCCAAAGGGCCAAAGCTGGATGGTAGCATCTTTTTGAGTCCGTTCGGCTTGTGAGGATGTGCGACTGCATTCGACTGCTCGGTTAACGCATAAGAAAAAGTTTTGCTTCTGTAGCTCAACTCCTTGAGTTGAGAAAGTTTTGCTACTGTAGCTCAACTCCTTGAGTTGCAAACCGTGATGTATTTTGCGACATGGGTCGATGAGAGAAATATTAATGCCTTCCTTGCTATCTAGAGTTCCGATCTCTTGGTTCCTCAAAAAAATTTGGAGTGCCTACTTGGGTATGGAGAGCCTACTTTGGCAGGGGCTTATGTCCGTGGCAATAAATGTCTTCTCGATCACGAGCGTCAATGAGACGGGACGAAAAATAGACCATCGCCGCTGGAATACTTTGATTCCCCATTATCGCCAAGAGATGAAGGGATGAAAAAGACGAAGAGCTGACGATCGTGGGTTTTCACAGAGAGAGAGAGAGAGAGAGAGAGAGAGAGAGAGAGCACGACAGAGAGGGGGGCGAGACAAAGGGGAAGAGCAAAGACTTGTGGGGATTTCAACGGACAATAGGCAGTACTTGAAGAATATGAGAATTTCTGAGTGGAGGAGTCTTCGGATCATCTGTGAGATACGAGAGTTCCAAATTAGGAAATGTTAGGGCAAGTAGCGCTGCTGTTGTATTGTGATGTCTAAGTTCAAGGAGGTTACGAGCAATTATGCTATGAATACAATTTAGTTTATCAATCACTTTATAACTTAACAGTTTACTTTGCAATTTAGCAAGAAAATCATTTTTCTTTAATTCTCTTACAAGACGAATTTCATTAGTAGAAATGTACTTAACAAATTCAATATATCCATGATTACCTAGGGTGTGTACTGGGGATTTTAACAAAACTCTATAGTCTTGAAAGAAAATAGTTATAAGAGGTTCTGAGCTTTATAAAAGAAAAGCATTTAAGGACATTCTGAATGTCTGCAGTTTGGTGGATATGGAAAGCCAGGGGGATGTGTGTTTACGTAGAAGAATAATCGTGAAATAGAGGAGTTTATGAAAAAAGGGATTAGATAGAGCTGTGTGTGACATAGGATAGAGAATATAGTCTCCTGAAGCTTAAGCGATTACTTAACGTGCGCGATGGGCTCGGATCATAGCCCATTTAGTTGGCATATGGAATCGTGAATCTTCTGCATGACTAAAATGAGAAGGAAAGTCAATGGGTGAATATTCAACATCAAAGGCCCCACCTAGGACGACTCAAGGGACAGGGTGCTCCGGGGACATGGCTCACTCGAAAAGGTGGGAGCCCCCAATGTCCTTCAATATTAGTTTCAAGAAAAGGACTGTATTGTAGTTCGCTACTCGTAAACTAATTTATTATAAAAATAAATCACGTCCATATTTATAACCAACTGTCCTCCGACATTAGTTTCAACGAAAGGACTGTATTGTCGTTAGCCGGTGCCATGTCTCCTTCAAGATTAATTTCAAGGAAAGGACCATATTGCTCTTGAAATTAATATTCAGGGACAGTTGGGGACTCCCATCTTTTGGGGAGCGAGCTGTGTTCCCCAGAGCACCTAGTCCCTCGAGTCGTCCTTGGTGGGGCCTTCGATGTTGAATTTTCAAACATTGCTTTCCTTCTCCTTTTAGTCATGCAGAAGATTTGCGGTTCCATCTGCCAACTAATTACAAATTAGCCAAATTTGCCACTACACAATCTGAAATTTTCGTTTCTGTTGAACAGCTTTTTACGTGTTATTGTCCAGTGATATGGATACTATGTAATATACCTCTCAGCAAAGCAAGGAAGAAAGTATTTCAAGCATGAATCATAAGAGCACCTTTAAAAACCTTTTCTAATTAAATCCTTATTTGTGTTTCGATTAAGCATTCAATAAAGACGTAATTCCCCATAGATCAAGTACGAACAATCTGATATTTGAGCCATCTCAATCGACTTTAGGCTGGCATCTTATGTGATGGATAAATTAATTAATGTTATTTCATGGAATCATCTTTCCTCGCCCGAAATGCACATTCTCGGCGTAGAGAGAAGGAAATTTAGAAACATAGAAAGTTCAATTGGCGAATGGATGGACACGTGTGGGCAGACATCGTCCAAAAAGTGAGGAATAGTATCAGAAAAATCATAACCTATTACATTAGTCACTTTAGTCCAAAATATTTTATTTGTGCTAATTTAGTCCTAAACATTTTTATCCAGTGATAATTCAATCATTTCGACTAATTTTGGTCAGATATTTCTAACGCAGATGCCAGTCGACCTATGTGGCACAGCTGGCGCTGACGTAAATAACTTATAATAATATTTTTCGAATATTTATTTATTTTTTATGCTATTCTTTTTATTCTTTTTTTCTCTTCCTTTTTTTTTTCCTTTCCTCTTTCTCTATATTGTCGCCGGGGTTTGACAACTAGCTTGGTGAGGTCCCTTATCGACCTTCACCTTTGGCGAGTCATTAGACCTCAGCAATTAGAAGTTGGGAGGAAGAGAAAGGGGGAAAAAAAAAGAGAAATAAAAGAAAACAAAAGAAAATAATAAAAAATTATTCGAAAAATTATTAAAATTTGTCTTCGTTAGCATCGCCATGCCACGTAAACCGGTCAATGTCCACATTAGCAATATTCGGCCAAAATTGTCAAAAATGATTTAATTGACACTAAGTTAAAAGGTTTAGGACTATATTGACGCTAATAAAAAGTTTATGACTAAATTAACATCAATATAACATGTTTAGGACTTTTCTGACATTTTTTTCCTCCAAAAGTGTGTTTGCAATAACTTTATATAAAGTGGCCAAACACGCTTGTACATTACATTACAATTTAAAGCAAAGTCCAACTCATTCGTCTTCTCTTCATTCTTTGTTGCGAACTCGAATTGGTTCAAACCATCGAAGGTGAAGCAATTAATAAATTGGTTAAGCAAAAGCTCCTCCAAGAAGTATAGTCGTTAATATTCTCTCTATTTTGGAGCAAATAAAGATATACAAGTACAGGAGGGCAAATATTGCATGCATGCAATCACATATATCTTCTATGCAATTGCACTCGTTCTGTATATATTTGCAAGATACCCCATACCCCACTGCGATGTGTACAAACAACATATTTGGTGAAAGAAAAAGAATTTGAAGAAAATAAAATCACTCGATAGCTTCTGCGAGAGAGGTTAGATGGGCATAGGGGAATGTAATTCTTGTGCTATCCTCTAACGCTGTTCTTCAGGGGAGTGAGGCATTATCGCCAATTCTTGCATGCATAAATGCTACTATTTTTGACTGTCTATTTCTCCCTTTTATAATCGAACTATTCTGGCCAATGAAAATTTAATTAAACGGCTAAGCGGGGCAAAATAATAACCCGACCGTTCTCTGTGATGTAAACAGGCAGACCATATTTCGTCCAATAAAGAAAAGTGAAAAAAAGAAGAAAAAAGAACAGGTGGACTATATGTACATGTGTTTCACGTTGAGTAATAGCTGTCCGATTTCTTTTGGGCAGATGAAAAGCCAGGTCAATAATTGTACCTTGTATCCGTAAGGTGGGGGCATGTAGTTATAACTGTTATTATTACCAACTTTTATCATCAATTTGATGATGAAATCGACGTGACATCATACGGCCTAGAACATTATAAAGCACGTTTTGCCTGTCGGCCTTTATGAAGTTTTGACTCTCCATTTTTTTTTTTTTTTTTTTTAATGTGGGTTTTGCCTTAAGGAGAATCGTGTACTCTCACATTAACGAAGGGAAGTAACTCTAGGCAGGGAGAATCGAAGGCAAGTATAAATTTTCCTTCCAGGTTTGCAACCTTTCGTCCTCTCCACTGTCCGTTTCTTTTTCTTTTCTTTTAATTTTTCATTTTAAGAATTATTTATAAAAGAATCCGAAGTAAATAGTATATACCATGCACATATTTGCATTTTAACAAATAAAGATCTATTAAACAATATTTGCATTCCATGAAAACCTTAAACCTAAGGTCCTTTTAATTTGGAGAAAATGAGCAAAAGATTCATGAATTTTGATCCAATATGCAATGTAGTTCCTAAACTTTTAATTTGTTCAATATAATCCCTAAACTTTAGCCCAATATACAATGTGATCCATAGAATTTGAGTTTGTTCAATGTGATTCTTAAACTTTTAGTACATTGTCAATTTAGTCTCTAAATTATATGAAATGTTCAATATTGTCCCTAAACTTAAAGTAATGGAATGATGATATTGAACATTTTCATATAGTTCAAGGATTAAATCGAACGAGTATCAAAAGTTTAAGGATCTTAAGCAAATTGAAAGTTAATGGACAAATTGTACATGGGAGTAAAGTTTAGGAATCATATTGTACATTGAATTAAAATTCAAATGTCATTTATGTCATTACCCCTTTAATTTACACAGGCTCTTCCAAACACACCCTGCTTGGGATTGGGCTCACTCACCAAACGATGTGAGCCCTCAACCGTCCTTTTGTTAGTAATTTCAAGAAAAGGATTATAAGTTGTTAGTCCTTGCCATGCCTCATTAAATCACAAAAGTATAAATATTACCTATCTGTAAACTAACTAAATATAATCGTCCAATTTTGTAACCCACCTTAAAAGCATGATTTAAAGGAAAGTGATGAAACAAAATACCACTCTTAAAAAAGAAAAGTATCGTCGTGTACATTGGTATCACGGGATATTATATGTTAAAATCGGTTTACGGCAGACTAAAAGTAAGCAGTAAAGTAAGTGGGTCATTTTTAACATGCAATAATAGTTCATCATATCAATTAGTATGCCAATTTAGTAGCCTAGACTTAGTTAATATTTGTCCTTTAATAACAATCAATCCAATCCATGAATTTTGAAATTATTGTTTTCGATTGACCATATTTTTTACATGCTATTTACCAACGGCTGAGAGTTGATTGTATGCAGAGTACCTTCCCGTTAATAACAAAAAAAGTAATGGATCATACTTAGTGAAAAGCATAGGAATGAAGTCACCACGTATAATGGAGTCAAATGTTTATAGCAAGCAGCATAGGCCACATAACCGAAAAAATGGTGAAATTGGGTTTATCTTAAAATGAACTAAAACTCACTTGATAGCTTCTCGTGCTCTCCTTTAACACTGTTCTTAAGGGAGTCGCATGCAAAATGCTGCTATATTTGAATAATTAAATTATTCCGGCCTCTGAAAATCTAATTAAAAGGCTAAGTGGGGCAAAATAAAAACCCATTCATTTTCTGTGATGGAAACGGAGGAATTATATGTACATGCATTTAGCGTGGAGCATGAGGTGTCCGATTAAAAACGAGTCCAACAATTGTGTCTTGTAGTATGGTAAGGTGAGCCGCGTTGTTTATCACCCTCTTACATTAGTAAATTTACGAAATTGGCCTGACATCAAAGAGGCTAGGATATTATAAAACGTTTTGAATCTCGATGTTGGAATAATCTCTCCTTTGTTCCAATAACACTCAATATTAGAGTACCAATTCTGCTTTGTAAAACCCAGGAAAGTCAAAGGCAGTGAAACACAGACCAATTCTACCCGGGAAATGGTTTCAATTTTCGACGAAGGCTGCAAATGGCTCTCCCGGTCGAGGAAGCGTGTTTTTACTGCCATGCTCAGCGGACAAACTGGGGAATCAAGATGAAACCTTGAGGAGTGGATCTTCAAAAATCGTGGTTCACATTGATTTTCTCGATTAGTGATAATTGCAAATTTAATTGTGAAAATTTATCTTATTTGGAGGATACGCTCCTAAAATACACTGACAAAAGTGTGTATTTTAATATTTTCTGTATGGAAATAGAGCCACCAACAAGGCAAAAAAAAAAAAAAAAATCCAAAAAAGAGGAGAGACAAGAAAAGCTGGAGGGGCTCACTTTTTCCTCCAGGGGATATAGAAAATGGTTGTGTTAGGGGTGAGTAGTTTGATGTTATGGACAGTTTTCACATAGAATCTAAAACTTACTCGTTAGAATAAATTTTTCATTTTTTAATATTTGAAACTTACTCTGCATACTTTAAAATCAGAAAACTGGATTGGTTTCAAGCTTCTTCCGCTATTTCCCTAACCACCCACACTCCACCTCCGAAGCTTGTCAATTGACAGTTTCTTTAACTCCGTCGGGCATTGTCGTCGTCTCTTCCACGGCTCTATCACCAAACAGAAACGTGGGACCACCTCCTGCCCCATCGTTGATTGCACCGCCGAGTTCGATAACTGTGAGACGTGGTTCATTGTCGCAGGCCGTGCGATGTGTACTATGTAGCTGATTGGGCTCGCCTAGGGTATAATTGGGAAATCCCTTCAACGGTGCATAAAAACTTTGTCGATCCTGGAACTGAAAAATCAAGGCCTTTAAATGCAATTCGCCCATTATTAAGGAACCTTTAGCATAATTTATCTACTGATAAGTTTGCATCCGTCTAATAAAAGAAAATAACTGACGAGCTCCATATTAGACAGCCTCAGGTGATTCAGTGGAGTCGGAGACCTCGGAATGGATACTTGCGGAGAGGTTGAAGACAAGATGGAGGACATCGGAGTTCAGCAGAGCTACGTGATACTCGCCCGGCCTCGATGGTCTATTTAAATACTGATAATTAACCACCCTAGGAGAGTGGATAGAGGAAAGGGGCGGGATGGAGCAAAACACGAGTCCCAAAAGTGACATTGAATATAATCAAAATGACATATATCAACTACTATGTCTCTCGCGTGGTATTATCACATCCAATCAATATTAGATGCGTTAAAATCAATCTACAAAATTTACATTAGATTGAAAGTGAGCGGTAATGTAAGTATCCAATTACTTTTAGTAACATTAAATTTAGTATACCAATTTAGTAACCTAGATTTAGGAAATATAACATTTCTTCATTAATTACAATCAACCTCATCCTTGAATTTTGAAATTCTCCTTTTTTATTGACCAGCTTTTTTATGTGTTATCTTCACATGATGTAAATCCTATGTAAAATACCTTGTCAGCAAAGCAAGGAAGAACTCCATGCATGAGTTATACCAACACCTTGAGAGAACCATTTTTGAATAGTGTTTGATTAAGCAATCAATAAACGTTTAATTCCTGACGGATCAGGTACAAAAAATTTGTCTCTCAATCAATTTTAGGTTCGCATCTTATCGAAAATCCATAAATTTGATAATGATATTTCATGGGGGCATCCCCTTTGCTAGCCTAACATGCGCAATCTCGGCTTAGAGAAGGAAATGAGATGATTTGTGGATTTTCACATTTTTCAATTTTTTTGATCAAATGGTTGACCAAAAGTTAACATTTTAATGACTAATCACTAAAATGTCAATTTATGGTCAAAACTTTGATTTTTTTCGAAAATTTTTATTTTGGAAACTTTTTGTACAAAAAGCCAAATTTTGATCTGGCAATTGACTTTTTTGTCAATTCAAAAAGTCAACTCAAAAGTCAATTTTTGACTTTTTGACGAAAATGATTAGGAAATTACTTATAAATAAAGGACCAATGAAAAAGAAATGAAAAAGACAATTTTTGCCTGAGAAAAGGGTTTCTTCACGATCGTAAACCTTAAATTAAAGATTTTACCTTTATTGACGTGTTGAATAAATATCAGATATCAATAGTATCGAGTCGATTAACTTAATTATGTGGGGCAATTCCTTTTGTTGTTTTATTCATTTGTATTTTTTTTTTTTTAGGTAATCCCATTTCCCAAGTCAATCATGGATAAAGGACCACATTTTGTTGACCTTGAATTGATAGTGTATGAGTAGAGTCAGGTTAGGTTAGATATGGATCGGAAAATTTACATTATGGAGAAAATGGGTCATAAACATGTTTATAGGTTAATTTGGATTGGATCATTTATAACCCAACCTAAATTCGACCTGGTCCACTCGTTTGATAGGTTTAGGTGAAGGTTTATCTGAAAAATGATTAATGAAATTGTGAAAATGATAATTGAGGTATGATGAGAAGGAAGTAATGGTGATGTTTGGAGCCAAACGTAGAGGCATTTACATCATTCCTCGAAAAGTATCTTCTAACGAGTTCCAATGCTCATATCGTGGATTTAAATATCTCGCATGAGGACATCCAAAATGTGTGATCGTGTCAAGAATTTAATTAGGGACGAGGAGGAAAGAGACAGTGTAGTGGCAAATTTGTAATTAGATGGCCGGTGGAACCACGGGTTTAGTGCACGACTAAAAAGAGAAAGAAAGTCAATAGGTCAAGATTCGCCACAATCCCACCTGGGAAAACTCAAGGGACGAGGGACGAGGGACGAGGTACGAGGTTGGAAATCTGCCGCGTCCAAGCTGCTGCGTGCAAGTTGTTATTAAAAAAATTTCCCAAACACTCTTTACATCCAAATAACTTTATAAAAAACATTTTACCAAATACAATTTACATTTTTCGAAAATCCTTTAAGTCAAAGATATTTGTATTTCTCCAAAACCCATTTTTAAAACTAAACCAAATGCTGGGATAGTGCCTAGAATAATATAAAGCTCCTTTTGAATCTTAATGTTGATAAAAAGATAAAACATCTCAATGTTGGAAAAATGAGAAAATTTCATATTTTTCCAATGTTAGAGGGCCAGTTGGACACGCGGTAATCAATTAATTTTCTCTTGAAGGAAGAATCTGTCATCTGTTGCAAAAAGCGTAGCCCTTATTAAAGTAGCAATTCTTTTTATTTTTACTTTTGCTTAAAAAGCATCAATTTAAAGGATGAAAACCCATTTACGGCGAAGGCAGAGAAACACAGACCAGTTCTTCACAAGAAATGGCTGTTGTTTACGACAAGGAGCTCTTGGCTTGGTACGTGACCACTCTCAAGCTCCGAGAAATTATGGAATCTCGATTCCCCAAGAAATCAACATGTTGGGGTGAAATCGTCCCCGCCTATGAGCTGAGGCCTCCCAGGTCCGAGTGGGTCATCTCCATCGAAGAGAAGCTTGCGCAAGGTCGCCAGGAAAACATGCCAGGCTCGTGGGCAAAGCTCTTTATTTACCGGATTCCATGCTATCTCAAGCATGGTGAGGACAAAGCCTGGGTCCCCCAAATTGTCTCCTTTGGGCCGTACCACCACGGTGACAAGCACCTCCGCCATATGGAGCAGCACAAGTGGCGCTGCCTCCATCGCATACTCGAGCGCTCCGGTCAGGGGATAGACCTCTATCTAGACTCGGTGAAGAAGGTTGAGCAGAGAGCTCGTGCCTGCTACGAGGGAAGGATATCCATGAGCTGCGACAAGTTTGCGGAGATGATGGTTCTCGACGGGTGCTTTATGATCGAGATGTTCCTGGGATTCACTGAGGGTTTCAAGAAACTCGGCTACCCTCCCAATGATCCTGTCTTCTCAATGCGGGGATTGATGCTCCAGATTCAGCGCGACATGATCATGCTCGAGAATCAGATCCCGCTCTTCATACTCGACCAGCTACTCGGTCTCCAGCTCGGCGACCACAACCGGAAAGCGCGCGTGGCAAACCTGGCGCTCCTGTTATTCAACCCTCTGATTGGGATCCCTCAAACTGATGAATTCGGGTTCCCAGGGCGGACGGTCTACCCCCTTGAGCGGCACTACATCGGAATATTGAGGTTCGACCCGTTACACGACCATGGCAAGGTCCATTGCCTCGAAGTGGTTTGGAGGAGCCTCCCGCACTTGGGCCTGAAGCGGGCCAAGACCAAGCAATGGTTGCAGATGCGGGAACCGCTCACTTTTAGCTTGAGCGAGCTCCGAGATGCCGGGATCCAGATAAGGTGGAGATCTGCCGACAGTTGGGGTGACATCCAGTTCAAGAACGGGATCCTCGAGATCCCGCCCATTGAGATCCACGAAGGGACAAGGTCGCTCTTCCTTAACTTGATAGCCTTCGAGCAGTCTCACTTCAATTGCAGCCACTACGTCACCTCGTACGTAATCTTCATGCACCACTTGATCAACTCCCCAGAGGACGTCCTGTACCTCCGCGAACGAAGGATCATCCGCCACTGCCTTGGGAGTGATGCCGAGGTGGCTGACCTCTTCCCCCGGCTTTGCCAGGGGGTGGCCTTTGACGAAGTAGACAGTTATCTCTGGGACGTATCTAGAGATGTGTTTATATACTACTGTGGATTATTTTCCTTAAAGCACCATGGTGTCACTTCCCTTACAAGCTATGCTGGGGTTCTCGCGTTGTTGTGGGGTGTCTTGGGAGCCCTTCTCACCCGCAAGTGGAATGCTTGGAAAGCCATTCTCAAGAACAAGTACTTCGACAATCCCTGGTCAATCGTTTCCTTAATTGCTGCATTCGTTTTACTTGTGCTTACTTTTATACAGGCCTTCTATGCAGTCTATGCCTACTATAGGCCGCGGTCTTGATTTCTCATGTAGTGTTAATTATCTGATACATAAATGTTGAACTGAATTAATCAAATTATATGGTGCAATTTCTTTTGTATTACCTTTCGCAATTAATAAATCTTAGATTGTGCCTCCGGAGTTTGGAATGACTTTGTGTAGTGCTGCTACCACTTGGGATCTAATCTCGGGTTGTGCCTTAATTATGTGGGAACTTTCTAAGGTAGATAGTCTACCGTAAATTATTGTAGTCCAACAATTTATATTTGTCAATACATTGACATGTTTTGCTCTTCCGGTGTCATCCCGATGGCAGAGTTGATGGTATGCTCTGCACCTTTCATAACAAAAAATTAATGGATCATAATTAAAGTCAAAAGCATGGGAACATAGTTAGCTCAAGCGTGGGGGACCCAAATATTCATAACAACAGACGACATTAGTGCAATAATGGTTAATTTGGATTTATCTGAAAATGAAATGTATTGCCTTGACCGATAATTTTCCCTAAAAAATGAGCTTGATGACCAAGTGGTGTGGCTTAAGGGATTCAAACTTTGACCCAAAATTGAGAAGAAACAATAGCAACACCAACCTCAATTTTTCTTCTCTTTTTCCTTTATATGAAAAAGGCCTCAACTTTCCCCTTTTGTAGTGAATATTGATTAAGAAATTGACTATTGGATCAGTTGAAAAACTAAGTTCCTTCATTCGGGTGAACTTACTATTGATTTTTTACTCAATTTATATCTCAATTGATGCTAACAATTGATTGGCGATTCAAGGAATTTAGATGGCAAAATTATTTTAAAAAGAGTTAATAACTACAGCTAATAGATTCTGCACAAATGATTATTCTTCATTTTGTAGGGGTGGTTCATACGAGCTGCTCTACTCAGTTGATGATATTGACTTAAAATTAATCAATAAAGATAAATGATACATATGAAGCTCCTTTTGAATCTAGGAAATGTGGTATGTTTGGAAGTTATTTTTGAGGAAAATGACAATATTTTTTGGTGTTTGACTAAAACTTGAAAATGAACTAAAAGTTAATTTTTGCCATTCAATATGAAAATGTTGATTTGACTTTTTCTCCGTATAGTCCTTTTAATAAATTATTTTTTTGTCTTTTTAAAATCAAATTTTTATTCATTTTATTTTTTATTTTTCTTTCTACTTTTTCATTTATTCCTTTTATTTATTCTTGTCCACCTTCTTCTTCTTTTGCTAGCCACAACGATAGCCGACAACCGGCCAAAGACATGCTTAAGCTCGAGTTCACCACTTGCTAGAGGCTTGCACTCATCAAGCTTGCTGATTTGGCGAGCGGCAAGTTCAAGGCGTTAAGCCTTGCTAGATCGATGAGCCAAAGGATTGAGCTTGCCCGAGGCCAACAACTTTGAGGCTCGCTTGTGGCTGATTGCCATGGCGACTACTGAGAAAGAAGGAAAAATCAAAAAAGAAAGAAAAGAAAAAAAAAAAGAGAAAAAAGAAAGAACAACAAGAAAAAGAATAAAATATTCAAATTTTTTAAAAAAAAAAAAAAAAGAAATGGCGGCTAACAAAGATATAAGATAAGATAAAATGAGTGAGGAAAATGTTTCTTCTACTTGAAACACTTTCCCTATTTTAAAAGCAGCAATTCAGTGATTAAAACGCAAGAACGGCAAAGGCAGAGAAAGACGAATTCTTCGCCAAAACAAAGAGCTCTTGAGTTGGTATTTAATCACTCTCAAGCTCAGAGAAACCGTGGAATTTGGACTCCCCAAGAGATCAACCTCCATCGCATCCACAGAATTAATAGATCACGATCACCACCACCACCACCAACAGCCTCAGGACCACCCAGTTCACAATCTACGGCGAAAACCATTTGAGGCTCTCCGGATCGTGGTCAAGAACCACTGGGGCGGAACTGTCTCCAAAGTTGAGCTGAGGCCGCTTGAGTCTGAATGGGTCATCTCCATTTGATCCTGCAGTATCTCAAGATGGTGAGGACAAGGCCTACATCACCTCGATCGTCTCCCCCGGGCGGTACCACCACAGTAAGAAGTGCCTCTGCCAGATGGACCGGCACACGTGGTGCTGCCCCCACCGTATCCTCAGGCGCACTGGTCATGAGATAAGCCTCTATATATAGACTCAGTGAAGGAGTCGAGGAAAGAGTTTGCGCTTGCTACGAGTGGATGATATCCATTGAACAGCAACGAGTTGTTGGAGATGATGATTCTTGATGGGCGCTTTGTGATTGAGCGTTTCCAAGGAGTCGCCGAGGGGTTTAAGGAGCTTGGCTACCCTCACATTGACCTGGTCTTCTCAATGCAGGAATCCATATGCACACGATCGAG
The DNA here is from genome assembly GCA_014182885.2 of Eucalyptus caleyi. Lineage (NCBI taxonomy): Eukaryota > Viridiplantae > Streptophyta > Magnoliopsida > Myrtales > Myrtaceae > Eucalyptus > Eucalyptus caleyi. The sequence goes on along the minus strand of CM024474.2, from coordinate 17,380,243 downwards.
CGGGACGTGATCATGCTCAAGAATCAGATCCCGCTTTTCATACTCGACTAGCTGCTCAGCCTCCAGCTCGGCAACCCCAACCAGAAGAAGTTCGTGGCCAAGCTGGCGCTCCAATTCTTCAACCCTCTGACGCCGATGGACTAGCCTTTGACCAAGCTTTAGCCGCAACGGGCTGGAGTCTCCCAGCTACACCAGTCCCTTTTGACCCGTTATCAGACCTGGGCGAGCTCCATTGCCTCGAAGAGTTCTGGCAGAGCCTCCTCCGCTCGGGCCCGAAGCCAGAACCCAGGGCGTGGATCAAAGCGACCGTTGCACTCCAATTGGGTCACCGAGAAGAGGCGACAGCAGCTCATTTACTGTGCGACAGAACTTCGGTATGCTGCGATGAAATTCAGAGAGAGGAAGATGGACAGGTTATGGGACATTCAGTTCTAGGACGGGATCCTCCAGATCCCACGGCTTCTGATCCATGATGGGACGAGGTCACTCTCCCTCAACTTGATAGCCTTCGAGCATTCTCACTTTGATTGCGGCAACAACATCACCTCATACGTAATCTTCATGAACAACTTGATCAACTTCCCGAGGACGGTGAACAAATAGATTTGTTCTCCCAATTCCTAAAAGCCTTGTGTCATCAGAACAAACCTCAAAGCCTCCTAACAACTTCACAAGCATCTTTAAAGCAGCTTTCTGGTAACCGATCCCATCTTAAATAAGAACATATCATGGCTGACGGTATATGTACTCCGAACCCACGAAAGGCAAGCAAGAGAGGGACTTTGAGCTGGCCAAGGCTGACACTTTAATTGTCTACCCGAAAGCAAAAAGAATCTTGGCTTCCAGCAGAAGGTCGTCATCTAAAATCATGAGGATTTCAAACCTAATTCATGTTCCGACAGTACATACTCTCGTAAATTGAATGGGCAAGGGAGAGTTAATAAAGGACAAGAGAAGATAAACACAAAATAGGTAATAAAAAGGGAACTAAGAACTTCAGCTATATTAAAATGACAGCAGTTTAAAAAAAAAAATCCCATGTCTAAAGAACAAATTGGGACTACCCCTTCTTAAAGCTAAGACAGAAAAATTACAATTAATACACTCCTCTCGAGAAGTTTCCATGATGCTTTTTGTAGACTTTCTAAAAGATCTCTTTAAGATAGGTGGAGTATCAGGCAACATGCCAAAATAGTTTTTGAGCCAATCTTTTGCAGTGAGAAAGCTCCATCAGCTGGCATGACACCAGGGATAAGACAAACCTGCTCGAGAACTATAGATGGATCATACTTGAAATATTTAATCCCTCGGAAGGCTCGCACTCTCAGTTGAAGATGCTCTCTTTCCATCATAGCGCTGATGAAAAAGAAGTAGAATCAAAAGGCAAAATTAGTATACAAAGCAAAAAAGTGGAGAAGCAGACATGCAGGGAAAAAAAAAGGTTCAGCATACCCATTTGCCGAAAGAAATTGGGACATATTTGTTCTTGACCATAAGCATTATCTGTCTCCTCATTGTAAGTGTAAACAACATGACCCAGTAGAAAGGAGTATTGGCCAGAAGACAGGTACATCAACCACGCTGAAGAATATCATTACGAAAGCAATCTCAAATGCCCCTGTGATTAGCAACCTTCAACCGAGAGACAAGAACATGTTCAATAAGTAACCATCCTATCTAAGCAGGAAGTCATTTTTTATATCCAAAAGCTCTCATAGGAACCAATGTAACCGGTGGATTGAAATTCGAAATCTTCAAAAGCATAAGCATTTGAGTCTTCTGTATGACATTCTCGATTTAGTGCGAAACATTGATTGGTTTTGAATCAATTAAATGACAAGAATATTATCAGTCAAAGATTGTTTGAAAAAAAGACTATACCTCTAAAAGGACATAAAAGAAGGAAACATATCATTACAAGAAGAGTCTTAAGAGCTTCGCAATTCACTGCTGTTAACTTTACGTTGTCAGTTTCAATCGCCCCTCACACAAAAACTCAAGCATCCACGTGTAAATGGAAAGAAAGATCATATGCAGAAGCATATCAAGAACGCTGAAACAGTAAAATCATATCAAAAAGGCATTTTTACATCACGTAAAATCAATGTCAAGTCAAGAACAAGCAACTGCTCTGCGATAATAAAATGCAAACACGAAACGGAGACAATGCAAATGTTGTGGCTCCAACTACTGTTGCTCTATTGATTGTCTCGCCTTTAAATCTATATAAATATATCAATATAATAATCATGACTTTAATAGCCAATCATGAGTGTAATATCCCACATCCATTATCAAGACGTCAGTTTAATATATAAATCTTTATCAATTATTAAATAATGAATGTACGAGAATAATTCGAAGTTAATCATTTAGTATACAATCATAGTGAATAATTACAATGTTATCACATAATCAATAGTGTGACTGAAATAATTATTATATAATAGTTATGATCTTCATTTAATATTATTAATAATTAGGATAAATAGTATTGAAAAATTTTGATTCGAAGATAGAATTGCACTAATTGCTTGAGGAAAGGAGACACCCAGTCTCAAGTGACCCATGATCTAGGTTTACCTGAGGCTAGCCTCGAAGGCAAGACACGATGCCACGACGGCGAGCCGCAATAGCTGGTGGGTGATGATGACAAATATGTGACTACGAGCGAATGGTTGTCCACCTAGGGAAGTTTCCCTTCACATTTGCAATATATTTTTTTTGTGATTAAACAAGTACACACAAATTGGCCAGCACATGTTTACTTTCACGTGCTTTATAATGCTTAATCAAGATTGCGAATATGTATGATCATGATTCACTAAATTATGAGTGATCTTAGAGATAGTGATAATGAAGAAACAGTATGAGAATTTGTGTTTTTCAGTGCGATTCAATGTGGATTTCACAAGTTTTTAAAATAGAAAACTATATTAGAATTTTAATATGCCAAACCACAACTTTCCATGAATCTTTAAACCTCTCTCTCTTTTTTTTTTTTTTTTAATTATCAAATATTTAAAGTAAATGATGAATCTAAACTTTTCCGATCCGATTGAGCGAAAGTTCTAAAGTATTCTTTAAGAGGTGATAAATAAGGCCATGAAAATACAAAAACAATTCATAAGAAAAGAAAAGAAATGTTTGCCTATTTACTAGGCCAAAATGAACCTCTAAACCTCTCCTATTTTTTTTTTTTTTGGTCTGAAATCGACGTATTTCATTGCGTGATATAAGATAAAGCGCCCATTAAAGGGGCGTCATTACACAAAATGTCCCATAAAGTTTGTGGCGGTGATGAAACCCAATTCAAAAATAAGTAGTTGTTCCTATGGGCTTTAGCTACCCAATCTGCAGCCCAATTAGCCTCTCTAGAGCAGTGGGCTATTTGAACGTGTGAAAAGGTCTTTATTTTTCCTTGCATTTGCTGATAATTGGTTGAATTTCCCAACCGAACCGCTCGCACCGGTCATGGCTTGAACTAGTTGTGAGCCGTCGACTCAAAGTAAAGTACTTCGTGTCTTTTAGGATGGGCAAACGTGAGGGCTTCCCAAAGTGCTAGGGTTTCGGCCATCAAAGGGGAGGATGCTCTAATCTTCTTTGCCTCTCCGCCCACCAGCCTCCCCTCTGAATCACGGCAGATGCAGGCGTAACTCTCCAAGCGAACCAGGTAAGAAAGCTCCGTCTATGTTGATCTTCAAAACTCCTTCTGGCGGTGGAAACCATTTCTGAGAGGGTTTTGTTGGGCGAGGTACAGATCTATCAATTTGAAGGGTTTTCGGGAGAGCTACGTGTGCTCTGCCCCCTGCATCGTGTGCTCTGCCCCCTGCATCAGCGTATTCCTCCAATTCCGGCGCTTTATGGTTACGGTTTGGCTCATCCCGCGGCCTATTGCCTCGCTCTCCGTCCCTCACACGTACGTTCCTTCCAGATCTGCTATTTCTCTCGGTGTTCACTGATCTTGTTCGGGTTTGCTGGCCTCCGTGTCTCCCATTGGTCAGTCCATTATCTACCTCACAATCTGCTTTATTGATTATTCGACAAAGTTCGTTGCTGAGTTGGGGTGGTTCTGTTTCTGTAGTTTCAGATCCACCCTCTTCGTGGGTCTTCCAGCATGCTGCTCGCCGAGTCCCAGATCTGTGAAGGAATCGATCGTGCTCTTCAGCGCCTCGCGCCTCGCCATTCTGCCTGCTTGTGCATAGTTCCTCTATTTCACTCTCTGTTGCACTACTCAGTTGCGCGTTAGATGCGCTTGGCCACGATTGTTTCTCTTTTCCCCTTGTTGTACTGTCTTTCCCTCCTGTACGCAACACCTCTCTCCAACATGAACTCATCTCTCCGCCCAAATTTGGTTCCCTGTTATCTCTCAACTCATGTGCCCTGATTCACAGACCAGCATTCTCTCTCTGTTCCTGCATTTGAGTTTGCCCCTGTCTCATCTCAACATTATTCTCTTTTATGGCTGTGCTTGGTCCTCCATGTGCAAATTCGGTTTCACTTCTATTTCGGGATCCACCTTTCCTTTGATTCCACCTTTGATAACTTTTGAGGAGCGCTTGTGCTGAGTCTATAATAGCCATCACTTCTGGTTTTCTACCCCGAAAGACTGCCTGATTTCTGGCCTTCCACATATTCCACAATGTTACAGCCACCATATTCAGGTTTGGAGGGTTCATTGTCTTCTTTTTGAGTTGACAGAACCATTCTTCTATCCTCGTCAAACCCTGACGTGAAATTTTAATGTGCAGCTCTTTGTGCCAAATCTGTTTTGTCCATTGGCACAGCAAAAATAGATGTTCAATCGTTTCCCTTTCAAGATTACATAATGGGCAGATGGGGTCAGGTAATACTTTCCTTCCAAACAGATTATCTTTTGTTGGAAGAGCGTTGTTACATAAGTTCCACATAAATATTTTTATCTTGGGCGGTGTGTGCAAATTCCATATGTCTTGCCAAAGTGAGGGGGGAGGTTGGAAAGAAGTTGTTGGCTGATTCTCCTGAACTTGTGCTTTAGCCTCCTTGATGTAGTTGTATGCACTCTTCACTGTATATTTACCTGCCTGCATGCCCGTCCATACAAACTGATCCGTTTCTGTTTGTGGCTTTATGGGTATAGTCAGAATTTCTTCAGCTAATTTTTCATCAAAGTGTGCTGTTATTTTTAGTTCATCCCATCTCCCTTGCTCTTTGTTTATAATTTCAGACACTAGAGAAGGTTCATTAACATGCACTGGACCCTCAATAACACCTCTGTGCAGCCATTTATCCTCCCTGATTTTAATTTTTGTTCCATCTCCCACTTTCCACATGACTTTGGGAGCTATAGAATCCCTCCCTAGGACCAGACTTCTCCAACCCCATGAGGGCCTTACTCCCCTTGCTGCATGCCATAAATCCGTGTTGGGATGGTATAACCCCTTGAATAGACTGCCCCAAAGAGAAGATGGTTGTTGTGCCAATCTCCATGCCTGCTTTCCTAACATTGCTCTGTTAAAAGATAGAAGATCTCTGAAACCCATACCACCTCGATCTTTCCTGATTTTCAAAATATCCCATCTCATCCAATGCATACCTTCTTTCTTTTCATTAGTTTTCCACCAAAAGGAGGCTATTTTTTGTTCAATGGCCTTACAAATTGATACAGGGATTTTAAATACTGACATAGCATACTGAGGAAGTGCTTGTATCACTGTTTTGAGCAACACTTCTTTCCCTGCTTTAGATAGCAGCTTTTCCTTCCAGCTTTCCAATTTTTTACTAACTCTCCCGAGGATCCATGCAAACATCTGTTTTTTCGACTCTCCCCAGTCCGAGGGAATTCCCAGATATTTACCGGTTTTATCAATGATAGGAACCCTCAGTTCTCTGGCCATATTATCTTTCAATGATGGAGGACAGCCCTTGCTGAAAAATATACCCGATTTGTTCAAATTTATCTCTTGTCCAGCAGCTAGACAATACTGGTTTAGAATCATAGCCAGGTTCTGACATTCTAGTATGGTACCATGTAGAAAGAAGATTGAGTCATCAGCAAACATTAAATGAGAAAGTATAGGACAATTTCGATTGAGCTTTATCCCTTTAATCGTACCAGTCTCTTCAGCTTGCTTCATCAAGGAGGATAAAACATTTGCTACAATAATGAAAAGATACGGAGATAAGGGATCCCCTTGCCTGAGTCCTCTTGAAGGTTGAAAGTATGGTAGTGGTTCGCCATTAAACTTGACACTATATGTGACCGTAGTTACACATTGCATCACCAATTTCACCCATTTCTCGTCAAAGCCAGTTTTTAGAAGGCATGCCTCCAAGAAGTCCCACTCCACTCGATCATATGCCTTCTTCATGTCTAATTTCAGGATTGCTTGAAACTTCTTCTTTCTGTTTCTGATTCTGATTTGATGCAATACTTCCTGGACAATGAAGATATTATCTTGAATTTGCCTCCCACCCACAAAGGCACTCTGTTCTGGTGCTATAATTTCTGTTAGAAGGGGTTTGAGTCGATTTGACAACACTTTGGAGATAATTTTATATCCAAAATTACATAGACTAATTGGACGATATTGGTCCAATCTCTCCGGGTGCGGGACTTTCGGAACAAGGGAGATATGTGTTTTGTTTAGTGCTGGTGATAAAGCTGCAGTGGCCAAAAAGTCCTCCACCTCCTTGAATATGTCCCATTTAATTTCTTCCCAGTGATTATGATAAAATAAACCATTAAAACCATCTGGTCCGGGGGCTTTTGTGGCTCCCAGCTGAAATGCAGCTTCTGTGACTTCATCCATAGTAACAACAGCAAGTAATTGTCTGTTCATGGCTTCGGTTACTTTTGCAGGTATTTGGTCGATCACTGGCGCAAAATTCCGGGGTCCGTTGGACTGATATAACTCCCTGAAGAATTGTGCAGTATGTTCTCTCAGCTGATTTTGCTCAACCAGCCATGTATTTTCTGTGGCTTGTAACATAGAAATTCTGTTTCTCTGTCTTCGTTGTATGGTTGTTGCATGAAAGTATTTGGTATTCTGGTCTCCCCATTTCAGCCAATTAATTCGCGATCTTAACCCCCAATACATCTCCTCTTGCCTTCCAAGCTCGTCTATTTCACTTTGTAACTTTTTGAAAAGTGATTTGTTGAAAGCATCAGAAACATGATTCGTTAGGCCTTCTAGTTCCTGTTTTAATTGACTGATTTTCTTCTTGGCATTCACAAATGTCTGTTTGCTCCACTTTGTTAGTGCTTTTTGTACCTCCTGAAGTTTACCTTCTAGTTTTGTCTGGTATTGATTTGTACATTCCCATGACTTTAGCACCACTTCCTTGCATTCAACATTATTAAGCCAAAAAGCCTCAAACCTGAATATTCTGTTTCTTCTAGGTTGAGGTGATTGGAGAGACAGGATAATAGGGCTGTGGTCTGATCCTACTGCTAGAAGAGCACAAGCTTCAGCTTCAGGGTACATCAGCCGCCATTCAATGGTACTCACTACCCGATCTAGTCGCTCTTTCACATATTCTTCCCCTTCCCTGTTATTAGCCCAAGTAAAGGCACATCCCTTACAATCAATGTCCATTAGAGAGCATGCATCCAAGCAATCCCGAAACGCAGTCATTCTATAATTTTCAGCCAACCTCTTCCCCACTTTTTCCCAATAAAAACGAACTTCATTAAAGTCTCCCATGCACACCCATGGCAGCGTGTTAGTGTAGCTTATATCTCTCAATCTGTCCCAAAGTTGTAACCTCTTGGAGTATGTATATGGCGCATGAACAAAGGTGCTTCTCAATTTTTTTTCCCATGACCCCCTCTTCACACTTCAAATTAATAAAACTTTCTGTCATCGAGTCAATCTCCACTATAAGCTTATCATCCCACATAGGAGCTAAACCACCTGCCGTACCCACTGGATCAACTACTACACAGTTCTGAAATTGAAGTCTTCGTCTTACTCTCTGCACTACATCAGTCTTGTTTTTTGTTTCCATAAGAAAAACCATCGAGGGCCTAGATTGAGCCGTAATGGCTCAATTCTCGAACCTGTCAAAGGTGTGCCCAACCCTTGACAGTTCCAACTTAATATTGTCATTTTTCATTTGGTGGCTTATTAGGGCTAGCCACCAAAGCCCATGATGCCACTTCTTCAGTCATCTGAACAGGAGTTTCCATCAGTTGAGTCTCATCCAGCACTCGTTGAACCAGAGTAGTTGTCATCTGCGTGCTACATTTTCTTTGTTTCTTGAATGAGTGGGTTTTGTGTTGGGATAGGTTTTTCTTTCTATTGCTGTCAGTGGTTGTTACTTGCTGGTGATCTGTGTTATGTACAATCTCTGGACCTGTAAGCATAAGTATTCTTTTCCCTGAGGTGTTCGGAGTCACCTCGTTTGCAATGTTGTGATGTGATCCTCCCTGCTGCAAATTCTGATGTATAATTGGAGTAATAGGCTAGCCAACTTCCATAACTTCTGCTTGTCTCTGTTGTTCAGGAGTTTCAGGGACAACCTCTTCGACATTTGATGCATAGGACACTTCATGGTAGAACACCTTCCAAAATGGGCTGTGCTCAGACACTTCTGCTTTCAGCCAGCCTCCAAAACATCCTCCCAGCTCAGTATTAAATTTCTCCTCCTCATAAGGTATGTTTGGACAATAGTTAGCATAATGTCCTATTTTGCCACATGAGAAACAGAAAAAGGGCAATCGTTCATACTTAAAATCCAGCCAGATTTTCTTGTCCCCATGACGCATCAATTGTCCCACCCTTAATTCAGCCTCAACATCCATCTCCACTTTTGCTTTCCCTATTCTCTGAAAGGCAGGACCTCTAGCATCTGTCTTTACCTCCAGCACTTTTCCCATTGAACTTACAATTTTCTTAATCATACATTCCGAATTCCATTCTAGAGGTAGGCCGAAGATTCTAACCCAAAATGCACAGGTTTGAAATTCATAACAATGTGGCGGGGTATCCGGCTCCCAAGTTCTCAAAAGCAGTAAATGATTAGAGAAAGTCCAGGGACCTCCCTCAAGAACTCGGTTTTTGTCCCCTTCATTTCGAAAAGTAAAGCTGATTTTCCCATCTTCTAACGGTTTAACCTCCACATTGTTAATTCTCCAGGACTTTTTCATTACTGTTGTGAGTGCTTGAAAGTTTACATTAGGGTTCTTATACAATTGCCCCACTAGTGAAAACCTGCATTCTTGTATTTTTTCTTCTGAAATTTCCGCATCAAGGACTATCATATCATTCTCATACATCAACTTACCCAATTTATTGCAGAGATTGGCCAGTCGTCCCACTGCTTCTTCTTTTCCTGCCATATTGGGTACAGCTTCAAGGGTTTGCTCGATCCTTTCTAGTAGGGAAAAATGCACCAGGGATGCAAGATGCAGGGCGCTCTGCCGGATATTTTTCAAGAAGGACACTTATCCACAAGCAATCCGCGAGATGTAGGACTCACCATCGAAGATTTTTCTAGAGGATCCCACTTCCGCACTCTCATTCCCGATCGATCAGTACTGGGTTGATGGAAAGGCAGAACCCCTCTTCCGCACACTCATCCTTGAACGGTTAACGCTAGGTTTATGGGAAGTAGAGGGAACAATGGAGTTTCGTTGAGGAGTATTCTGGGTCAAATGGCTAAATAGTGGAGAAATCGTTGCTGGGTTTATGGAAAATGGATGGAATGTGGAACAAGTGGAGATTCGTTGAGAAGTGTCTTGGGTCGATGACTAAATGGTGGAGAAATCGTGGCTGGGTTTATGGAAATTAGATGGAATAGTGAAGATTCATGTTGAAATATTCTGGGATTGAAGACTAGATTATGGTGGGTGTTTAGGGTTTGAAAAGGGGGGAAAGGGATTTGCCATAGCTACACAGACCTCGTCTTTGTTGTAAAGTTTATACCTATTGATAAAAAGGTAATAGGTTGGAATATGGAGACTCCTTCCTGTCCTTCACTAACTTCTTCTCTCGACCCAAGTTCATTGGACAAGGTAAATCACAATTATTGATTTTGAGTCCCACGTGGATTCGGCATGTGACTCTCATAAGATTAATAATTTTTTAAAAAAAATAAAAATACTTTCCCACATTGTCAAGTACATTGATTATGGTGTGCCTTGAGCCTACAGTTGCATTTATCTCCCCACCTCAAAAACCTATGAGCTACTCTCACTATTCTTACTATTCTCACTAATTCTCTAATAAGAGATATAAGTATATTTAATTTGAGTTCGAAGTTTATTGATCTAAAATGGACTAAACGGGAGCTTGAATTCCTCATCTGCAAACAATACCTTTTAGTTATTTTCCCACCAAATTATGCTAAACTAAACTTCACTCCATCTCCTTATAATACCATATGCATGATATGACAATGATATTAGGATATGGTGGGAAAATTAACTCTATTGTTTTGACAATGACGAGAGGAAAAATGTCATATATGGTCCCTAAACTTTTATTTAATGTTCAATTTCGTCAATAAGTTATCGATTTGCTCAATTTGATCCATAAACTATTGACAAATGTTCTATCTAGTCCTTCCGATTGTTCAAACTGTTAAGTGATGACGTGGAGCATTAATTAATAACGTAGAGCTGAGTTGGATTATTAAAATTATGAGTCAATATATATTTAAAAGAAAAACAAATTAGGGCTTCAAAAGCCCTCTTTTTCAAAGGGATTAGATCTAAGCATAATCACAAAAGCTTTTAGTGTTGTAACCTAGCGACACCGAACATATGGAAAAAGAGAGAAAACGAACCTGTATAGTACAAACCACCGAAGAATGGCTCCGTGAAGCTCAATATCGACAGATCCATCCTTGAGGGAGAATTGGAAGGAAACACCACCGACATACATTGTGATTCCACAAGGGAATTTGGCTGCCGGGTTTGCAAAATCGATCGACGCGTCCTCGGCTGAGTGCATTGAAGCCCTAGCCCTCAGAGAAGCCTTCTCTCCCATGGCGATACAATTGTTGTGACATGCCGATTTTCCAATTCTATTTTCAATAAATTGATACAGGTATTTCGTTGGCACGCATATAGTTCTTTTCCTTGAATTGGCCACTCATGTGAAAACTAGTCTATCAGGTGAAGCAGTTAAAAGATTATAATGCATCAGACTCGAGAATTTGAACAGAAAGCGACCTTTTGACCAAGCTAATCTGCAAGGGTCATTACGGCACAATTAAAAATTGATTAGAGACCGGAGATATGTCGACTCAATAGAGACATGTGATCAAATGTGGGTGATTCCACCAGATCGCACAATTCTTGTCGATCGGCACTGGACTGACTTTTCTATCGATTGGGTACCCTGTTTCCGTATTTGAAACCTTGAGATTACTGCAACAACCGAGAGTCACTAATGTGTCAAAGAGGTACATTGTGGCTTGATCAACCACAGGTCAAATGCACGAAAATTTCTAAAAGCTACCTAGTAGATTAAGACGTGCTAATATCATGTTAGAGTGAAATCAACCATGAAAATTAAGATCAAATTCAAAGATTGGAAGTCCTAGTGTGTTACCAATCATTTTAGGAACATTGACTCATCTTTGGAAGATTTTTCATGCAAGCCGAGTTATTTCAGCAAAATAATCAAAGTATGGTTAATTTGGTTCGGAAAATTGGTAGGCCCACTTTTTGTGGTATTTTTGAGGTAAAGATGGTTCTATGGTCAAGTAAATATGTGAATTGAAGTGTGGTGACAATTGATTAATTTTATGGACTTTAATTGGAATCAATTGAAAGAGAATCGAATGGAAATGAAGAAGTTGTTGTACAAGATTTTATGCCTCAGTGGAAAATGAAATTGAACCTATTGGAAGAGATTATGGAGAATTGAGATAGTGGATTATGGCGTCATCAAGTTATGTCATGGTGGAGGCCAAATTAAAGGAGAGCTTGACAAGTGTCGCAAGCCAATTGGCTCACCAAAAGTGGGGGTGTCACATCAAGTCCTCCTTCTTCCTTGGGTTTGTTTTTGGATTTGAAAGAGGGAGAGAGAAAGTGGAAGCAGCCGTCCGGACCCCCCTTCGTGTGACGCCTCCCTCCGCTCGACCGGCCGACCGTTCGCACGTCGCCAGAGCTCGCTGTCGCCGGTCACCACTGCTACACGCCGTCACAGCCCGCACCTCACCCCGCACGCCTCCATCTTCCTCTCTTTCCTCCTGCTGCCGTTGACTTCTTCTTCCTCTTTGTGCTGTTTGGAACCTAGCAGCAAGCCAGCAGCTCCGCTCGTCATTGTTGCACGCCATTGGACCGCACATCGTCGCCGCTCGCCATCCTGTGCACAACCACTGCTCCTCGCTCGCCCGCACTTGGCCGATGCATAGCAATCCCCGCCTGTCTCAGTCCGCATGTTCCAGGAGTTGCCGAAGCTTGTCCCCGTTGCTGTGAGCCACCGTCGACTTCCCCACCGACCCATCCAAGTCACCGCCGGTCTTCCCTGCTGGTTTTGGTCCCAAGCTAGCTCGTTTCCCCCTCCTTCGGCACCAACGCAGCAGCTGTAGAAATGGGTATGGCAGCGAACGTTCGGCCTGTTTTGGCCGGCTTCCCGACTCCAAAGGTTAGGTTTGCTTTGGGAAAGTCGTTCCTCGTGGTGTCCCCATAGTTTTGATCCGCTCAGTTCGTTAATCGGATGAGTTTAGCTCACTAAATCTTGATTAGCGAGTTAATTATACTTAGGATGTTCTTAGTTTAAGCTAAGTAAGCTTAGGTGGTTAGTTTAATTTATTTAATTGCGAATTAGATTAAGATGTTGGTTTAATTTAAAGTATATTTAGTTAAGGTTAAATTGAGGTTTATATTAGTATAATGGTGATTTGCACAAATGAATTACTTTTGGATTAAATAAATATTTTGAAATTGTTTAATAATTTAATAATATTTTATTATTCGAAATTATTAAAATATTATTATTTAAAATTATTTCGGGACCTTATTTTCTCAGAATTTCATGCGATCATGTTGTATATTCAAATTATTAATTTGATGAGTGTATATTGCAAATTGAGTGATGATTTGTGCAATTGATTGATAAATTGTGAAACCGAGTGGTGATTGTGAAAAGTATATAATTTTTTTAAAAAATCTTGGGTGTCGGGTTTGACACGAAAATAGATTTTAAGTATTATATCAAACAGTGGGGTTTGAAAAAGAATGATGTTAGTTTTTCTGGTTCGAATTTAATTGTGTACCCACACGCACAACTACTTTCTCAGATGTTTTTAATATGAAGAAAAATGGCTGGAATCAATATTTTAAGTGGAAGTATTGAGTGAAATGCAAAATGTCATAGGGCCGAGTATGATTTTGTTGTGTGATAATTAAGAGGAAGTTGTCCAGGGCTGTTGAGCCGGACTTGCCCCTATATGGGATGCCTCTTACAACGGATGCGGGTCGCAGTAGAGGCTAGACCAACTGGACCCATACTTCTTCAGGAATGTCGTTGACGTACTAATGAAGCCGCGCTCTAAGGTGGAGAGGCGATGCCTAGCATTAATGTCAGTAGATAGCCGAATTGCAAGTAGGCTATGCCCTTATGTGGTAGTGAATAATAATTGGAATGCATGCTGAGTTTTATTGATGGGTCGGATTATGGGATGGAATCATGTGACATGGTATGGGACATGTCATAACGGTTTAGTCTTATAATCCGGACTCCTGTGGTCGTTCGAAATGATATTGTTGGCGTTCCAATGGTTTAAGTTTCTATTACTATCTATGATTGAGTGATTTGAATTGTGTTAACCTGTAGGAAGGAATTGAGGTGAGGTAAGCTCTCTATGTGGCGTGGCTAGGCCACCCTTAGGCGTATTTTCTTTCTAATAGGGGTTTAGGGGGATTGAACTTGCTGAGACAATGTCTCACCTCGTTGTGGGCCAAAATTTCAAGACCGTAGATGGTGGAACTCCCGGAGGCTGATTAATTAGAAGTGGGATCGAAGAACGAGTCCGACTAGTGGTCATAGGACCGATCCCTTTTGTAGACTGCCCTTTTTGGTATATGTGTAAATCCTAGTGTGGTTACCTTTGGAAGCATGTTTGTTTATGAATGAGTTGGTTTCCTGCTATCCTATCCCGTGAATTTTTGTCAGAGGTTTTATAATACGTTCCGCCTGTGCAATAATAAATGAATGGGGTCGGCGACACTATCTGGGAATGTCGCATTTGCATGATCATGGTGGGATGTTGACGCGCTCGAGGTCCAAGGCGTGGCAATTGTATCGGAAGAGATGAACTGATTCGAGGGGGGAAGTATAAAGCATAGCTTATCCATTTTTTAGTTAATTTCTTTTAGTCGAAATAGCTTATTTGTTTGCGATCCTCTTTTTTCACATTGAGGATTCTTCTTCCTTCTCAACATCGACTTCTCAAAATGCTTGGATTGAGACTGGAGCGAAGATGGTTGGGTTGAGGTTGATGCTAGGGATGATTCGGATCTTGGGGTCTCGGTGGGTGCGCCATTGCTCATGCAAGTGAAACTTCAAATTTGCTCAATCAGAATTCAAAAAGAGAGGAACAAGTGAAGAATCATGCAAGCATCGCAATTGAAAACTTTGAAGAGCTCATGTTTCGTCTACCTTGAACGTGGATGACCCAGGAATTGACCAATGGGATATTACTCATAATTCGGCAATTGAATGACTTGCTTCCTAGAAGCATATAAATTGGTTATCTTTTGAGTCGATTTTGACATTTTCACCTTTGTACATTGATTACACCAAATCCTCCTCGGAGCCAAATTTCAGAACCAAAAAAGCTAGAAGACGTGCAACAATTGAAGAAAGAAAGAGAGCAAGAAGTGGAGATGAATATACTCAATTGATACCTGAAGCTGATGTGGCAAAAGTGGCATAGGTTGGACATCCGTGTAGTTCAATGAATTGACATTGAGCACTCAATGAAGGAGAAGGAACAGAGGGGGCTTGACCATGCTAGTTTCAAGGAGCAAAAGCAGATGATTTTTTTATTCAATCCATAATTCTTCCTTCCATCAACTTCTCCTCTGTGGTCTCAAGCTGTTAACAACAGACATATAGCGAGGAGGAGAAATTAGTAAATAGCAATAGGCCTAGTGATCATGATTGGTTGCAATAAAAAGTTGTTTTTTGAGGAAGGACAATGTTAAATTCATTCACTGCTGGTGTTTGCAATGAAAAGTGATGTTCTTACAATGAAAATTCATTAAAGTTGTTAGGAAAGAATTTTCATGTCCGCCTCTAAATAAGATTGGCTTGTTATTGTTAACAAAGCCTTATCATAATGGTTATGAATTCACCTACAAAAGTTGAAAGATGGAGTTGATAAACATGCATATGGCTATCAAACCATTTGAGAATGGGGATGCTGACTGAAATTACCTTTATTTAGATCATTTTTTCATAAAACTTCATTAAGACATGTTTCACTAGAGTAGCAATCAATGAAATGAAACACTCTTTCATAGGATAATATATTCTACTCAAGTAAAACACCTAAATGAGCTTGCAGGCATAAATTTCAAGATGCGGCAAGCATGTGTTGCAAAAAATAAGAAGAATAAACTAAATGATTTCAAGTTTTCAAACCCATCGCCACTGCATTAGGTGTTCGCACTCAGAAGTGCATGCTATCTACAAATAATTAAGTTTCACTGTTGCACTTTCCTTGTTGATGTGGCCACTTGTTACCATTTAGACTCGATATCTACCAAAAAGCATGCATGATTGAAAGAACTAGTGGAGCTCCTCATAGCAGAGTTGGTTGTCGAGTGTAAGCTGCAAACACTTCCTAAAGTAGGATAGTGCTTTGGTTTTTTCCTACTAACATATGAAGAGCAGAGAAAATAAAAAATTAACTGTAACATGTGAAAACATAATGCATATAGATAGAAGAACAACAGTCTCAGCTCCTTGGGGATCCTTGAAGGTAACATAAGCAACTTGAGAATGCTCATTGCCGCTGAAAGAGGAAAAAGGTAGCATGAACCTCCATGGGAATCTAGTATGTGCTAAAATCACAAAAAGTCTTCACTATCATCAAAGGGGAGACCGATATGCAATGGAACAAAAAAACTAGAAAAAAACAACAATTTTAGTGTTACGCCCCAACCCCGAGTACGCGAACATCCCTCAACAGTCGATTAAAAGTGCGACACCCCAAGACGCGTCGCCGACCCATTCTTTTTATCTTTCGATTATATGCATGCAGGAATGAATTAAATGAAACACCCAATCAATCAATAATAATAGGGATAGTAAAAGCACCACAACAATTTTTCATAAACTACGATTTATATACCAACAGGTTAACCCGATGAGTTTAATATACACAAGTCTACTACAAAAGGGACTTCTACGCGGCTTACTAACAAAAAGGGTCAAGGTTGGGGTTAACTTCCAACTGTACAAACTCCAACATCCACTCTAATACCCATAACCAGGCTCAGTCAAGAAGTCGGGCATGATGTCAAGTGAGCACGGTTCCCTGGGCCCTTACAGCTCTGAATCTGGATTTATTACGACACCGTCGGTGATGTCTATATCCATGGGGTCAGTGTCTTGCTCAACCTCATTTCCTACGGGCGGCCATCAAAACCGTGCAGGGGACCCCCCAACCAATGTTCGACTCCGTAATAAATTACGCCTTGAAGCAGTGGGGTACCACATTCATACAACCCTCATCTGCCCAAATTGTCATCACTACCAACTCGCGGAATCGGTTGGTCCCGGGGATAGGGTAGAGGGTAGTCTCTACCTCCATATCCCAAGGGACCCTGAAATGAACTAGGTGAATCTCCATTCTATGGATCTAAAAATATTTTGACAATAACAGGGTGAGATAAAAATCTCAGCGAGTTAAAATCCTTAAGCCTTGATTAGGACGTGAATTCGCCTTGGAGGTAGCTTAAGCACGTGCCAAACAAAAACTCACCTCGCCTTGGCATATCCCTGCATGTTAGCACGTCTTGCATAGCAATAATAGTATAATGTGCATAAATAATAATCAGAACACACATGAGAATTTCACATGCATTGTCGACACATGTGTTCCAATTATTACGATCCCTCGGGCCATGGCCAACACAAGTGTCGGCGGTCTTTCGGGGTAATCAGGCATTGTCTCGCTCCATTGGGCATGGCATCATTTAGGAGCCCCACCTAAACGACATTCCATAAAGGAGCTTCTATCACGTCTTGAACTTCAAGTGCGCGAACATCCCTTGGTGGTCAATAAAATTTGCGACGTTCTCAGGACGCGTCGCCAACCCAAATTGATTCATGCACAGGTGAAAGCAAAATAAACAATCTCCAAACAACACAAATATGGGATAGAAAAGTAGGACAATCAGATATCAAAACAAAACACCCTTATATAAACAAACTGAGTTTATATACAAAAAGGGGTCTAACTTAAAAAGAGAGAGAGCTACTAAGCCATCTAGGCACTAGACTCCTCATTCAGGGGCTCAGGGGGCTCAGGGTTCACCATGACACCATCAGGTGGGTCAGCTACTCCCTCGCCAGCTACGGCGGGTACGTTAAAATCCTGAAGGGGACCTTTTCAAACCCCATTGGGCCCATGACAAAACCATGCCCTATATCGATGGGTACCAATTGTGGGAGGCGCTCATCGACCAAGATAGTTGTCACAATGAGCTCGTGGAGCCAGGGACTCCTGGGGACAGAGACATTGGTACTTTGCTCGGTATACCTCGGCGGCTGTCTAAAACGAACTAGAGGGGCCTCCATCTAGGGACTTGTAAAGATTAAGCCCACGATAGGGTGAGACAATGTCTCAACAAGTCTATGCCCTAAACCTCGATTAGGAAGGTAATACACCTAGAGACAGTCTAATCACATATCACAGAAGACTCACCTCGTCTTCGCACCTCCCTGCATGTTAGTACAGTTCATATAACATATTCATATAGTAAATGCACACATCAACTGGAATGCCTCAATCACATCTCAATCAATTAAAAGGGTCTCGATTATAAAGCCAAATTATTATGATACGTCTCATTTCGTTCCACACAATTTTATCCCATAATCAGACGTGTCAATTTCAATCATTAATGTGTCCCAATTGATTATGACCTAATGGCCACAGTCGACTCAACAATCAGTGGTCTTCTGGTGTAGGCACCATAAGCACCATTGAGCACAGTAACGTCTACATCTAGACGGTATTTCACATAGAAGCATCGGCCCAGCCTCCATTGTGATCGGCATCCGTTGACTTGGGACATTCCTGAATGAGCATCGTCTGGCTTAATAGCTCCTGACGGTTTCTCATAACAATTTCATGCATATCCAATCTTGGCCAAGGATATCGTACTTTGCAATCAAATGTCTCAATTAAAATAATGTACTTGGCATATTTTCTTCATATTAAAAACATCTAGTAAAGTAATAGTGTTTGGGTACATGGTAAGATCGAATCATAAAAATTGATATACTTCCTTTGAAAATCCCACTATTTGATATGGTATCTAAAAATATTTTTGGTGTCAAAACCCGACACTCGGTATTTTCCAATCAAATACCAAAATTTCATAAATTTGAAATAATAACTTAAAATCAACAATCATCACTCAATTACACAAATTAGTATTCAATTGCATAAACTAATTACACCAAGTCAATTAGCACGAAATTTCGGTGACCAACTATCCCGATATAATTTTTGAAAAATATTAAATAATTAAATAAATGCAAATTAATTGCATAAATGACCAATTAAGCTAAATAGGCTAATCTAACTACCTAATTGGATTTAGAAAAATAATGTACTAAGCTAAATAAATTCTACAATCTTATTAACCCTTAATTAATCTAATCTAACCACATAATAAGCTTAATTAACCAACTAAACTACTAATTAAACTAAACTAACTACCTAAACCAAGCTTAGGCTAAGCTAATCACCTACTAAGCATAATTAACCTCCTAAGCAAGGTTTAGTAAGTAAACTCACTAGATTTGCGAGCCGGTGAGTTCACGGTGACGGCGGTGCAATGGCGAGTGAGACTCAGGTCAACGGCAATGCCAAGGGAGGTTCAGAAGGGGCTCGAAATGGGCCACGAAGCTCACACCTTGGGTTGTGAGTTCGACTCTAGTTGCCGCTGAAGGGGGCTGGTCGAGCGGCCCTCCTGGCTCAGGATGGGCAAGGCGGGACGGCAAACGGCAATAGGGACGGCTACAAGAGACCAGGCGGCGGCGACGTACGGCTGAGATGGCTCGATGGCTTAGGATGGCGACCGGGCAAGCTTAGGACAGCAGGGGACGCATGGGACACGACAGACACGCGCGAACGAGCAGGAAGATGGGGGCGCGTGGACGAGCTCGCGAAGGCATGCTCGAGTGGCAACGGCTTTGACGGTCAACGCAGGGGCTGGCTTGGCTTCCTCTTGTTTGCTGGTTGGTCTTTGAGCTCTAAACAACAACAATGGAGGCTGAAGCAAAAGGGAAGAAGAAGGTGTTGTTGAAGGGGGAACACAAAGCCACCAAAGTCAAAGATAAATATCTTGGAACTCAAGTGACTGCCCCCACCACTTTTAGCCCTATCCCCTGCCCATTTCCTCCCTCAAGCTTCCCCAACAAGCCACCCAAGGGGTCTAAAAGGTTACTGCCTCCCATGGCATACGAATTTCCAACATTTCCTCTTCAATTCCAATCCAATTTCACTCCAATTCCATCCAATTAAGTGGCCAACTTGTTAAGGTAGGTGCCCACTTCAATTCCATAATTTTCCCTCACCAATTGACCCATTGTGATGGCCAAAAGTGTGCTAAAAAATAGGCCTCCGAATTTACTGGTCCAAAATTGTCAAATTTTGATTATTCACCAAAAATTCAAGCTCGCCAAAAATTCTTTAGAGGATGAGTTGACGTTTCTAATATAAATCATGACATGACAAAACTTTCAATTTCTAAAAATCGAGTTCAATTTCGTGGTTAATTTTAACCGGGCGCAATTTTAGTGTAACCTAACCTACCGAGTAGCTTTTAGGAATTTTTAGCGCATTTGACCCGTGGTCGATTATTTTTGAGTCATATTATGCATCTTTGACTCATAGGCAACTCTCAGTTATCGTGAAAATCTCGAGGTTTCAAATACGGGCATAGGGTACAGAAACGACAGAAAAATCAGTTTAGTACTGTTCAACGAGAATTTTGCAATTAGGTGGAATTATCCACACTTTAATTACATGTCTCTGTCGAATCGACTTATTTCTGGTCTCTAATCGATTTTGACGGTGCCATATTGACCTTTGCATATTAGCACAATCGAGCAGTCGATTTCTAGTTGAATTCTCAAATCAGTCGTGTTTATATTCCTTAACGGCTTCACTTGATAGATTAGTTATCTCGTGAGTAATCAGCTTAGAGAAAAAGCCTATAGGCGCATCAATGAAAACCCCATTTCATTTTATCGAAAACAGGGTTGAAAATCAAGATGTCACAGCTTCGGTCCAGCCTCAACTGTGACTCGGCATCCAGACCCTCGTTGGGCATCTGATAAAATTGCGCATCACCCTCAAACTCTCGTTGGGTGACGGGTTCGATTAGGTGACCACTCAAACACACTATCAATCAAACCAACTTTTATTGCCGTTGTTTAGCCAAGAACGGAACACTTCCTTTTCAAATGGTAAACTTGGGCAACCCCTTTTTCTTTTCTTTAAAACTCTCCGAAATAAATTAATACATGGCCATGTATTCAAAATCAACCTGTCAAAATTTACACACTTATACTTTAAAACATCCTTGTTTTATTGAGCACATAAAATTTGATGTTCAAATCCGACACCTTATTTTTTCTTTTTTCATTTAATTGCCCATAAAACCATCTTTTGCAATAATAATAGATAATTATCATAGAACAACCAATTACATGATACCGTACATGCAAACACTCGAATTCATGCATAATTTCATCCAAGAAAACGAGTGTAAAATTCTACGCAACGACTAATCCATCACTAATTACGCTAGTTATGATTAATCAAATAAACTACAATTAAATTAAATAATTTACGATTAATTAAACTAAACTCAATTAATTAATCTAACCAGGGTTAATTAGACTAATCAAAATTCTTTACAGTAATCACAAGTAAGCTTAATCTAATCTACCCTTAATCTCAATAAAGAGTAAACTAAGGTTAACTAAAGCTTATTACCATTAACACTAATCTAACCACCCTCGAAACACAATTAACGGCCTAATCAAAGATTAGGAAGTTAACTCACAGATTTTCGACAGCGGTGGGCTCACGGTGATGGCGATGCAACGACATCGAGAACATGACAACCGCGGCTCAAACAGAGCTCGGCGACAGCAGTGGCGATCCCTCCAAGCTCTCGGCCAAGAGGGGAGGAAGGCTCGGCTTGGTGGTGCTGCTGGCGGGCAAAGACGCTGGCATGGTGGTGGCTAGCTCAGTGAAGTCGGGTCGGTGGTGGTGAGGTGAGTGTGGAGCTGCGGTGGCTACTGGCGTGAATGGTGGGTGGAGCAGTGATGAGTTGCAGTGATGGTGGCGCTGGGGTGGAGTTGCTGTGGAGTTGGCGGGCGTAAGGTGGTGTTGTGGTGGTAGCTAGCGGTGACGGAGTGAGCTAGTGGGGTGAGGGGTGCAGCAAAATAAAACAAAATGGAAAAACCAGATCAAGGTGGAGAGGGAATGGGCTGGCGGCAGAAGAGAATAGAAGGAGAATGGAGGGGATGAAGAACGTGAGGAAGAAGGGAATGGGCAGAGTGGGGGGGTTGTCTCACGCATGAGAGAGAGAGAATAAAGAAGAAAATGAAACAACCAATCACAACTCTTAGGAAATATCTAAATCATCATCACACAAACCACAAAAGTGCTATGCTCATCCTTGGTCACCTAATCACAAATTAACTCTAATTTCCCAAAATTAAAGCCTTTTTGGGTAGAAAAATTCCAATTTTCATCCCCATCCGAATTTCATTTCCTTTTTCTTTTTGTCCGAAAAATCATTTTTCCGAAAAATTTCGGACTCGTCAAAAATTTGACAAAAGATGAGACGACATCCAATAAATAAATCGTGACATACTCAAACGTTCGATTCCCAAAACCGAATTAAATTTTGTGGTTAAAATAGATCGAATGCGACTTTAGTACAACCTAGTCTATCGGGTAGCTTTTAGGGGTTTTAGCGCATTTAACCCGTGGTCGATAATTTTCAATCCACGTTTGTGCATCTTCGAATCATAAACGACTCTCGGTTGTCATATAATCATGAGAGTTCAATTGCGTATCATGAATATAATATTGATAGAAAATGGGTTTATTGCCGTTCGATGTGAATATCGCAATCATGCGGAACCACCCGCAATTCGACTACGTACTTCCATCGAATCGGCTTATATCCGTTCGCTAATCGATTTATAAGGGTATTGTATTGAACATTGCTGATTATTATGGTCAAGCGGTCAATTTCTGATCGAATCCTCTAGTCTGTCGCGTTTATATCCCTTAACGGCCTCACCTAATAGATTAGTTAACTCGTGAGTGATCATTTTCGAGTAAAATAACCATAAGCGTATTGATGAAATAACCATTTCATATATTCGAAACATGGGCCAAATTTTGGGATGTCACATTTAGAGTCCCTTCTTCTTTAATATCCTGTAAATTAGCACAACAAATACAAAAAGAAGGTAACATCGGATGATTGCATCATTGAAATGAAAGCTAACCTTTGCATTTGGACATGTTCGATTTCACTTGTAAACGAAAAGAACTTCTTTATATCCAACTCGAATGCACTAAGATAAAGATTGTTGACTTTTATGGTCATTATTTGGGAAGGAGTAGCATAAAGTAAAACACCAACCTTTTTTAGTTTGGAATGTTGCACTTTCACATAACGAGTTCATGCATAAGATGATTTTCCAACATCAATTACATATGCCGAGCTCTAAATTTGTTTATGTGCCCCCAACTAAACAATGCGAATCAAAACCCCCAAGATTTCTACCTAAGAATATAGAATCAGACCTCGCACACTTGGGAGGAGAAGGTGGGAGAATCAAGAAATGAAATAATAGGAAATTGTAAGAGGACTAATAATTAGTCAAGTGTTACTACTTAAATCTGGGAATTCATATTATGAGAACCTCTCCTCTAGCACACGTCAATCGGGATTTTTCAAAGGAACTGGGGGTGCTAATCATCCAAGACAATAATGATATCCATTTTCTCCATCGAACTCTCTCGTCATGTAGAGCTTCTTCTACCCTATGGTAGTTATCTTCTCCGATCAAATCCACCATATCTCTATCGCCTTCAAAGCCATGGTTCTTTTAGCAACGCTATTGAGCAATCAGTTCACCTTCGATCCTTTTCCCCAACCTAATTCTCTTGGAAATTGTCAACTCTCACAATGATTTACCTCCACCTGCTCTACAACTAGCAGCCTTGTTAGCTCCGCCATCCTCGTTTTTGCCATGCATCCCGTTAATTGAGTGTTGCATGTGCTCCATCGTTGGCCCATCTCCTCAATTGCTTCCGATTGTGCTTCTCATTGGAGGGTTATCCGCCTTTTCTTTGCTAATTCTCCTGTTGTTTCGTTGGGGTCCTATTCATAACCCATCCCGATTCATCGCAAATCCTCTTCCTAATATATCAACCTATGGCTGTGCTGGGTTTCGTTTGAAATCTGCTTCCATCAATATCTTCAGTAGTTTTCCCAAATTAAACTGGATGAGCATGGACCGTACTGGCAGGCAAATGACGCTAGACTCGCTACTCTCTGCAACAGAATGGGCAAGTTATGGGCTGAACAGGAAATAGAAGAATGGGAAGAAGCTGCTCCAAAAGATAATTTAGCAGAATGCAGACAAATCTTAGTAGGTAAACTCCATTCAAACCCTTTAATTAACTTCCAGGCTTTTTAGACTACTCTCAAACGTGCTTGGCGTAACAACCAAGTTGAAATATCTCAACAGGAAGCAGGTCTTTTCGTTTTCAAATTCAATTTAGTAGTAGAGAAACAGAGGATTTTGGAAAATAGTCATTGGCTTTTCGCGAACCACCTCCTAATTGTAAAGCCATGGGTTCCTAATACTCCTCTACAGTGTTATGATTTTACCACATGTGCATATTGGGTCTAAGTTTTCGGCCTTCCTTTAGAAAGAAGTACAGAGACCATGATCAGTAGAGCTGTGCAGCAAGTTGGTAAAGTCCTGGAAGTCAGAAGTGATGCTAAAGAAGGAACTACTCTCCGAGCAGGGAGGGCTAGAGTGGAACTTAACTTGAATGAACCTCTTAAGCCTGGAAAAATGATAAGAATAGAAGGGAAGCCCATTTGGTTAGATTTTCGTTATGAGCGTTTATCCCATTTTTGCTATTCTTGTGGTGTCCTTGGACATTATGTGATGTATTGCAAAGTTATACCCTATGATGATGCTAAACTGGAAGGCCGAGAAAACCTCTACTTTGTTCAATGGCTTTGGGCGAAAGTCAAAGAATATAGTCATTTCTGGCAAGCTTTCTATGACACACCAATTAATATAGAAGCAGATGAGGAAACCGTACCCGAAACACTTGCAACAACACCTCTAATGCTTCCTGCCATCCCTAACAATACCAATGAGAATCCTGCACAAATGGAGGTTAGCTCAGACCAGCAAGGTAACTTTCAAACAACAGCTATCTAACATGTTTCACTAAAGGAGATTCCTTAACAAGAAGCTATTCTACAAAAACTTAAATCCCTTGTTTCAGAGATATATACAACTATTAGTGATTCAACAGCAGAATCTTCCAAACCAAAGAAAATAAAAAGTCCAAGGAGACTCACCAGAGGAAGCCCACATAAAAAAGGTTAAGCGGTATTCGCCTTATAAGTCATATACTCATGGACTAGTCGAACTGGATGACAACTAACTCATAGATACCCCTATCCTTGAAGCCGAAAGGGTTAGTAGCTGGGTGATGGTGGCTTGCCCTAAAAAGCCACCGAAAAATAAATGAAGATCATCAGTTGGAACTGTTAGGAGCTGGGCAACCCCTTGACAGTTCAAGCTCTCAAGGACCTAGTGGTCCAAGATTAGCCTGCTCTCATTTTTTTGATGGAAACTAAAAATTATTAGAAGAGTCCAGAGGAGATTGAAATATCATAGTAGTTTTTTGGTGAGCCCCTTAGGAGGGCCTAGCTGGTGGTTTGGTCATCTTTTGGAATGACCAGCTTTCTGTGAGTGTGGAGAATCATACAGCCTAGTATATTGACTTAATCTATACCGGTACCCAAGGTGGTAACCCGATGAGACTCACTTGCATTCATGTGCCTACATCTTTCCAACAAAGACAGTAGTTATGAGCAGACTTGAAATATCTAAGCAGATCAATTAATGCCATGGGTGTGCATTGGAGACTTTAATGAGATCCTAAGCCACTAGGAAAAAGTGGGTAAGAGATTTGCTCATTCTTATAGATTGCGTTCCTTCCGAGATTTCATAAACGATTGCTCATTAATGGAGATAGACAACGAGGGTTGTGCCTATACATGAGTTAATAATAGGGATGTCGAGGATTTTTTTTTTTTTTTTTGGTAAAGGGTAATGATATATTGAGCTTTAACCAACAAATATACAAGATCCGGCACCACAAAACTTGCACTCAACAAGACACAGATGTCTCATAGTGTGAAAGGGCGTTGAACACAAAACACCGCCAAGCAGTCAACTCAAGCAAGGGTCGAGACAAGAAGCCCAAGAAAACAGTTACGCAGGGCCGAGATAACAAACTAAAAAAGACAAACTAACCAAAAGGCCACGCAGGGCGAAGAAGAACAACCCGCAAGGTTAGACTACAGCAACCTAGGCGGTTGGCATAGGAGAGCTGAAGATAGATGGGTCAAGGCCCCAGTTTTTTTGTAACCTCCTATTTTTGGGGCAATCTTCCACGTTTTTGAAAGTTAAGGCTTTATCCTTCACCACTTTAATAAGATGCTTCTTGATAGCCGCAACCACAACCAAATGCCCTCTGAAGAGGATGTCATTTCTATACTTCCAAATGAGATGGCACAGAGCTCCAAAAGATAAATGACCAATGGCGTGATAGAAATCCTTACCTGAGAGGAATCTCATCGCCCACTGAAGATTTTCTATTCAAGTCCCATTTCTCCATGGGGGGTTGCACTTGGCCGCCCAGAAATAAGCCATACTAGTCGTGATGCAGCAACCAAAGAAGATGTGGTCAATAGAATCCGGTGTGAGCTTGCAAAAGGCACATACTTGGCTCCCAATTCTCCTATAAGACATAAGAAAAGCTTGGGTATGAAGCCGGTTCTTAGTGATTAGCTAGAGATTGAATTGGTATCTCGGAGCAATAGCCTTGTTCCAAATAAAAGATGACCACACAACCCTATCTTTCCTTCTTCTGAGTATATGCCAAGCTGAGGCGACCGAGAAGACATCGGAAGGATTATCCCTCAATATAAATCTATCTGGAACCCCTATGAGAACCAGAAGGGGCTGGTTCCAAGAATCCATCAATGACCTGAAGTCTTGACCTGCTAAAGAAAAAAGGTCTGCAACAACTACATACCAAGGTAGCCCCAAATCAGAGATAGTCTGCTCTGAACAAATAAGATCCAGTGGACCTCTCTGATGCCAATAGTCAAACCAAAGTGATGTCCCCTGGCCATCTCCAATCTTCCAGTGGAAGTTGAGGTGAAATTCGGATCTCAGGTGGAGGATCCTCTTCCAAGCCCACGAGCAGCTGGCCGACGTCTTAGCCACCCAGAAGTTCGTCTTTCCCAGAAAAGTAGAGTGAATCCATCTGACCAAAGAGACTCCTTATCCGTGAAGAGGATCCAGATGTGCTTGAACATCGCCGCCTTATTGTACTCTCGCAAACTCCGAATCCCAAGACACCCTTCTTCCCTTGGGAGACAAACATCCTCCCAAGAAACCTTAGCTCCTCCCCTGCCAAGGTTGGGCCCCTTCCATAAGAACTGTCTAACAATCTGCTCGATACAATCTAGGACTGCTATAGGAATAATGAACACACTAGCCCAATAGGCTTGGATTGCATGGAGTACAGACTTTATGAGTTGAACTCTCCCTGCAAATGAGAGAAATCGATGGGTCCAGGATTGCACCCTAGCCATTATGCGATCGACTAGAGCTACACAATCGGCCTTGCCGAGTCTCGAGGATATAATAGGTGCTCCTAGATAACGTACCGGCAATTTTCCTTCCGCAAAACCGAGGGTATCATTTATCTGACTTCTCAAGTCATCCGATCCCCCTGCAAGAAATACCTCACTTTTGCTATTGTTCGGCTTGAGTCCACTCCATTCCGAGAAGGTATCCATCCCATCCTTCAACAACAGGATGGAGACCATATTCGCCTGGCAAAAGAGGAAGACATCATCCGCAAAGAAAAGATGAGATAACCGAGTGGCCTTGCACCTGCAAGAGAACTTGAAGCCCGGCTCCTCCGCACGTGAAGTAAGGATCCCTGAGAAGACTTCCATAACCAATGTGAAAAGATAAGGAGACATAGGGTTACCTTGTTGAAGGCCGTGGCTACTAGGGAAGAACCCATGGAGATCCCCATTCAAGGAGATAGAAAACATAGGAGTACGAATGCATATCATGATAAGACGAATGAAATAGTCTGGGAATCGAAAGGCACGAAGAACCAATTCAAGGAAATCTCAATCCACTGTATCGTACGCTTTCTGATGTCGAGGATATTGTTAAAGAAAAACTCGACAGGGTGATGTGCAATATGGAATGGAGATTGCATTACCCAGCGGCTGAAGTTTTCGCCTTATCAGCTATAGGTTCTAATCATAGTCCGTTGTTATTATTGCTAGAGTCTCCCGCAGCGAGACGCAAAAAAGCCTTCACCTTTGAAGCCTTCTGGCTTCAACATACTAAATGTCATTAGGTTATAGAAGATGCCTGGTCCTCTCTTCCTCTGAGTAATGCCTCTATCTCCCGTAAGCTTTAGGTTGCTACTTCAGTGCTCTAATAGTGGAGTGAAGAGAAATTCTTCAAAGGTCATCTTCGCATAAACCTATTAAAACAGCAAATTCAAGATCACATCAACCAACCAAGCTGCAATTATGATAAACAGTAGGTCAATCGTCTGAAAGCAAAAATTCAACAAGTTTGGCAACAAGAGGAGCAATACTGGGCTATGAGATCACGGATTAATTGGATGTGTTGGGGGGATAAAATTACCAAATTTTTCCATGTGACTACAATTCAAAGACGGCAGCAAAATTGTATCAGTATGCTGCAGGATGCACATAACCAGTGGATCCGTGAACCAACGCAATTAAAAAAAATGACTCACGAATTCTTCCAAAACTTATATACTTCTGTTAGTGCTTGGAATAGTGCTTGGAACTTTGACCCTATTCTGTCACAGTGCAGTCAAGATGTTAATATAGAAATGAACCTACTTCTAACAGCAGAGGTAACTAAGGCGGAAATCGAACAAGCAACATTTCAACTAAGGGCCACTAAAGCCCCAGGACCTGATGGCTTCAATAGGCTGTTCTATCAACATCATTGGGATATCCTGGAGGATGATATAATCACTACAGTGCAAGAATTTTTCACATCACGTATGTTGCCACCAACTCTCAACAAAAACCTCATAATTCTAATTCCTAAGGTAATGCAAGCAGAAAAGTTAGACTAATATAGGCCAATCAGTCTGTGCAATTTTATGTATAAAATCATATCCAAAGTATTAGCTAACCGTCTCAAATGTTGGCTTCCTGATTTAATCTCAAAAGAACAGAGTGCTTTTATCGTTGGTAGACAAACACAAGACAATATCTTGGTTGTTCAAGAGGTATTACAGCAGCTGAAAATCAGAGAGCGAAAGAAGAAATTTCAGGGCATCTTAAAGTTGGATATGCAAAAAGCATATGAATGGGTTGAGTGGGATTTTCTAGAGGCTTATCTTCATAAACTGGGTTTTGGTCCTAGATGGATACAATGGATAATGCAATGCATCACCACAGTCTCCATTAGCATTAAGTTCAATGGTGAAACTCTTCCTTATTTTCAGCTGTCCAGGGGCCTTAGACAAGGTGACCCCTTTTCTCCTTATATATTCATCCTGCTCGCTAATCTTCTATCTCGACTTATCACACAAGCAGTAGACATGGGAAATCTAAAGGGGATCAGGCTTAACAAATGGTGTCCCACTCTGTCTCACCTATTTTTTGCTGACGAAGCAATCTTTTTTATAGATGGACAGCTTCTTGAATGTCAAAATCTATCTAATATTCTGCGGTAATATTTTCTAAACACAGGTAAAACTATAAATAGGAACAAATCAGGTCTCTTCCTTAGCAAAAATTGCCTGTTGAGTTTGAAAGAGAATCTGGCTACAGAATTAAATGTTCCTTTGACACAAAAAAATTGGGAAATATTTGGGTATACTATCTAACTAGGGTGCATCTAAAAAAGATATGTTTGCATGGATTCTAGCTCAAGTCAATACAAAGCCAATAGGTTGGAAAGAGAGCCTTATATCCAAAGGCAGTAAGGAAATTTTACTTAAAACAGTGGTGCAAGCCCTCCTTTAGTATGCAATGTTCATTTTTAAGCTTCCTATATCTATCTGCAAGTCTATAGAGCAAAGAATAGCCAAATTTTGGTGGTAGACTAATCACACCAAATAAGGGATCCACTAGAAGAATTGGGAACTTCTGAAAGAATGCAAAGACAGCAGAGGAATGGGATTTAGAGATCTAATAGCATTTAACAGAGTACTTCTGGGAGAGCAGGCATGGAGACTCTCTCAGCAAACTTCTTCCCTAAGGAGTAAACTTTTTAAAGGATTATATTATCACTCCAAAGAATTCTGGCATGTAGAAAATGGACCAAGACCTTCCTGGGGTTGGCAAAGCCTACTTCTAGGAAGGGACTCTATCACAAAAAAGATTTAATGGTCAGTTGGGAATGATGAAAAAATAAGGGTTCGAAAAGACAAATGGCTAGAAAAAAGGGGTCATAGGTGGGCCGGCACCCAGAAATGAACCCAAGAAAGTGGCTGGATTTATCACTTCAGACCAGCACACATGGGACATCCCAAGACTCAAACAGAGCTTCGATGATCAAACAGTCGAAGAAATTTTCGACATTTAGTTACAACCAGATTCTAACTTAGATTAGCTCACATGGACTGGCACGCATTCGAGCACGTATTCAGTAAAAAGTGGATACCAACATATTCGGCAGTCAAACCACAACAGAAACAGTACCCGAGCTTCATCATCTTATACCACTCCTCATCGTCTTTGGCAACATATTTGGAAAATTAAAACAGTACCAAAAATCAGAATTTTCCTATGGTCTATATGCCATAACACGCTACCAACGAAGGAAAATCTCTTCAGGTGACATATCATTGATGATCCGATATGTAACCTTTGCTCATCTCAAGTCCTAGAAACTCTGGAGCACTTATTCTTGCTATGCCCTAGAAGTCAGCAGGTTTGGTCACATCACAACATATAGATTATAGTCTCAACATTTAGCACACACCGAATGGATGCACGATTAGCTGATATAGTAGAGCATAGAACTCACTTACCTGGTTTGAAAATCATTGCAACACTTCTCTGGCAAATATGGAAAGCATGCAACCTTTATATCTTCCAACGCCAATGTTTGAGCCCTCAACAAATAATGGATTCAGCACTTATGTCACGCCCCGATCTTCAGGCACGCACACATCCCTTACTTTCGGTCGATTTTAAATTGTGATATCCCAGGACTACATATCGCCGACTCTTTCCTTTTTTTTAATAGCACATGCGGAAGCAGTTATAAAAATCCCAAGACAATAAAGTAATGGGACATATAAGTAGGATTAGAAAATTGAACTTGAAAACCAACAACCTTATGTACATCTATAATGACTCAGTTATCGATCGGCCCGTGACACATACATGTACATATACAAACCATGTTAAAAAGGTTGGTTTCTACTCAATTAGATTCTACGGCAACAATCATCAGGATCCTACTCTGGATCATCCTCGGGGTTCTCCTTCAGATACTCCTCTTCGAGTTCTTTCTCCTCAGGTTCTTCATCAGGGTCCTGGAATGTTTTCCCCAAACCGGGATGAGACTACGTCTCAGCAAGTTCTACCCCCTAAAACCCGATTAGTAAACTAATACAACTTAGGGTTACCTATGCACAACATGACTCAAAAGACTTACCTTGGCCTCAGATTCCACTTGCATATTAGCACAGATCAAAGAGGCACCTAAACACCACCGGCCATGGTGGCTTTGTTGGGTAGGCTCCAGACCTCCAAACGGGAGATCTAGAGTTCGAAGCCCCTTCAACGCAAGTTGAAGGGAGGTTGGCAGGCCATTTGGTGTCTTAAGTGTGACGTCGAGGTGGTGGGTCCTCCGCTAGTGTCATCCTGGATTTACCTCGTTGGCTGCCGGCTGTACAGGGATTCCTAGGTCATAAAAAAAAGGCACCTAAACAATCACATCACTGATTGAAGTATCGATCAAATCGACCTAGTCGATTACACCTCAATCCAACCATTCACAATATCAAATCAGATCATTGAATCACATTAAATCACACTCATATCGAATCATCGATCAATCAACCTAGTCGATTACATGCCAACAAGACCACTCACGGTCATTTCCATTCAATCAATCAATCCACAACATCAAATCAAAGCAATAATCAATCGACCTAGTTGATTTCATCTCAATTAGGCTATCTCTCGATCATTCATTTCATCCCACATAACCTCCAATAGTACACTTAGTCACAGAGCTCCATCAATGCTCTTAGGCGTTGTTTTTGCCAAGGTGACGTGTACACTAGACAATTGCGTACGTTCTTTAAGGCGCCGTTTTTGCCAGTGATATCTCAAATCACCGAACCACACATGCCTACAATGATGTGTTCAATAGACAATTGCATGCGTTCTTTAAGGCGCCGTTTTCGCTAGTGATATCCTAAATTACCGAACCACACATGTTTATAACAATATGAGTACTAGACTGATACATGCGTTCTTTAAGGCGTTGTGTTTGCTAGTGACATCCTTAGTCACCGAACTACATAGGCCCATACACCG
Organism: Eucalyptus caleyi; assembly: GCA_014182885.2. NCBI lineage: Eukaryota > Viridiplantae > Streptophyta > Magnoliopsida > Myrtales > Myrtaceae > Eucalyptus > Eucalyptus caleyi. The sequence continues at coordinate 17,348,127 of CM024474.2, read as the reverse complement.
TACCTGATCGGTCCAAGCCCAAAGTACTTCTGATTCACTCTCACCATTCTACTTACTTTACAACTCAACAAAGCATTATAAATGCTAAATAAACATACTTGGCCAACTACCAATCAATCATTCCATTTCAATCAATTTAGGGTAAATCCCTAAAACATCACAATTAAGTTAATTCCATGTTAATTCCATGCAACGTAGAACTCAAATAAATAAACAAACTACGCCACGACAATCAGCACGAAATTTCGGTCACCGACCATCCCGATTGAATTTTCGGAAAATAAATAATTAAATAATTAATTTCGAAAATTAAGTAAATAAATACAATAAATTCAATTTAGCACAATATAAAGCTCAATTAAATAAATGGACTACGCCACGATCATCAGCATAGAATCCCGGTCACTGGCCATTCCAGTTGAATTTCCGGAAAATAAATAATTAAATAATTAATTTCGAAAGTTAATATTTAATTCCTAAAAATTCTATTTACGCCCGAATTGCCTAATTAACACCCGATAAGGGTCGGGAAAAATCTCACAAAGCATCCAATAAATACTATAGGTAATTCTCTATCTAAGTACACTAACCAAACAACTAATATGCAATGCAATTAACTAATAATTGCTAATCAATTCTAATCTAACCACCTAATTACACTTAATTAACACTAATCAACCTTTAAGTATAAATAGCAAACTAAGAATGCATTAGTAAGCAAAACTCACCCAAAACGACGGGATCGACGCGAGGATCGACTTTCCTCAAAGCAGACCGAGCATCCGGGCTCGGGAAGACAGCCAAAATGGGCCAAATAGTTTCTGCCATACCCATTTTTCTTCTCTCTGCTCGCTGCTGGTTGAGGCCAAAATAGGGGCTGAGAGGACGAGACAAGGCCGGCGGAGGGCGAGTGGAGCTCCAATGGGTCGAGATGGCAGCGCATGGTGGCCAGAGGTGGCCAATCCGCGGCCTGTGTTGGCTGAACAGGGCGAGACAGACGCAACTGGAGGCTGAACGGCACTGGACTGGTGTGAGAGGAGGGACGGCAGCTCGGTTTGAGCTAGGCTGAGCAGTCTCGGGTGTGGCTGAGTTGGTGGCGTCACTGCTCAACAAGAAGATGAGTTGGCGGAGCAGCTTCGGAGAGACGCGGGCTATAGCGGCTACGGACGAAATGGGTAGAGAGCTGGACGACAAGCGACAAAGGATGGGATTGCTTCGCGGCTTCGCTTGCGTGGGGGAAGAAAACGTGGGGGAGGGGAAATAAATTTGACTCAAAAGTCAAAAGTGAGGGGGATGAAGGAAAGTTGGACACGGCAGGAGGGGAGGAAACGTCGGTGGAGGGTGTGTCACATGGGAGAGAGAGAGAGAGAGAGAGAGAGAGAGAGAGAGAGAGAGAGAGAGAGATAAAAGAAGAACGTGCGGGTGGGGAAGTTCGCACATGTAGAGAGAGGAAAAGAGATCTGTGCGGCTGAGGGAGAAATGGAGGCGTGCATGCGAGGGGCGTGGGTTCAAGGAAAATTAAGGATAAAACAAAACAAAACCAAGTTATAATTTTGTTCAACTTCCACACAACAATTTCAATTGGTCAGGATAGGCCAAATTCTATACCCACTTGTCCAATTGAAGTCCCATTGTAAGCCAAAATAAGACGGCCCTCCAATCTCACGAATTTCCTTCGAAACTGACTTTTATTTCATTTTTCACGGCATCCGATTTTTTTGAACAAATAAATTCGGTTGAGGTCAAATTTGAAATTAGAAAAAGCCCAAACAACTTCCATTCACCGATTCACTTATACTAGATGCCAAAAGTCTCTTCAAATTGGCTAATCCGAGTTTCTGTTCATTTTCCAAATCGTCCGTAATGATTTTCCATAAAAAAATCCCGAACTCACCGGATTTTCCTCAAAACATGAGTCGACGTTCCTAGAATTTATTGTGACATGACAGAATCTTCAATTTCTGAAATCGGACTTAGATTGGCAGTTAATTTCACTCGGATACGTTTTTAGTATGACCTAGGCTACCGGGTAGTTTTTAGAACTTCTTAGGACAAATAACCCATGGTTGATTTTCTTCGAGCCACAACGAACCCACTCGACACATTGGTGATTCTCGATTGTCACGAAAATCTCTAGGATTCAAATACGAATATAGGGTATCAAAACGATAGTAAGATCAAGCTAGTGCTGGTTGATGAGAATTTTCTAATTTAGTGGAGTCACCCATGATTGGTCATTCATCTCAGTCAAACCAACCTATCTCTGATCTTAATTCGATTTTTAACTGTGTCGTAATGATCTCTGAAGATGAGCACGGTCGAGAAATCGATTTATGGTCAAATTCTCAGTCTATCTGCCTTAAAATCCTTAATAACATACCCAGCTAGTCTAGTTATCTCGTGAGTGGTCAACTCAGAGAAAAATACTGTAGTCGCGTCGATGAAATGCCCAATTTAACCAATCGAAATCAGAGCCTGAAAATCAAGATGTCATAACTTACATCAGCGTGGCTCTATCTCTCCTCCTCACAATCGAATCTGGACCCAAGGGTACCCTCGCCAAGCCCTAATACTTGCTAGATCCCCCCTGAACTTGGCTTCCTTAAAGTGAACATGGATGGGGCTTTTCCTACTGGCACAGAAATGGGTTTAATCGCATGTTTATGTTGCGATCACACAGGTACCTTGCTCAACGGCTACTCCAGCAACGTCCAAGCCTCCTCCCCCCTCCAAACAGAGACCTAAGCACTATTAATCACCCTCAAATTTCTGTCACAAAGAGGATTGGCTACCACTTACCTAATCCTTGAATCAGATTATCTGGAGCTAGTGGAGATCGTGAATCATCGACGGCCACCATTGCTGGATTGTAGACCTTTGCTCAAGAACGCTGCAGCCCTGCTTTGAAGCTGCCCTAATCTATGTTTCCAGCATTATAGGTGTGAAGCAAATTTCTCTGTTGACTGGGCCACCAAGGCCCAAGGTCAAGGATCTCTGTGTCCGAATTGGGCTTTTGCTCCCCCCACAACTCTCTTGAATCTGCTTTGTAATGATGCCCTGTCTGAGGCTTGTGACATTTTCACTTTGTGAATGATATGCTCAGCTTTCGACCAAAATATATATATATCCAAGACAGTAAACGCACAAGCAAGAATAGAAGGATGGCATGATCAAGAAACAGCTCAATCAAAGTCAAGTAGAGAACTTGATCCGAATTCAACTTCAACCCACTAGATGCATACGATGAAAGATGGAAACTTGAGGAGCGGATGATGTGGAGAGATTAGAGAGATTGGGGGACTCACAAACAAACAGCCGCAGGCAAGTCAACTATTCAAGAGTATTTAGTGTAATCTGTTTTTTTTTTTTTTTTTTTGGTAAAAGGTAAGAAATATATTAAGGAATGGCCAAAAATACAAAAGATCTCGACATCAGGAACTTGCACTCCAAATGTAGGAACAAAAGAAGTGGAAGGGTGACAAGATGCAAAAGCCGCAAGGACGGCACAACAACTACAACAACAAGGCTAAACTAAGCACGGCTAGGTCGACCGGTTACCAAACAGAGACAAAAGCAAGGAGGAGGCCACCGTCAGTTCGAGGACCTACGGGTCCCAGTGAAAATAATCGGGTCTAGGCTCCAACTTCTCTGCAACCTTCTGTTTCTGAAATTGTTTTCATTGTTCCTGAAGGTGATAGCCTTGTCTCGGACCACTTTGAAGAGGTGGTTCTTCATGGCCGGAACCGAGAGAGGCTGGTCTCTAAAGATGATGTTATTCCTATTTTTCCAAATGATATGACAAATCGCGCCAAAGGAAAACGGGCTATGCACTTATAGAAATCTTTCCCCATCAAATAGGTAGCTGCCCATCGGAAATTCTCCCCCCAAGCTCTGTTACGCCAGGGTAAATTGCATCTGGAAGCCCAAAAGAAAGCAACGCTAGCCGTGACACAGTAGTCAAAAAACAGGTGGTCAAGAGAGTCAGGCATATTCTTGCAAAACGCACAGGCAGCACTTCCAATTATACCATAGGATAGAAGGAGATCCTGGGTTGGAAGCCTACGCTTGGCCATGAGCCAAAGATTGAGCTGATATCGAGGCATTATGGCGTTGTCCCATATAAAGGAGTACCAATGGATCCGCGTCCTCTTCTTCCTGATGAAGTTCCACGCTGATGCCATAGTGAACTGGCCCGAAGAGCTTTCTCGCCAACAGCAACAATCTGGGACACTCGTCAGGATAGGAAGAGGATGACCCCACGTTTCAAGCACCAACCTGAGAGCTTGGCCAGCATCTGAGAAGAGGTCAGCAACACAAGCTTGTCTAGAGAGCCCTGAGCTGTAGATAAGAGAATCTGAGAAGATCAGGTTCAAGGGCCCTCAGGGTGCCAATTGTCAAACCACAGAGAGGTTGTTTGGCCATCGCCAATTTTCCAGTAGAAGGTCATCCTGAAATCCCTTCTTAGGATCAACAAGCTCTTCCAGGCCTAGGATCCAGATGTTGGCTTCCTAGCAACCCAAAAGTTCTTATTTTTTAAGAAAGTGGAATGGACCCATCTACACCATAGCGCTTCCTTGTCGGAGAACAAGAGCCAAATATGCTTTAGCATGGCAGCTTTATTGCAATCTTGGAGTCTCCTAATACCTAGCCCTCCTTCATCCTTTGGAAGGCAAACTTCATCCCAGGCTACCTTAGCACCACCCCTGCCTAGGTCCGGACCTTTCCACAGGAATTGTCTAAATATTTTCTCTATCTGTTCCATCACAGCTATAGGTAAAACAAAAACACTAGCCTAGTAGGCTTGTATAGCATGAAGAACTGACCTGATAAGCTGAATCCGACCAGCAATAGAGAGGAATCAGTGGGTCCAAGACTGAACCCTTGCAGTGATGCGATTGACCAGGGTACAACAATCTGCTTTGTTGATCCTTGAAGTGATAATGGGAACCCTCAGGTACCGAACTGGCAAGCTTCTTTCTCGAAAGCCCAACTCCAAGAGAATATTATTCCTTAAGGAGGGATTGCCACCCGCCAAAAAAATTTCACTCTTGCACGGGTTAGGACAAAGGCCACTCTAAGAGGAAAAGATATTAAGACCTTCCTTAAGGAGAGTCGTCGTAGGAAGATGCGCCTCACAAAAAAGAAAGACATCGTTCGCAAAAAAGAGATGTGAAAGACCCACAGCCTTGCACCTCCAGAAGAACTTGAAATCAGGCCTCGAAGAATGCTTAAGAATGATCCCTGAAAGCACTTCCATGACCATAGTGAAAAGGTAAGAAGGGATGGGATCCCCTTGGCGAAGACCTCGACCGCTCGCAAAAAATCCGTGGAGCTCTCCATTCAAAGCAATTGAAAATTTAGGAGTGCGTACACAAGTCATAATAAGTCTAGTGACAGACTAAGGGAAACCAAAGGCCAGCATCACACTTTCAAGGAAGTCCCAATCCACAGTATCATAGGCTTTCCTGAAGTCCACCTTTATCGCACATTTAGGGAGATAAGGCTCAAGGTGGAAGCTAGAGAATAGCTCCTGAGCCAGCAATATATTGTCCCTGATCCGCCTACCTTTTACAAAAGCAGTCTGAAAGGGGCCTATTGTGTTCTTCAAAGCTAGGGCCACCCGATTAGCTAGCACCTTTGTAATACACTTGTAGATAGTGTTACAGCAGGCGATAGGCCTATAATCCTCCACAGAAGTGGCGTTGAGCACTTTCGGAACCATTACCAAGATGGTATTATTAATCTCCCTCAAGAGTTTTCCGGAGGTGAAGAAATCCAACACTGCAGTCGTTACTAAAGGACCAACCGTGTCCCAGTTTTCTTTGAAGAACTCCGCTGTGAAGCCATCCGGCCCAAGAGCCTTTCCCTTAGGCAAGGAGAAGATAGTGTCCTGGATCTCCAACTCTGTAACTGGCCGAGCAAGAAGCGCAGCCTGATCAAGCGATAGTGGATGGTGGATAACCTCCCTCAAGTCCTCTAACGAAGGTCTAATAATCTCCCTTTGTGGCGCCAAGAGGTCCTCAAAGAACTCTACAAATCGCCGTTGCACCAGCCGTGGCTTCGTCACTAGGTTCCTCGAAGAGTCGAGGACGAAAAGGACTATGTTCCTCAACTGTCTTTTGTTGACATATTGGTGGAAGAAATTGGTATTTCGGTCTCCCTCCTTGAGCCATCTGACCTTAGACTTCTGCCTGAAGAATGACTCCTCCGAGGAGCGCAACTCTGCAAAGATACACCTTTGGTTCTTTTCCACCTTAGCAAGGTCAACAGAAAAGGGATTTAGCTATAATTCTGCTTGAGTGGCCTCCATCATCTTCCGCGCATCAAGAGTTCTAGTAGAGATATTAGAGAAGGAATCTCTATTGAGCTGCTTGAGCCGACATTTAAGAGCCTTGAGCTTAGACATAAGCCTATACATAGGAACACCACTCCCCAGCACATCCCACACTTGCGAGACAATCTCATTGAACTCCGGGTGCTTCATCCAGAAGTCAAAGAACTTGAAGGGCTTCCTCCGATGAGTCGGATTAAGCACCTTCACCACCATAGGCGAGTGATCCGAGATTCCCGGAGTAAGGAAGGAGGCTTCCAAGTAAGAGAGATCCAAGCTCCACTTGGCGTTCACTAGAACCCTGTCAATCTTTCTTGCTTTCCTAGAAGGCCCTGAAGACATAGTCCAAGTGTATCTAAAACCAACGAACCTCAAGTCTTCCAGCTCGGCTTGCTCCAAGCACTGTCCAAACTCATCAAAACAAGGGAGCCAATCTTCAGAGCCACCGACCCGGTCCGATGGATCCTTAATAGCGTTGAAATCCCCCAAGACAAGCCAATGAGTGTCCCGGAGATGGGTGCTTTTCAGAATGATATCCTCCCACAGCGGTCTCCTCAACAAAAAAGAGTGATCTCCATAAATAAAAGAAACACAGCAAGCCACCCTAGAGTCCAAGCTCTCAAGGTTCCCATGAATCGTCTGCTTGGTAAGTGAGAAGGCTTCAAACTTAACTCTCACGGGGTCCCAACCGACCCAAATTCTACCCATGGGGAAGAAGTCATAGTTTGCAATCCAACACCAATCCCTTAATAGACCTTCGGATATGGAATTAAATCGATCCTGTGGCACCTTAGTTTCCACCAAACCAATACAGCACAAGTGGTTCGAAATAATAAAATTACGAATCTCCGCTTGCCTAGTCGATTCAACCATGCCTCTAATATTCCAGCATCCTATATACATATGTACAAAAGAGGAAAGAGGAAGGGTTACCTCCTTCTCGGTGGCTTGCGACGGCTCGAATGGGGAGCCGCTCGAGCCGATGGAGGAGGTGGGTCTTAGGAGAGCGCCAGGGGCTTGTCCTAGGTAGTCTCCTTGTTGCTTCTAGTTGGAGGAGCCTTCGACGATAGACATGGAGGAGCCTTCGGCGATAGACAAGGCGAGAGAAGATCATCATTTGAGCTATCTAGGTGGTTGACATACTCATTCAACTCCACTCCACTCCCCAGGCCCGCATCCGGATGGCTAATGGGGTCTTCCTCCATTGTCGAGGTGGGGTCATCCACCCTGATTAGGGCTCGAAGCCCACTCTGAGCCCTCCGGGTAGAGGCTGATGGCAAGCTTTTAAGAGCTGCTGCTGTCTGCTTGAGGGATAGTTCCTCTTCTCCGGAGCTGACCGGATGGTCCAAACATATCTCCTTATGAGGGGGAGATTTCTTCTTATTTCCCTTGACTTGTTTCCACCCCAATTCAGCCTCATTCAGATCTACCACCAACATCGGGGAAGTCTCAGGGGGGCAGGCCTCCACTGAGGGGGAGGGGATGGGCTGAGCCTGCTTTTGGCCTTGCACCGCCTTCCGACCAGCTAAAGAGGCTGCACAATTGTGCCCAAAGGAGCCACACTTCAAGCATTCCGCTGGCTTCCACTCATACTCGATGGCAATGGACCGAGCAACTCCATTTAGTCTTACCTTGGCCAAGGAGAACCTCGGCTGATTAACTTGAAGCTCCATGCAAACTCTTGCGAAAGAGATCCTTTGAGTTTGCTCCGTGCGTTGATCAACAAACAAAGGCTTGCCAACAGTGCTCGCGATGGCGCTAATTGCCGGGGCTGTCCAGGGGTCAAGAGGTAGGTTCTTCAAGTGAATCCACACCGGCACCGTGGTTTGCTTCTCCCTCTTCAACTCTAGGAGAGGCTTCCATTGTTGCAAAACGAGCGCAACCCTTGCAACCGTTATAGGACCTTCTTCCAAAATCTTCCTTCGGAACTCGGGGTCAAGGATGCGGAAGAAAAAGAAGCCCTGGTCATCGGCGAAAACCTCAACAAGCTTCGGTCCCCAACATAGCTTGAGCGTGTTCTCCGTGAGCTAGAACGGCAAACTCCTTCCTACATAATACCCAACCAGGCACTCATGCCATTTGGGATCCACCGCATCTAGCACTTCTTCAGGGAGATCCACCACTGGGATATCATCCTTAAACGAGGGAGGAACAAAGGTAAGGTCATACCCTTTCGCTGCAAGTTTTGCAACATTTGCCCACGTTTGGACAACCGGGGTATCTGGTTTCCTCACTTGCTTTTGAGAGGCCTGGGGCCGTTTGGAAGCCGACCTCGCTCTGTTTCATCCTCTTGAATGCCTATCACGGGTTGCATCCTTGGGACGACCACGGTTTGAGGTCTCTGCTAATGCAGAAGCCTTGCCCGTGAGCAAGGAGGACTGGGCCTCCTTGTTTCAATTGAGAGGGCTAGAAGCCTTCTCCGTTCCAACTCTCAACTGGGCTGCATTACTCGGCTCACCACCGACAGCAGATGGAGTAGCCATAACTACAATAATACCCAGCCAGCTAAACCCGAACCCTCTACACAACAGCCATCAAGAGAGCGAGAGACTAACCGGGCGTTCTGATCGGACTGACCAGCTCCTACTAGAAGGGATGAAGATCCTCGTTCAAGGCTGTAGCACGACGAGCTTGACCAGGAAGGTGCTGGGACGCCTCACAACCCCTCGAGATAGGCCGGCAATGCACCAGCAGCCGTTTGGAAGCAATGACGTAGCACAGCAGGGTCGGGACAGGGGGTACAGACGCACCAGCAGTCGATCAGGAGCAGGGCTGAGGCACAACAGGCTTACCTGAGTGTGCTAGGACGCCTACTAACCACTACGAGCAGGCCCGAGTCGCACCAGCAACCGCACCTCGAGGGATCGAGCAACGCAGCAGCAGGGCGATTCTCGTGAAGAAGGGCAGCTCAGATCTCGCCACAGAGAGGAAAGGGGTTCAGCTCCACTGGTAAGCCCCTTGTTCCTCACCAAACGGATTCGGGTTTCTTCCTCTCTGTGGTGAGATCTGAGCTTACCAGAGGAGCTGAACCCCCAAATTTCATGCCAAACGGAGGTCTGGAACGGCCGGATCGAGCAGAGGAATCTGGCGAGAATTAGGTCAGAAACGCAGAGGAAGAGAGGGTGATGAACAGTACCCTTAAATATTTGAGGATATCATAATGTAATCTTTAACATTAACAAATTAGACAAAAATAAGGCCATTTGTATTTCTTTTCATATATCGAATGTACTATAAAAAACAACACAAAATGCTTGTTCTATTAATAACATCATTGCCACATTTTAAACACTTCCAAAACTACCAAAAAAAAACATATCTCTTGGTCTTAAATACAAGAGTATTATATTGACAAAAAGTACTAGAGCATATCCCATTTCCAACTCTTCAAACAACTACTTCTAGTCAATTTGACTCTTTCTTGGAGATCTTATTGATCCAACACTTCCAATATTGTTCAAATGCTACTCAACTTGTTTCCTTTCTTCTTGCTTCTATTTCATGATGTTTGCCTTTTGCTGCTAGACAAAAGAAATGCATCAATCAATCAAATAATCAAATGTCAAATCTCTACATAACAACAATTTTCTATTATAAAGTTATACCTCTAGTCCCGTTATAGTGATAAATTTGTGCGATGCGCTCCCCACGTTTTTCACATTGACCACATCGTGGTCAGTATTTCTTAGTATAAAAATGGATTGACTACCTTCCAGTTTAAGCTATTAAGAAGATCAACTCTCAATTTAAAATGACACTTATTATTATTCGAGCACATAGTCACTTACTTAAAAGTAAGGTCAAGAGTACCTTTTGAGCGGTGGCATTGTTATGATGCATCTTTGTAACATGTGGGTTGGCTTCTCTTTGTCCCACTATTTCTTCATCCTGTCCATTAAGAAAATGAAGTCAAGAAATATTGACACAAACAGAGAGACACAGAGTGAATAAACCTTGCCTTTTCCTTTTGTTTCAATAGACAAGTTCTTGAGTTGTGGCCTTGTTTGAAGCACAAATGGAATGTGATTTTTTTGCCTTCTCTTGACACTTTGAACCCATTTCTAGATTCTCCTTCCTCTCTTATACTTTTTCCATTTAGGCCTACTAGGCATAACTTGAGGCATTGGTGCCACTAAAGGTTCTCTATCGCTAGAAGGGCAAAGGTTATCACCATTTATTACTTCCAAGTAGTGACTATATGTCTTTAAATAGCTATCCTTCTTGTACTAGTGGGCGACAAAAGTTTTTATCCCCTCCCCTTTGAATAAAATGACACGGATTGCATGAGGGCATAGAATGCCACTCAAATCCCACGCCCTGGAAGAACATGAGTTGTTTCTTATGTTCACTACAAATTTGTTGTTCTATGGCACACTTCAAATCCATCCTCTCCATTCCAAAGCACATGACAAAAGGCACTTTCCTTTTTATTGCCTTCTATTTTCTCTAATATCCAAGGCGCAATGTCTCTTTTCCATCTTTGAATTGCACCTCTTTTCTCATGCATTCTTGTCACATCCTTTTCTCTAATATCCTCAAGCATGGATATGATAGACATGTGTCTAGCTTCCAGTATCGATCCATTAAATGCTTCTGACAAGTTATTATCCACAATATCTGAGTTTCAAAGCCTTGCACCAATATTTTGGAGCAATCCTCATCAAGTCAGCTTTTCCTATCTTACTCATCTTACCCAATTCTTCAAGATGCTTTTCAAATTGAGGGATTGTAGTTAACTTTGCACACATCCAGAATTGCTTGTGACAATACATTAAAGACTATCACGCAATTATTTCTCTCGTTTAAACTATGTAGCGAATCTAAGTTTTCCTGCTCATATTGAGCAAAAGATCTTAAGCGTTCTTTACTAGGTGAAAATAAAGCTATGGAAAAAGAAAGAGACAACTTAGCAAAAAAAGAAAAGAAATGTTTGCCTATTTACTAGGCCAAAAAGGACCTCTCCTTTTTTGGCGGTCACGTATGCGAATTCTGAGCAGCTTCCATTTTGAGACGAAGTTCAAACAATTGGAAAAATGTGATGGACTTAGGAGTTTGGAGGACTCCCTCCTCTCCTTCACCGATTACTTCCTCAATCTCGGTCATTGAACAGGTTGAATTACAATTATTAATTTTATGAATTTTATGCGGGTTCTATATGTGAATCTCACAAGATTGACGATCGTAATTTGAAAGCATCATTTTCCTAGATATTCAAGTACAATTAATTTTGGTGTGCCCTGGATCCTATACATGCTTCACCTCTATAGCTCAAACTTGTGAGCTACTCATTGATTCTCTTAGACTTGTTTCTAATTTATCCTTTATAATAAAAAAGTATGATTGATTAGACTTAGAAGCTTACCTACCTAAAATGGATTTAAAAGGGGCATGTCTCACTTTCTTTGTAAGGTGAAGGGAGTTTATCCTACTCATCAACAAGGATTCCTTCTAATTCTTTTATTAAGCTAAACATAACTTCACTCCATCTCCTTATATACACCATGTGCAATTGTGCATGACATTAGAATGGGGAAAAGTATCAAAAAAGTCCTAAATATATTGCATTAATATCGATTTAGTCATAAAAATTTTAGTTGAATTAATTCAGTCCTAAATTATTTCACATTGATGCAAATTGGGTTTATCCGGCTCATTTAGGCTGTATATTACTGAAATGGATGATAACCATTCTACATGGCATAGTCGGAGCTGACGTAGACTTTCTTTAAAAATATTTTTTTTATTTTAAAAAAAAATTCTGATTTTTTATTTTTTTTATTAATTATTTTCTTTTCTTATCCTTTTCTTCCTTCTTTTATTATTATTATTTTTCATGTGACCGGTGAGGGTTGGTAGAGCTCGCTGGCAACTAGGCGGGAGCCGTGAAGCCCTTGCCAGAGGGCTTCCGTCTTTGGGCTGGCTCCTGGGCGGAGGAGATGGAGTGGCAAGCTACGAATACCAGAAAAGAAAGCGTAAAAGAGGAAGAAGCTAGCATGCGATTGGATTTGAAACAAGTACAGATTTCTGTGGAATGGCAAATAACCTGGTCCGCTATTAGTTGATACGGGGAAGGTGGAACTGCATAATCGCCAAGAATTCATTTAGCTTTCCTCGTGAGAGCTCACCAAAATCCCTGCTTTGGCTCATCAGGAGTTGCGGCGGAGTCGTTCGGATGAGCATCATCATTCATCTTGCACCCACGAGGCGAGGAATGAGGCAAGTAAACAAAGAAAGGAAAAAAAAAATATTAGGGAAACCATTAAAAGGACATTGTAGAAAGGGCGTGTAACTGTAAGCAGAGGAGAGAGAAGATTGGGCATGGGTAGGTGTGAGTGTGGATGTAGAAGACGAAGATAGTCTGGTCAGCTCATATTCCGGTCCTGGATTCGCTTCACTTGCGCTCCTCCAGTTGTCAAGTCGGCCATCAACTTCCGAGTAGACCCGTTAAACGGGTGGGTCGGGTCAGGTTTGGGTCAGGTCATAAATGGTCCGACCCAAATCGACCCATTTAACCTGTTTATGACCCGTTTATTGCAATGCAAAATTTTTGACCCATACCCGACCCGACCCATACCCAACCCATACCCGACCCATTTAATTAAACTTAATTTATTATATATATATAGATATATATATATATATATATATATATATATTTAAAAAATGGTATTGCTAAAATAATTTTATACAACACAAATTTAATGGACAATTTTTATAATTTTTAAATAATTATTTTTAAAATGGAATTTAAATTATTTTTTTAAATATAATTTTAATTATTTTAAATTTAATGAACAGATGCCAAACGTCGGTGAGCCTCGAGGTCGCCTAGCTGTTGCCGGCCATCGTCGTGCCGGGCGAGGAGGAAGAGGAAAGAAAAAAAGAAGAAAGAAAAATAAAAAAAGAAAAGAAAAATAAATGGGTTGCACAACCCATCTTTAGACTTTAATGGGTTTGTAAATGGGTCTTAAATGGGTACCCATTTAAGACCCATTTATTTTAGTTCTTTTATTTTTAAAACCCATCGCAGGTACCTTATTTCTCAAGGCGACCCATTAACACCCATTTATGCTTAAATGGGTCCATAAATGGGTTGCACAACCCATTTAACACCTCTACTTCCGAGTAAAAAAAAAAAAAATCGGTCATCAACAAGCAAGACTACCAAAAAACCCAGACAGTTTGTTTGCCATGGCAAGATTGGCCTTGTCTACGGCCGCTTGCACCTTGCCCCACATCTGGGGCGAGGGCTGTGAACCCCTCATTGGCTATTGGGGAGGGTGGCAAGCAAGCTTGGGAAAACCTCACTGGCCATAATAGGAAAATAAAGGAAAAAGAAACAGAAAAGTTAATAAAAAATTATTTAAAATGTCTACTTTCCATGAATTTTCCATTTCTCACTCAACGACGGAACTTTGCTTATCGGTGCTAACTATGTCATGTATGACACTTGGTATCCATATCAGTAATTTTTAATCTAAATTTGCCATATGGACTTAATTGATATCTATGTGAAAAAGATTAAGATCAAATTAATTCAATTAAAATGTTTATGATTGAATTGGCACCATATAATAGATTTAGGAATTTTTTGGTACTTTTTCCCGTTAGAATGATATTGGAATAATTTTGTTGGTGGATGAGTTGTTTCTACAAGATAAATGATCAGTTGAAGCATTTTGGAACATTTTATACAGTAAAATCAATTTTGTGTGACCGCAGAAATCTTAGACATATGATACGATACATAAATGTAAATGTCGATTTGGATTAATTAAATTATGTGGGGCAATTTTTTTCTTTTGTTCTTTCCATTTTTTTTTTGGCTTACCCCAATGCTTAGGTCAACCATGTATAAAGGGCCATACTTTCCCCTCCCCCAATCAATAAATTTGGAGTTTGGAATCACTTGCGCGGTGCCCCTACACCTTCATGTCTAATCCCTGGTTGTGCCTTGATTGCATGGCAACTTTCTAAGGTAGATAGTCCACCATAAATTAGAGCTTTGCGAACATAACAGTTTTTTAGCTACTTTGAGAATAACAGCATGTAACCACTGTGGTAAAGGGGAGGTAGGGGGTTCAAATCCCCACATTCTCATAGGGAATTGGGGTAGAGACGATTTAGTTTCAAATATAAATTTTGATTCACACAACCTATAAGAAGGCATGGCAAATGTATGAGAATAAGTATTAAAATAGAAGTAAAGTAGAACCGACAAAAAAAAAAAAAATAACGGCCAAATACAATGAATCCCATAATAACTTTTAATTATTTATTATTTATTTTTTATGGCAGAAATAAACTATTATATCCACAGTGAATTAGGTACAATTACATAAGCATTTCTCTATAAATTATTGGAGTTTGTCAATTCATTGACTTTTCTTATCCGTCAGTGTCATCCCAACGGCAAAATTGTTGGTATGCTCCACACCTTTCATAACAAAAAGGTAATTGATCATAATCAGAGTGAAAATCACAGGACCATAGTCATCACATGTGTAATTGACCCAAATCTTGTGGTGAACTTGGGTTTATATGAAAATAAATTGTATCGCCTTAACCAATAATTTCCTTCCAAGATGAGATTGATAACCTACTGGTGGGCCTTAAGAGATTCAAACCTTTGACCCAAAATTAAGAAGCAAAAATAATATTTACACCAACCTCAACTTTTCTTTTCTTTTCTTTTTTTCTTTTTATAAAAAGGCCTCAACTTTTCCTTTTTGTGGTAAATAATAATTTAACAGATCGAATATATTGCGGAAATAGCAAGTGTTGCATTTTATTTTTATCTTTTAAAGTTTTTGCCAAACGTGGAATATCAAAATTGAGCCCTCTCATGACCTTAGGCTGAACCTAATATTTCATAATCCCATCATTTTCATTTACGTAATTGAACGTATGACAACCTATAATTATAGCTTGTATGGGTATGGTGGGGCATGTTAATCGTGACACTCCTAGCTTTGCTCAAAGCATGGACAAAGCCGTCTCTTCACCTCCTTATATGCATATTACATATGCAAAATGTCGTTCAATCAAATGATACTAATTATAATTATGGTTTTTTTTTTTTGTTAGTCTTACTCTATTCCTACTCTAACGCTCTCAGACTTTTGTCCTACCTCTTTGCAAGGCATGGGAGTCGAAACCCACTCCTGAAATTACATCGTCCCTATGACATCCTAGATTTCTCAACCTGTTTTCTTTGAATTAATCGGACATTTCATTGATGCGTTTATAGGGCTATTCTCAGAGCCGATCACTCTTAAGATAACTAGACTATCTGGGTAAGTAATTAAGAAATTTTTAAGGCAATAAACTTGAGAATTCGATCAAGAATCGACTTCTCGACCGTGCTCATCTTTAGAGGCCATTGCGGCACAGTTAAAAATTGATCTAAGATCAAAGATAGGTCTGTTCGACTGAGATGTGTGGCCGATCGTGGGTGACTTCACTAAATTGGAAAATTCTTGTTGATCGACACTAATTTGATTTTACTATCGTTTTGGTACCCTGTGTTCGTAATTGAATCCTTGAGATTTTCACGACAATCGAGAGTCACTATTGAGTCGAATGGGTTCATAGTGGTTCGAAGAAAATCGACCATGGGTCATTTGCCTTAAAAAGTTCTGAAAACCACCCGATAGCCTAGGTTACGCTAAAAACGCGCCAAATGGAAATTAACCGTCGATTCAAGTCCGATTTTAGAAATTGAAAGTTCTGTCATATCATATAAATTCTAGGATCCATAACTTAGTCTTAGAAGATTTTTTTGACAACCGAAAATTTTTGGGAAAAAGTTAGGTTAGGGCCGTTTTCGTTAAGTTGAAGCCGGGGATTGATTTTGATGGTGAAATCGAGAAGCATGGGGGATTCTTGGATAAGGAAAATAATCAATTTGATAATGGAAATATCAATTGATGTTTTGTGAGAGTTAATTTGGAGAAAATCAAGAGGGAATTTGGATGCAGAAGTGCAATTGGTGACCAAGTGCTCTAATTTTAATTTTCTTTGGAAATCATTAAGCTAATTAAAAAGAAATTGGGATGAGAATTTTCTATTTTGAGGAATTATCTTAGCTTCCTTCCCATTTCCCATTTCTTTTCCTTTATGAGCCAAACACCTTTTCTTTTTCCTCCTTTCTCTCTCTCTTTCTTTCTTTCTTTTTCTTTTTCTCTTTCCCTCTCTTTTTCTTTTCCCTCATGCGCAGCCCCTCCCCCTTCCACCGAATGCTTGGATGGCTTCCACTTTGCTTTTCTTCTTTGACCATTCAAACTTCTTCACTCTTCTCTCTCCTTCCCCTCTCCCTCTCCGTTCGTGCGAAAACAGAAGCACAAGTAGAAGCCGCAAGCGCACGAAGACAGAAGTAGCGCTCCGCCACCCGCGTGCCACCCGCACTCCGCTGCTCACCACTCGCCTTCGTCTCTTCCTCACCCCCTCAGCCAGCGTTGCCGCCCTTCTTCTCTTCCCCTTTGTTTGTGCGAAGCCCAGTAGAAACGGAAGTAGCGGCCATCGTCGCCTGAAGATCGGAGCTGCAGTCGCCGTTGAAGCCACGCCGGGCCACCGTTCGCTCCACCCGCAAGTCACCACCCACCGTCGTTCATCTCCAACTTGCCCGGTCGTGCATCGTCCGCCCCGTCTAGCTGAGCTGTCGCCTTTGCCCAACCTTGTTTGGCCACCGCAGGCCGCAGCCCGATCCCTTCCAGCCACCGTCCGGCCTCACCGGAGCTCCCCTCACCCTCTGCCGGCCTTGCTTCGCCAGCTTAGCCACCGGACGAGCTTCGTCTAGCCAAGAACAGTGGTTGGAAAATTGGGTTTCCAGCACTGTTCAAGGCCCGCTTTGGGCCGTTTCTGAGCCTCGAACTTGAGCCGTGCTTTGGAGTTTATCGTTCCTCGTGCCGTCCCCGTTGGATTGGTCCGATTTGCTTGCGATTCCATATCACTAATCTTTGCTTAGTAAACTAATGATGCTTAAGGGTTGATTAATTTTAATTATCTAGGTTTAGATGGTTAGATTAGTATGGATTAGCATGTATTAGTCAATTGTGATGCGAATTAGACAAATTGAGTGTGCATTTAGCAAGTAGACATAGTATACTATTTATTGAAGGTAGCTCGAGATTTTTCCCGACCCTTATTGGGCTTCAATTTGACAATTCAGGCCTAATTGGAATTTTTAGTAATTATATATTATTTTTCGAAATTAATTTAATTAATTAATTTTTTTCCGAAAATTAACTGGGATGGCCGGTGGCCAGAATTTTATGATGATGATCGTGGTGAAGTTCGTTTATTTAATTGAGCTCCAATTTCAGCTAAATTGGATTTATTGTAATTAATTATTAATTTTTGAAATTAATTAATTAATTAATTAATTAATTAAATTTTGGAAATTAAGGTCGAGATGGCCGACGATCGGAATTTTGTGCTAATTATCGTGGCGCAGTCCGTTTATTTAATTGGGTTTTATATTGTACTGAATTGAATTAATTGTGAAATTGAGAATTATCCTTTAATTGGATAATCGTTGGCTATTAATTGAAAAATAACCGGGCATCGGTTGATAATGCAAAAAATATTTGAGTGGACTACAAAAAAATGTGGGAATTATGGAAAAGAAAATATTATATTTTGGCTAAGGCCAATCGTGTGCCCACACAAGATATTTTATCAAGGATGATAAAAGATGAGAAGAAATACTGTGTGACGTGGCTCGGCGATTATTACATCGCTTTGGCATGTAGGATGCCTTAAAGAATGCATGTAAATTGTTGAATATTTGATCATGCATGTGTGGCGATAATTGATCATGCTTGTGTGGCGATAATTAATCATGCCTGCGTGGCGATAATTGATCATGCCTGCGTGGCGTAGATTGTGCCCGCTTGGCCGTATTTCTATGTGTCGAGTATCGTGCCCGTGTGACTGAAAGTAATTGGAATGCGTAAGAGCTTGCACATAAAGTGTTCATTGTACATCACGTTAGCGAAAACGACGCTCGAGAGCATTAACGTAGCTCTATGACTAAGTATACTATTGGAGATTATATAGTGTGGAGTGAGATGACTTAGAAATGGTCCGACTGACATGTAATCGACTAGGTCGATTGATCATTGCTTTGATCTGATATCATAATATGATTGATTGAATTGAAATGACCGGTGAATTGTTCGATTGACATGTAATCAATTAGGTCGATTGATCGAGATAACAATTTGTGATGTGATTGCTTGGTTGCCTATTGAACTGTGCTAATATGCAGGTGGAATCTAAGGCCAAGGTAAGTCCTCTGACCCGTGTGTGCATAGGCAGCCCAGTTAGCGTATTGGTTTCCTAATCGAGTCTTGGTGGGGTAGAACTTGCTAAGACGTAATCTCATCCCGGTTGTGGGACAACATTTCAGGCCGTAGATGAGCCTGTGGAGGAGGAACCAGAAGAGGACGATGAGCCAGAAAATGATGAAGAGCTTGAAGGATGTGAGCTCAGTGAAGAATGATGAAGTCAGAAGAGGATTGGGATGATCCTGAGTATGAAATGGATGAGGATTGAAATCCCATCTCTTGGTGAACCCTTTGTATATGTGTAGATAGAGTGAGACTTAAGAAGTTGTGAATAGTTTGTGAAGTGTTTTGTCTAATGCCATATATAAAGGTTTGGTTGTAGATTTCAATATGAAAAATATAGCCAATTTTTCTATCCAATTGTTTTATTGTCTGGGGATTTATTACTACTTCCGTATGTGCTTAATAAATGAAAGGGTTGGCGATACATAGTCCTAGGATATCGCATTCTAAAATTGACCAAGTAGCAGGATGTGTGCGTGCCCGAGGATCAGGGCGTGACAGTCCCCACCTCAACCCCCTTGAGAAGGTGGGGATTCGAACCCCCACCTCCCCTTTCTATGTTGAAAGAGTGGCCACCGGGACAAACCCCAGGTAATTAATTATAATTATGGTTAACATCATGAAAAAGGCCAAATTGATATTCTTATGATAAATTTATCCATAATTAATTTTTAACCATAAAAAACTCCAACTTGATATACCTTCGACAAATTTACTAAAACCTAATTTTTTTTATTGCCAAAACTCCAAACCGGTGTATATGTAATAAATTTACTCTCTATTCACAAACGATACATCTATAACAAAAGAGAGTAAAACTTCGAATTAATACACCTATCAATTACCATATGTCATTCAACTCAATAATTTAACCGTAAAATTTAACGAAAATTAACAGAAAAAACTTGTTATAGATATATCAATTTGAGATTTTTTATCATTAAGAATTAATTTAAAGTAAATTTGTTACAAATTTATCAGTTTTGAGTTTTGTAATATTAATCTTTATAATTATTATAATCAAACCCTTAATGATTTTGACAGCTGATATCGACGTCACCTAATAAGGCCTAGAATATGCGCGACGCACACGGCGTATCAACGCATCATAGACCTCAATAATCAATCAGGCTTAGGAGAGTAGCTTGCGCTGGGGCGACAGTGGCCGAGACAGTGGGGCTTTCACGAATACGGGGAGAAAAAAAGGTGGGAAAACTGAAAAAGAAAAAGAATCTCTTCCACAGCATCTATCTCCCAACAAAAACGCAGGGCCGCGTCCACGCAGCCATCGCTCCTCCACTGCTGCTGTCGTGCTGGCTGCTCCGTCGTAAGTTTGATTACTGTGAAACGTCGTCAATCCTTCCGAGACACAGAGTAATCATCGTTCTTGTGCGAAGTGACCTGGTTAAGCTGCATCATTTCGCAAAATATCTTGAAGTTCGATAAGCAAGGAGTTTCGATCGTGGTCGAGCTGGGACATTCTTATATTAGATTTGCTCTGTGAATGTTACTGGATTTGTCTTATTATGTGGAAAAGCGGGGCCTTGTGGATCATTTGGTCGGTTTGCCTGCGCTCTTTGTCGTCTTGCTGAGAGAGAAATGCTGTCTGCGAGCACGTTTGACTGATTCTGGGGCCTTTTAAGTTGAATACATGGAATCTCTAACATACTAGAGAAATAGAGCGACATCGAAATGGATGTCGTCTCTCCCTTTGAGATTTTGTTTGTAACTCTGGTTGGACTGTATAGGGTCAAGAGTTTGATTTACATAGGTCGCTTTCCAGGCGGTGAAAAGGGCAGGAGTTGTTTCAGATGCTTCATATGCTGATTCGGTGCCAGCCTTGGGGAGCAAGCGCTCAGTAAGAGAAGGATTCTGTACTGCTGATAATACCCTATTGCCTGGAGACAACCCTAGTAATAAAAGGTCCATGCATTCGCATGCGACTTTCTTTCCTGGCTCGCTCTGGCTTGTTTTGCCCAATTTGTTATTCATCTTTATATTGTTCGGCGTTGCTCATCATCATATCTGCTACTGCTGTGATTCTGCAAGCTTTCCAATTCCAGAGAACATTAGATTTGGTTCATTCAGGTTAGTTTGTGTCTAGTAGAATAGCATGCTGATATGTTGGCGTTTTGCAGACAACGAGGTGATATTTCCATATCAAGTAGAGGTAGTAATGGAGTAAATGATAATCAACCTTCCCGACTTTCTTGAGATAGTAAAATATTGTTATCTTGTTTGACTGACATCCAACTATAATCATCTACTGTTGGATTAACAAAACATGCGATGTGATAAAGAAACAGTCACGATCAGCAAGTGATTTCCAAGCTACTCATAGGCCTGATGATGCTGCAAGTAAGTCATGGGTCACTCATCATTCAATGAAGAAACAGTCACATTCAGCAAGATTACATCATATTAAAGCCCTAAAAATGCAATCATTCAATTATAAATTGATATGGATTCCAAGCTATCCAATATGGTCATGAGATTGAAACACACTAGAAATGACAAGCAAAGAGCAATATATTAATGTGCTATCATGGACAACCAACATCTTCCTCCCATGACACCGAAACACATCAAAGTCATGCTCAGTAGGTGCTGGCCAGCAAGCATGCTAATGACCATGATCCAAATTTCACTCCTTAAAATGGTGTTTGAACTTGACCAAAAAAAAAAAAAAAATGGTGTTTGAACAAGCCATAGTGACCAGGGATTGAGCATAAGCGAGTCTAAGATCACTAAAAGATATTTCATTCACACAAAACATGATCATTTGGTGTGTGCAGACATCAACAACTTCATAGCAAACATTCGGTTTCAATTAATACAATGAATCAAGTGAATTTTAACCGCTGAAACATATACTATTTGGACAAACCAATGAACATTCATAAGCGCAGTCAATAAGATGGTCTCTCGATGTATACAAAGGAAACATTCAACACACATATGTAGATATCAATCATGAAATCAACTGAGAGAAATAGACAAGCGGAGCTTGTCGGAGGAACCAAGCAGGAGGAAGCTACCGAGAGAAAGAAGTTGCTAGCCGAGGAGGGACGCGAGAGGAGAAATCAAAGGAGCGCCTCGCGAAATAGAACAGCACACGATTAGACGATTGGAACCGCAACCAGACAACACCAGAATCGCAATGGAAGTCGGGAAGTGAGTCGTGGCATTAGAGACAACCACGGACTGAGAAAGGGAAAGAAAAGGAAATAACTACTAAATATATATATATATATATTTAGTTTGGAAAATACAGACGTCGGGTAGTTCTGGATTATTCTGGGCCCCGCGAGCCTCTCATGTCCTCTCTAGTTTAGCCGCCGGCCGCCCGCTTCGCCGGTGGCCACCGCCGGTCTTCCCTGTCCGATCACGGAAGACGCAGGAAGCTCTAACTTGGATCCTCTGGATTTCCTCTCTCACCTGAGGTACATTTCCGTCGACTCGAGTGTTCAAATGTCTTCGCCTACCCGCTGTCTGGTTCTCCGACGGTCAGACCTTACCTCGAACTAAATCACCTCCAGTTGCTGTATGGAAAGCAACATCGAGAGTTGCGCCAGTAGGCCGGTGGATTCATTGGTGCGAATGCTTCTTCGAGATCGGGGACAAAAGCTCGGGGCCTATGACTAAGCGTTCCGTCGTCCGTTGGCATCGAATTGCGAAGAGGCTTACGTTGCTGAGTTCGACAATCAACTTCAGCTCCATTTCAATTGTTGTAGTATGCACTGTAGAAAATTATTCACATGAATAATTAATTAATCAAGAAGAATCGGATTCATATATGATTGTAAAACACTGAGATCAATAAACACAGCGGAATTAAAGCGTACCTATTTGAGCCATTGGTTCACTCTAAGAAAAATAGATCACTCTGATAATTAGGGATCTATTAGAATGCCAGATCTTCCTCTCTATGACCTATTTCAGTATAGTAGCTTTTAGTGGAATTAAAGCAACTGATAAGTATAACCTACCCTTTTATAGGCTAAAGAGGGGACCTAGCAAACCCTAATCAACAGTGTGTCAACTGGGCCCTTCTCATTATGGGCTTCAGCCAAACACAATTGCCTACACTTTGCTGCTCAACTAGGCCCATTATCAATAAATGCCAATACCCAATTCAATCAGATCACTTTAGGGTTTAACAAATATTGGAATTGTTATTTATTTTTTGTGATCCCACATTTTAGACCCATATTTTCTCTTAAAGTATGACTATTCGACATGAAGTTTTTCCACGCTTCGTACCCTTTCGTGACAACCGTCCATTGGTAACCGTCTTGATGGAAGACGAGATATAAACAGAAATGTACGTTCATTTCTGACGGGTGATCACAAGGTCTAACACAAAATCCTCACATTTAGAATATACCATCAGTACGTGAGGAAATTTGGTTAGTAAAGTGTGCCTATTACTTTCTTGATTTTTCAGGACATTCGACAAACGTGAATACGAACAATGGCTGGAGGTTTGTCTATTAACGATCCTGGCTTCCGCATTTGAATTATTTTGTCTAACATTTGGTATCAGAGCGTGTTTAGTGCCTCTGCCTTGTTTTTCTTGAATTTTTGGTGTGTTTTTCGGGCATTTTAGAGATGAACAGTAACTCGGGATTTTGAGGCCAAGAGAAACTCGCACATTCCGGGCAAATTCCGGCAACCCACCCCTTGATTTCGGACCCGCACGGTCGCACCGCCATAAGGAATATTAGTCATGAGTTATTTCGGCATATCGGTGTTCGCCGGAGGCTAATCGGACGGCGGAAGTCGCGATGGTTGAAGGAATTGTGTTTTGGGAAATTTTCATCTGATTTGGGGCCAATTTTTTAATCATTTTCGCCGAAACTTGGACCCATGTTGTCATGCCGACATGCTCTTCAAAACCCACTATTAATTTGTGTCTGAAATGGGCTGCCGGAGAAGAAACGGCCGGCGAAACCGCGGCGGAACGGCGAAAAACGGCGAAGAAAACGCTTATGTTCGCGAGGAAGAAGGCGCGTGGAGCCCACGCGCGCGCTGCGGTTGCAGGCGCGTTGAATCCACGCGCCACGCGCACTCATGCGTGCGCTCAACCATTGCGCACGTAGGATCCACGCGTGCGGCAGTTGCCAGGGGCGTGCAACGCACGCACCTGCGCGTTGAAGCACGCGCGTGCGGGGCACGCGCCTGCGCGGATTTTGGCTCGTGCCGAGCACGCGCCTGTGCGCTGAACACGCACGTGCTCGGCACGCGCCCATTGTCTCCCACCCGCGGCTGCTTTTACCTTTTTGCCCCCATTCAAATTTTCATGTTTTTGCAATCTTGCCCTTGGCCAATTTATTTATTTACTGTTCTGCCCTTAATGTATTTATTTATTATGTCATTTCATGCATTTTTATGAGTATTTTATGCATGAAATTAAATGTCCAATGGTCCATATATTTAATTAATTAGAGAGTGGCCACAGCATCTCTAATTAATTAAATTATATATTACATGCCTCCGGATCATATTTAGAAATGGACATTGATTGTAATTAATTATATTAATATGACGAATTTTATCCCACATAAATTTTCATTATATTAATATGATTAATTAGGATGAATATCATATTATTTTTCTTAATTTATTCACAGGGATTAAGAAAAGGCATATAATATGGTAGTTTCTTCATGAAGTAATTATGAATCTATTTAAATTAAAAACTTAGCCCACATGTAGTTTTTATGTTATGTGATTCATATTGTGACATGTTTACATTGGTAAAACATAACTTATTTATATTTGCCTCAAATTTTGTGACACAAGCATGATTATTTGATATGTAGTTTCGCAACCTGTGAATTTCTCTAAATTTAAGTTTGATGTTCCCATACTGAATGGTAAGAACTATAAAGTTTGGAAGGAGTCAGTTCTTCTTCAATTGGGGTGGATGGACATTGACTATGCTATAAGAAAAGACGAACCACCTACTTCTACTGATTCGAGCACTCCAGCTGAGATAGCTCTTTATAACCAATGGGAGCGGTCCAACAGCGTTTGTGCCATGTTTATAAGAGCTAAGATATCTCCTAGTATTCGTGGTTCAGTTGCTCAGCATAGCAATGCTAAGGCTTTATTGGAGGCCATAGATGCGCAATTTGAAAGTTCTGAGAAGGCGCATGCCATGACCCTGATTATGAAGTTTTCATCATTGAAGCTCACTAGTGTTAGAGGTGTGCGTGAGCACATCATGCAAATGAGGAACATTGCAGCTTAGCTTAAGAACCTTGAGGTTGAGATATCTGAATCCTTCCTTGTGTATTATATTCTGAACACTCTCCCACAACAGTATGCACCTTTCAAGATCTCTTATAACACACATAAGAATAAATGGCCAATTAATGAACTCATGATCATGTGTGTTCAAGAGGAAGAAAGACTGATTATGGAATTGGGAGAAAGTGCTCATTTGGCAACACAATGAAAGAATAAGGGCTATGACAAGCATAAGGGAAAAGGTAAAATACCTCCCCAAGCTGACATTAAGAAAGAATCCAAGTGTTTCTTCTATAAATAGAAAGGGTATATAAGGAAGGATTGTATCAAATTTAAGGCCTAGCTCGAGAAGAAAGGTAATCCAATCTCTTGTATTTGTTATGAATCTAATATAACTGATGTAAGTCACAACACTTGGTGGATTGATTCTGGATCTACAATCCATATTTCGAATTCCATGCAGGGTTTTCAAAACCACAGGAAGCCAGTGGGAAGTGAACAAAGCATCTATTCAGGAAACAAGATGCGTTCGCATGTAGAAGCTATTAGGACATATAGACTAGTTCTCAATAGTGGTTTTATTTTAAATTTGGAAAAGACCTTTTATGTTCCTAGTTTTTTCTAGAAACTTAATTTCAGTTTCAAGACTTGTACCTTTGGGATACTCTTTTAACTTTTCAGATTCAAACTTCTATTTATCATTTAAATCTAAAATTGTCGGGAGTGGTACTTTGTCTGATGGTCTTTTTCGAATTAATTTACAAGACAATGCCTATTATGATGCAATGCATGTTCATGATAAAGCTGGTATGAAACGATGTGTTGTAAAAGAACATTCCTCTATGTTGTGGCACCGAAGATTGGGACATATCTCCATAGAAAGAATTAAGCAATTAGTAAATGATGGAGCACTCGGTACTTTAGATTTTACTGATTGTGATACTTGTGTAGACTGCATAAAGGGAAAGCAGACTAACAAGACAAAGAAATGTACCAATAGGAGTACAGAAATATTAGAAATCATACATACGGATATTTGTAGTCTGGATATGGACTCATGTAGTCAGAAATACTTCATCTCTTTCTTAGATAATTATTCACGTTATATGTATCTCTACTTGATTCATAATAAATATGAAGCATTAAATGCCTTTAAGGTATTTAAGACGGAAGTAGAGAAACAATGCAATAAGCAAATTAAGATCGTGAGATCATATAGAGGTGGAGAATTCTATGGTAGATACACTGAAGATGGACAAGCACCTGGTCCATTTGCAAGGTTTCTTCAAGAGCATGGGATAGTTGCCCAATATATTATGCCTAGTTCTCCGGACCAAAATGACGTAGTAGAAAGAAGAAACTGGACCTTATTGGACATGGTGCGTAGTATGCTTAGCAGCTCCAACCTTCCTAAATCCTTGTGGACTGAAGCACTTAAGACGACAGTGTACATATTAAACCAAGTTCCGACCAAGGCTGTCCCAAAGACACCTTTTGAGTTATTTAAGGGTTGGAAACCGAGTTTACATCATGTGCGCATTTCGAGATGCCTGTCTGAAGTGAGAATTTATAATCCATAAGAAAAGAAGTTGGACCCAAGGACCATAAGTGGGTATTTCATTGGATATGCCGAAAGGTCTAAGGGATACAGGTTTTATTGTCCATCTCATACCACTAGGATTGTGGAATCAAGAAACGCTAAATTTCTTGAAAATAACTTGATCAGTGGTAGCGATCGACCGAGGGATCTTGTTCCTAAGGAAGATCATTCAGACACTCAACCTTCCACCTCAAGTTTAAGGTTGATTGTTGCTCATAATGCCCCTTTAGTTCAGCCGGCTATTGAACAACCAATTGTTGAAGTTCCACAACCTGCTGATATTGATCTAGTAGATCCAGTTGTTCAGCAATTACCAGAAACTGTTGAACAAGCAATTGAGCAACACGCTCCTCAAGAGAATGTTGATGCAACATTGAGAAGATCTTCTAGAATAAAGAAATCGACTATTCCTAGTGATTATATTGTGTATTTACAAGAGTCTGACTACAATATTGAAGCTGAGAATGATCCCGAAACGTTTTCACAAGCCATGGATAGTGATAAATCCAATTTGTGGTACAATGCCATGAAGGAAGAAATGAGTTCTATGGCATCTAACAAAGTCTGGGATTTGGTTAAGTTACCTAATAGTGTGAAGGCCATTAGTTGTAAATGGGTCTTCAAAACTAAGAAGGATTCAATGGGTAACACTGAAAGATATAAAGCTAGACTTGTTGCCAAATGATTCACTCAAAAGGAAGGAATCGATTACACGGAGACTTTTTCTCCTGTATGTAAGAAAGATTCTCTTTGTATTATTTTGGCTTTGGTTGCTCATTTTGATATGGAATTACATCAGATGGATGTGAAAACGGTGTTTCTTAATGGAGAACTAGAGGAGGAGGTTTACATGAAACAACCTGAAGGATTCTCCTCCAGTAAAGGTGAGCATTTGGTGTGCAAGCTTAAGAAATCTATATATGGCTTGAAACAAGCATCCCGCCAATGGTACTTAAGGTTTCATGATGTTATCTCTTCATTTGGTTTTATAGAGAATGTCATAGATCAATGTATATACCAGAAGGTCAATGGGAGCAAAATTTGTTTCATTGTGTTGTATGTGGATGATATACTACTTGCAACTAATGATAAGGGGTTGCTACATGAGGTGAAACGATTCATCTCTAGGAGTTTTAACATGACGGATATGGGTGAGGCATCTTATGTCATTGGCATTAAGATTCATAGAGATAGACCTCGAGGAATTTTAGGACTATCTCAAGAAACCTATATCAATAAAGTCCTAGAGAGATTTTGGATGAAGGATTGTTCATCAAGTATAGCACCAATTGTGAAGGGTGACAGGTTCAATTTGAACCAATGCCCGAAGAATGATCTAGAAATGGAACAAATGTACAACATTCCATATGCTTCTGCTGTTGGAAGCTTGATGTATGCTCAGGTTTGCACTCGACCTGACATCGCTTTTGCTGTGGGAATGTTGGGAAGATATCAGAGTAATCCAGGTTTAGACCACTGGAGTGCTGCAAAGAAAGTGTTGAGATACCTTCAAGGTACCAAAGACTATATGCTTATGTATAGACGGACTGATAACCTGGAAGTGGTCGGTTATTCGGATGCGGACTTCGCGGGTTGCGTTGATTCACGAAAATCAACATCTTGATACATTTTCATGTTAGCTGGCGGAGCCGTGTCATGGAGAAGTGCCAAGCAGACTTTGATTGCTACTTCCACTATGGAGGCTGAGTTCGTTTCTTGTTTTGAGGCTATCTCGCATGGTGTATGGTTGAAGAGTTTCATTGCTGGGCTTAGAATTGTTGATTCTATTTCTAGGCCATTAAGAATATATTATGACAATTCAGCTGCAGTTTTTATGGCTAAAAATGCCAAAAGTGGCAGTCGGAGTAAGCATATCGACATTAAGTATTTAGCCATAAGGGAATGTGTTAAGGAGAATAAAGTGGTCATTGAACACGTTAGCACTAAATTGATGATAGCCGATCCTTTAACTAAAGGCATGCCACCAATGAAGTATAAGGATCATATAACTAGTATGGAAATAGGTCCCATCATGTAATTTGTCTTCATATGAACGATTTTTGTTGTATGAAACTCTTATTCAGTTGTAATGTTGATTCTCAATTTTTGTGTACACATTTTGTTGTTTATGAGAATAACATTTATCCTTAGTTATGGAATAAACATGAGGTTTATTCATTAAGATATGTTGTCACATATAGGCTAACATTAAAGAAACAAGATGCATTGTGATACATGGAAGATATTACTCACTCTTAGAGAACATGTCGCAATGATCCATGTGTTTTGTTTCTTTTCTTTAAGCATAAAGTTTTCGTGGAATTTGTTGAATAATTCGTATGATGAAAATGATGGGATCAAGTGGGAGAATGTTATTTATTTTTTGTGATCCCACATTTTAGATCCATATTTTCTCTTAAAGTTATGACTATTCGACATGAAGTTTTTCCACGCTTCGTACCCTTTTCTGACAACCGCCCATTGGTAACCGTCTTGATGGAAGATGAGATATAAATAGAAATGTACGTTCATTTCTGACAGGCGATCACAAGGTCTAACACAAAATCCTCACATTTAGAATACACCATCAGTACGTGAGGAAATTTGGTTAGTAGAGTGTGCCTATTACTTTCTTGACTTTTCAGGACATTCGACGAACGTGAATACGAACAATGGCTGGAGGTTTGTCTATTAATGATCCTGGCTTCCGCATATGAATTATTTTGTCTTGCAGGAATATCCATTAACCCGATTATTTAAAATAGAAAATCAATTAATTAATGTAAGCCTATATTATAGGAAATTTCCAACATTCTCCCACTTGGGCTACATTAATTAACTTATTTTATTTTGAAAAAGATTTTATATTTGAAAACGACGCTATCGGGTTAATAACTAAAAATTTTATTTTATGTGGCGACAACTTTAAAAAATAATATTCCAATAACGGCATCTCAAACCAATCCAATCCTATATAACCTCAGTATAGGACTATGACGATCAATGTATTAAGAAAATGCCACAACACAAGACTTTCCATCATCACATATAATAAGTATTATATTTTCATGGATCATGGGCCTAGTAGTGTAGTAAGAAATAGTGCCAACATGTGATCAAAATATACACTATTTCTTATCGGTCCTTAATACAATTTCTCAACAACATGAAATTGCATTAATGCAATTTCTAAACAATATGAAATTGCACAACTATGTCACAATCTAACATAAGATCTCATAATCAGTGACATCCAGTCATCTTTAAACTAAAATTTGTTTAAAGATACTGTTTTTTACTTCCATTTCTCAGTCAACAGGAGAAAGGATAACAATAGATTCAACAACAACAATTATCAAAATAAATGCTTTAATAAACATCATAAAAGCATTATCCAGAAATACAATTTGTATAACTCCCACTAACAAAAGAAATCAAAAGAATCTAAAACACTCATATTCTTTATATGTTCTTTAAACAAAATGAATCGTAAACCTTTTGTTAGAGGATTAGCAAACATGGACTCAATTCTGATATTTTCAATCAAATTATCTCCCTTTTTAACCAAGTCCTTAACAGTATAATATTTAATCAAGTTAATATTTCAACTGTGGTATTATTGTTATTTATAGCAAAAGTAATTGTTTATCACACATAATGCAATAAGATCAATTATGGGCAATGAGCAATTCAACAAAATAATTAGTACATTATAAACTCCCCTTTGGGCAGAGTGTATAATGCACAATTATTTTTCACAGCATGAAGTTTATAAAGCAACAACAAGGAGAATTACATATAATTGTTAATAATCCATCCCCTTTGGTCAAACAAATCATTTAAATTATACATCTCCAAGATATCAATATATAGAAACGAAAAAAAAAGAATTACATATAATCTTCAAGGATCAATCCCCTTTGAACAGATAAATCCTTTAAATTATACATCTCCATTATCTCAATATAGAAGGGAATTACACATAACTCTAAAAAGTTTATCCCCTTTAGGCAGATAAACCTTTTGAGCCACACATCCCCATCATTCATCTCTAATATATCAAGATAGAGGGGAATTACATATAACTTTAAAAAATTTATCCCCTTTGGGTAGATAAATCTTTTTGAGTCATACATCCCCATCTTTTAATTTTAATATATAAATATAGAGGGGAATTACATATAACTTTCAAAAATTGATCCCCTTTGGACAGATAAATCTTTTTTAGTCATACATCCCCATCTTTTAATTTTGGAATTTATCTTCATGCAATTTTCAAATTAATATACACAATAACCCCATTTGGGTAGGTAATTGTATATACTAATTTTTATCAATAGGAACTCCAAAAAATATATGCCCAAAATTCATCTAACGATATGAAGCACTTTACGATATGTGCTTCCCAAGATCATATTGCATTTATCAAGCAACAATTTTTTCCACAATTTTTTTAATTATTATTTTAATATTTCGGACTCATGGCAAAACAAGAATGGATACGAATGGTTACTAGAATTAAATGGAGCCAAAAATTTCGTAGCTATCATTAATCATTACATCAAAAAATCATAAGGATAATCTATAATCTCACACTTCCTCACTCTCAACCCTTGGTTGGCATATTTAAATTTGGCATCTTTTAAATTTGGAAAATTTTGTAGTCATGCAATAACTCAATCTCCACTTATTTGACACAATCATATCATCTGAATTTAGAAGTATCCTTCATGCATGTTAGCATGAAACCCACAAGAGATCAAGCAAAATCTCTATAAAAAGAACTTCTAAACCTCAATCATGTTAAGCCAGTCCACTCCGATGATTCGTGGTAAAACCACACAAGAAGACATGAAAGGTCCGTTTGGTTCACCAGAATTTTCAATAATATTGATTAATTCGTATTTTGATGTTATAGTCTTCCGTTAGTCACCGGTCCAAAGATTACAATAAAAATAAAAAAGCAACAAATGGATAGATTTAAAACATAATTCCCATGTAAAAATAAAATAAAATTCACTCATGTGCTTCTCATCATGCACCATCTACGATTTTCCCCTTTTGAACCTAGGGTTTCCACAAAGCACTATACAGTAGACTATGGACTTTTCTTCCACTGCTGAAACCTTCAACTTTTACATCTCTCTAGCCCAATCCTAATTTTTGATAAATATACATTTGGATCTCGATTCACAAATCTCTTGGTTTCATTGTATCGCCTTCAATGGAATTTTAAACCTTAGTCAATAAAACACCAATGCATCGCAGGAGCTGTGCGAGTAGTTTGCAAAAAAAAAAAAAAAAATTAAAATTTGCAAGTTTAGAATTTGCTGGTTATGCCACATTACTCAGCAAATCAACTATGAACCCAACAAATCCAGACAGATAACTTAGCATAGAACCACTCGTACAAACAAAAATCACAGTTTTGGTCTTTTGCTCACCCCCACAATCAACATATTTATGGGGAAATCACAATGAAGCCTTAAAGCAGCGGTTTCATTTAGAATCTAGCAACAAGATGCACGCACTGCACGTGAAAAGCAAAAACCGACTATTTCCATCTTTAAATTTTGATATCTCGACAACTTGAGAAATCTTAACCATTGGTTCTCTTTTCCAAACTAAAGGGAGCACCATAGCCCCAAAGCTTCAGCGACTCACTAACTACTTAATATAGAAATAACCCAAATCAACGAAAAATAGGGCACAAATCTCGACTTTATAACAAAGCACCCCATAAGTGTCACCCATTACGTACGTGGATCAATTGATGCATAATCTTGGTCCACTGAGTAAAATGGCAAAGCAGCAATCAAGGAAAAGGAAAGAGGTGCAAGAACCTAATGCGAACGCACAGAAACCCCGTACGAGGCGGGAGGAAGAGAAGGCAGAAACCCTAACCACTCGTCCAGAGCAGAACAAACAATCAGCTACAATAATCTCTAAACCAACCATTGTTACCGTTGAATAAAAATCGAAGGTAACACTAGAATCTAACTTAAAATTCTAGAACTTTTTCTATATATATATATGAGACAATCACTCTAATTGCACCATACACAGCAACCCAAAACCCAAAAATCTCGAGTAGCCAGTTAAAAATAAATAAAAAATTCTCTCTTCCGAACAAAACGATCATTGCACAAGCTGCATCTGAAGAATTCCACCACAAGATTTCGGATCTCTAAAGAAAAAAAATGAGAAAATGGTGATCAAATACAGGCACTTACTCAGGATTGACCCCTTTGAACACCCAAAAAAGAAACAATCTTTGCCATGGGAGGTGGAGCCCAAGGAACTTGCCCGAGAATGAAAAAGAACACCTTTGTCGACAATTTGCCTTCATCGTTTCGTCCGAAGTAGGATTGCCTTCCTAGGTGAAACTATAAAAGAAGCTGATGGTCGTGTCGTACTGCGACGCGGTAAAGTGGTCATAGACTGGCTCTTGCTTGAATAATTTAGTTTTCTTCTCTCTTAGTTGGATGATTTTAGAAAGGAATAAGAGAGGAAGAAGAAAACCGTAGCCCCCATGGCCGAATTCGTTTTTTTTCTCAAATTGAAGCCCAAAAAACTTTCTTTTAATGCAATCGAAGGATGCTAAAACATATATATAACAATGCTCATGCAATGATTTACAACGAACATCAACCAATTGCAAGTAATTTGAAAATTCTAGAACTTTTCATGTATAAACCCTAGAATTTCAAATTTAAAATTCTCTCTCAATTCTCAACAAAATTATACAAATTATATATAGTTGGAAAGATCTCGACATGTAGAACAAAAGCCCTATGGTTTCAGATCAATCAAGCAAAAAATACACACGAAAGATAATGCCCATATTTGGCTCAAAGAGGAAAATTTCGAATTTGTCCATAAAAATATAAAATTTGGGTTCTCAATCATATATGACAAGCTCTAATACCACATGTAGAAAATTATTCACATGAATAATTAATTAATCAAGAAGAATCGGATCCATGTATGATTGTAAAACATCGAGATCAATAAACACAGCGGAATTAAAGTGTACCTGTTTGAGCCATTGCTTCACTCTAAGAAAAAATAGATCACTCTGATAATCAGGGATCTATCGAAATGTCAGATCTTCCTCTCTATGACCTATTTCAGTATAGCAGCTTTCAATGGGATTAAAGCAACTGATAGGTATAACCTACCTTCTTATAGGCTAGATAAAGGACCTAGCAAACACTAATCAACAGCGTGTCAACTGGGCCCTTCCCATTACGGGCTTTAGCCAAACACAATTGCCTACACTTTGCTGCTCAACTAGGCCCGTTATCAATAGATGCCAATACCCAATTCAATCAGATCACTTTAGGGTTCAACAAATATTGGAATATCCATTAACCCGATTATTTAAAATAGAAAATCAATTAATTAATGTAAGCCCATATTATAGGAAATTTCCAACATGCACTGCATGTTAAACGGGAGAGAGAAGGATAGAGAAATCTTCACAGACGGCTAGTTCCTTCGGACGTTCCAGCGATGATGGAATTCGGCAATCGAGTCGTTTCTTTCCCGATTAAACTCATGTATCAAATTTCAAATTCATTATTAATAGCCGCAAACGAGATTCACTATTTCTTCGGTCCACAAGGTTATCGGTGCTAATTGGTTCGAGAGTAGTGGTTTGGGTTCAATGTGGCGGTGTCAGAGTATGGGAGGTGTCATGTGTTAGACGATTCGCTTAATTTGTTCGGTAAAATTATCCAAGACAAGGATCAGTAATGTTTTCTTGCAGAATTTAATTATGCTCAGCCAGGAACTGCAGGAATGCGCTTATCTCGGTTGGCGGATTCGGATTCCAACAAATAAGCTAAGTCAAACATCTCCTTTTACATATGATCATGTGCGACTTCGCTTCACGTTCAATTCTCGTACGCATATTCCCATCTGTTAATGTTTATTGTTCGGAGTACCTCATTGCTCCCACCATTTACTTCACTGCCACAAAGACCACTCTTGTTTCAATCAGTAGCCTGGGGTTATTTGTTAAGTTGAGTGAGATAGAGTTGCTCTTCTTCGTTATTGAATGCCGCGACCGTTATCAATTACCTTGAGTTAGATGTGACCGATTTTCAATAAGATTTAGATCACACACTAATGACCACCGAAGCTCCCTCATCTTCCAGGCTCTTGCTTCTCATCTAAATGAAGTTTATAAGTAATCCACGTATGTCTAAGAGACTGTGACATTCTGGTTGAGTATCCTGAAGCGTGCGTTTAAGTCCGTGTAAGATATCTCGACGAAGTTTATTTTTGAGGAGCAAGGCCAGTGGGGCTCAATTCTTGATTGACTTCTTTTTAGTGGGTATCATAGGATTTCACCTAGAGGCCTGGATCAATGGTACATGCCTATGTTATCATTTCCATTGCCGACTGAACATGAAATTAAGGGTCATACCTGCAGTATGTGTTCACCATATGTTGATTTCTTGGTTATAAGTTCTGTAGATACGTGTTCAATACATGTTGATTTCTTGGCTATCACTGCTGCTTCTAGATGTTAAATTGACTGCACTTTGTTTGAATATGCTGGCTTCAAGGCTACACATGCTATTATATGTTCCAAAATATGCTGAATTCAAAGCAATAGATGCCATATTTACTTAGAATTTGCGGATTTCATGATTAGAGATGATGTCCATGCTTGAAACTTGCTGAATTTTCAATCATAAGTGTTGGTCATGCCTTGTGTCGCGACCAAATTTTCGGGTGAACCACCTAGGGTTTTGGCTAATAGATTGTTAAGCCTAGACTTAACTCGGGCTCTCCCAAGCCCATACCAATTCGCAACTTAGGTTCAAGTTTATAACATGCAAATGATTTTATAATTAGGAGTCGCCACCAATTTATTTTTGGTGGGTTGATTAGAAACCCAAGTAAAGTAACGGGAGATTTACTTTACTCCTACAAACCAGAGACTATAGGTGCGGGGACTTGGTTACACTAGATTCCTCTAATGCCATTTCGGTACCATTTCTTTTTATTTTCAAAAATGTTTTTGCAGACAGCTTAGATTGATTTTAAATTTGTTTCCCTAACATGTGAGGTGATCATACGGATGCGCAAACCACCAATTTAACACCCAAGAAAGCAATGAATAATTTACGAAACTTACCTTGTAGCAACAAAGCATCTGTAATGTTAAATTAAAATCCACATCAACAACCCTAGATACGGTTTCTAATTAACACGCAATTTTTTTTTTTTTATTTCACTTAATTAATGAAAATGATGCAATATGCACTGCAATATTGAATAAATAACCTAATTCTAATGACATGTAATTTCTAATTAAATGGGCCTAGCAAAAATACTAAATGACATGCATCTCAGTGAATCTAACCCTAATGACGTGCATATGGCAGTTTTTTCTTTTTCCTAAAAGAATGCATTTTATCCTAAATAATAAAATTAATTTAACCTATGAAATTTTTTTGTATTTTTCATGAAATTCGAAATTTGGTGAAATGTGAAAATTACCTAACTAGATTAAGATCCTATTTATATTAGGAATTAGGGTGAGCCAAATCCTAATTTATACTAAAATATTATCTTAAGCTAAATAATCCTAAAATACAATATATCTAAAAAAAATACCTAAACTTATAATAAATTAAGAAAAAAATTATCTAAAATTAAACTAAGTGCAATTTAACCCTAATATGCAATGTCGTACAAAATATGCCCTAATTCTACATGACATATGCATGATGATTTTTTTGTTTTTAATGAAAAATTCGTAATTAAAATCACTAACAATAAAATCTAACTAAAGTGAAATGCTATCTATTCTAAACGCCTTATAAACATGCATTTTAAAAAAATAACCAACCTATCATGCAATCAATTATAATCTACATGGAATGCAAATGCAATTTTTTTTTTTGTATTTTCAGGATAAATAGAACAATTAAAAGATAAACACCAAATCATTCACGATCACCGAAGATATTATCCACCGTTCAAATTTGGAAATGATATCTAATCAAACTTGATTATTTCTCTAATAAAATCAATAAATTGATCTTAAGCATTAAAGATCAATTTTATTCCCACGTGATTAATTATTCCATCTAAAGCCTTATAGATGGAATAAAAAAAAATCAAGTTGCAGTTGCGAATTAGGCAATAAAATATTTAAATCGAATTTAGATAAGATAATTACTTAATTTTGCAAATAATGTTACCAAATTTGAACCGAACGGAATCCGCTCGACGGATGACCGGGGAAAAGATTGTGGCACTCGATGGTGGAGGTTGGTGAGCAGCAATGCAGTTGGGTCACAGCTGATGAACCTGCAAAAGTAGAAACTTTAATGAATCGACTTGAAGAGAAGATCAACGCTGGCTCGAGCTTGGCTTTCCGAATCCTTCGTGATCTCATTGCCAAAAAAAAAAAAAAAAAAAAAAACCGTTCTTTTGCTTGCATGAAACAAAATCGTAAAGCCCACAATATTATAGTAAAATCTGAAAAAAAAAAAAAAAAAAAAAAAACTTAAAAGGAAGACAAATCCACCACTCAGAATTATCCAAGCAAGATTATAATAACTCTTCTTGACCGTGGACTTCAAGCTCACAAGCGGTGACCGCCTCATCTCTTCCTCTCTCGATGTGTTGTAGTGTCTATTATGTGGCCCCCTATCTTTTGACTATTGACCTCTGAACATGAAGACTTTCCCACGTGTATTGGCCCTCTGCTCTTACGATTTATCTTTCCTTCGTGTACTCTCTCTACTTCTTCATGTGTCACTCACGAACCACACAAGACTGAAGGGCTGCGGCAGAGGACGCTTGGCGATGTTCGGCGAGGCAGCAGTTTCTCGGCTTCGTCAGGCAGCAGCGAATGGCAGCGTTCGGGTAACAATCAAGAAGCGGAGCTGCAGGGACGTTGTCGATGAAGGGGTTGCGGGGGCGTCGTCAGCGATGTGATGAGCAGCGGCGGCACAGCAGAGTGGCAAGCTCGGTTGTCGTCGGTTCGGACTGTGGATCAAGAATAGCAGCGACTTGGGTTTGCGGCAGCGGTGCGAGTGGTAAATCAGCAACAAGGTCTCGCAGCGTTGCGTTGGCATGAAGCTTATGGCGAAAAAAAAAACATCCGTCGAGTCACGGAGATGTAGGAGCTCGGTAGCAATCGTCTAAGGAAGAAGACGACCTACACCCTCTCTCTCTCCATCTCTCGTTCTTGTATGATCGTGTCTCTCAATCAATGGTGGCCGTGTATTCAATGTGTGTGACGTCAATTTGCAGGACGATGGGCTACCGTGGGTGTCGGGCGCTGGTTGTCGCAGGGCAGCGGCGTTCGAACGAAGCGGAGGTGGCGCAGGCGTCGGCGTCGGCAGCGAGCTCGTGGGTGAGAGAGATCTCCGGTGGCTGGTGGGACGCTGGCGGGGCTGCGGTGGCTGAGCGGTGGTGGCGGAGCGGCGGTGGTGGCTGGCGGAGGAGGTGCGACGCTAGCGCGGGCAGGGGCGTCCACGCGAAGGAGACGAACAGTTGCTGCTGCTGCTTTTTCTTTTTTCTTTTTTTATTTCTCTGGCCACACGTCACTTCTCTGCACTTTTTCTCTTTCTTTTGCTGACTTTTCCCTTTCTTTCCTTCTGCAGGTTGTCAGAAGGAAAAAAAGAAAAAGACTCTTGAACGAGAAAATGGAGTTTCCTCTGTTTTATTTTTTCTCACTTTCATGAATCCTCTCAGCTCCTTTCGTGAAAAAAATTTTAGCGGATTCTCCCCCAGTCACGAAAATGCAGTTCCCTTTTATAATGATTCGAAACCGTCTCTTTACATGACATTTCCTGAGTTACTATTTATTGTCACATTAAATCAAATCTATATAATTTGGCAATCACCTCAATTTTGCCAATTTTTCACTTGATTTCAAAATTGTTACTGCATTTAACAAAATCCGAACATCCATCAGAATTCCACATTTCCTTGCATAATTCAATCAAATCAATTTCTCCCATTTTCATTTTTTTTTTCTTTTTATTTTTTCAAAATGCAATTTTATTTTTCCAAAATTAGGTGTCAACACCTTGAATGGGCTGTATTCATGATTATATGAGCTGTCCATGATTTGAATTTGTTTGATATATATTCATGTGGGTGGTTCACAACCATTTCTATACAAATAATGAAGGTTTGGTTTCATTTAGATATTATCTTGGCTACACAAATAAATGTGTCATTGTGGGAAAGGTTTATGTGGGATTTGTGATGATATTTTGTTGAAACATTGCACCTGGATGTCTTGAATACTCTGAATATCTCCTGAATGCTGGATGTTCTTTATTGCATGTTAGATAGAAGTAATTTGGTTTCATTCAATATTATTTTGTTTGCCTATGATTTTACATCAACAAACCATTGATCTCTCACCTTTTTGACCATGTTTAGGCATCATGCTCACAGGTAAAATGTATGCATTTGCATTGGGTAGTTTGCTGAATATTCTGAATTAGATGCGATTTAGTTGGGTCGTGAGATTGTTTGAGGGCTTATTTGGTTTTAAAGATAGCATATAGATGTGTTATTCGTTTCTCATCATTTCTAGCAATTCTGCTGTCAATTTTTCATGGAAAAACGTCAAATGTAGCCTGTGAATGTTGGTTTATTTGCTGGTTGTTTCCTCAAGTATAAATTTGGCTTAGTTTGAATGTTGCTTTGCTCATTCATGATTATGGGGCTAATGTGTCATTGATTTCTTAGTCATTGCATGAATGTTTTGATGTCATTTTCTTTATCTAATTCGCAGACTGAACTTGTAAAATGTTGCTAAACACTCGTTAGAGGCTTTGGGTTGACTCAGGAGTGGTTGAGTAATCCTTAAGCTTGCTGAACTTGTTTAAAGTAGTACTCATTTCGTCGCGTTTTGGTATGATATAGTTTAACATGGTTTTCTCTGAATAGGGATTCCTTTGGATAGGATTTCGTGCGGTAGATAGGTCTCACTATCAAACTAGACTTAGACTTTGATTTTAGCTCATGAGAAGGACTGCATACATTCAAAGTACATTTATGAACTCATCTAATAACTAACTTCATTTTAATATTGAAAAATTGGCACATTAGTATCTATGGCCATTATAACGAATCAATTCTACAACACTATATACACTCGCCATTTGAACATATCAAATGCAAAATTCAACCCAAAGAAGAAAAACTCAAAAACAAGGGAGTCCTCCATCAAAAAATCACAGACAACCGTGGTTGATCCATGAAACTAGACTACCTCAAATCCATTTACTTCCTAACTTCATTGAAACTCTTAACAGGTCAATTTTAGAAAATATGAAATTGCTTATACCAAAATTTTAAGGAATGTGTAATGAATGCGAATTTAACTAGATATGTTCTGCAAAAT
The DNA here is from genome assembly GCA_014182885.2 of Eucalyptus caleyi. NCBI lineage: Eukaryota > Viridiplantae > Streptophyta > Magnoliopsida > Myrtales > Myrtaceae > Eucalyptus > Eucalyptus caleyi. The sequence goes on along the minus strand of CM024474.2, from coordinate 17,308,192 downwards.
TACTTAAGAGGTATTTCTTGAATTTCTTCACAACAATCATTCATGTGGAGGCGGACTTTTTATTGCCTTAAACCATCGTAAGGCAAAAGCAAAGGTTCCATCAACTCCAAAGGGCCAAAGCTGGATGGTAGCATCTTTTTGAGTCCATTCGGCTTGTGAGGATGTGTGACTGCATTCGACTGCTTGGTTAACGCATAAGAAAAAGTTTTGCTTCTGTAGCTCAACTCGTTGAGTTGAGAAAAAGTTTTGCTACTGTAGCTCAACTCCTTGAGTTGCAACCCGTGATGTATTTTGCGACATAGGTCGATGAGAGAAATATTAATGCCTTCCTTGCTATCTAGAGTTCCGATCTCTTGGTTCCTCAAAGAAATTTGGAGTGCCTACTTGGGTATGGAGAGCCTACTTTGGCAGGGGCTTATGTCCGTGGCAATAAATGTCTTCTCGATCACGAGCGTCAATGAGACGGGAGGAAAAATAGACCGTCGCCGCTGGAATACTTTGATTCCCCATTATCGCCAAGAGATGAAGGGATGAAAAAGACGAAGAGCTGACGATCGTGGGTTTTCACAGAGAGAGAGAGAGAGAGAGAGAGAGAGAGAGAGAGAGAGCGCGCGACAGAGAGGGGGGCGAGACAAAGTGGGAAGAGCAAAGACGTGTGGGGATTTCAACGGACAATAGGCAGTACTTGAAGAATATGAGAATTTCTGAGTGGAGGAGTCTTCGGATCATCTGTGAGATACGAGAGTTCCAAATTAGGAAATGTTAGGGCAAGTAGCGCTGCTGTTGTATTGTGATGTCTAAGTTCAAGGAGGTTACGAGCAATTATGCTATGAATACAATTTAGTTTATCAATCACTTTATAACTTAACAGTTTACTTTGCAATTTAGCTAGAAAATCATTTTTCTTTAATTCTCTTACAAGACGAATTTCATTAGTAGACATGTACTTAACAAATTCAATATATCCACGATTACTTGGGTGTGTACTGGGATTTTAACAAAACTCTATAGTCTTGAAAGAAAATAGGTATAAGAGGTTCTGAGCTTTATAAAAGAAAAGCATTTAAGGACATTCTGAATGTCTGCAGTTTGGTGGATATGGAAAGCAAGGGATGTGTGTTTACCTAGAAGAATAATCGTGAAATAGAGGAGTTTATGAAAAAAGGGACTAGATAGAGTTGTGTGTGACATTGGATAGAGAATATAGTCTCCTGAAGCTTAAGCGATTCCTTAACGTGCCCATTTAGTTGGCATATGGAATCGTGAATCTTCTGCATGACTAAAATGAGAAGGAAAGTCAATGGGTGAATATTCAACATCAAAGGCCCCACCTAGGACGACTCAAGGGACAGGGTGCTCCGTGGGACATGGCTCACTCGAAAAGGAGGGAGCCCCCAATGCCCTTCAATATTAGTTTCAAGAAAAGGACTGTATTGTCGTTCGCCGGTGCCATGTCTCCTTCAAGATTAATTTCAAGGAAAGGACCATATTGCTCTTGAAATTAATATTGAAGAACAGTTGGGGGCTCCCATCTTTTGGGGAGCGAGCTGTGTCCCCCAGAGCACCTAGTCCCTCGAGTCGTCCTTGGGGCCTTCGATGTTGAATTTTCAAACATTGACTTTCCTTCTCCTTTTAGTCATGCAGAAGATTTGCGGTTCCATCAGCCAACTAATTACAGATTAGCCAAATTTGCCACTACAAAATCTGAAATTTTCGTTTCTGTTGAACAGCTTTTTTACGTGTTATTGTCCAGTGATATGGATACTATGTAATATACCTCTCAGCAAAGCAAGGAAGAAAGTATTTCAAGCATGAATCATAAGAGCACCTTAAAAAAAACCTTTTCTAATTAAATCCTTATTTGTGTTTCGATTAAGCATTCAATAAAGACGTAATTCCCCATAGATCAAGTACAAGCCCCATAGATCAAGTACAAACAATCTGATATTTGAGCCATCTCAATCGACTTTAGGCTGGCATCTTATGTGATGGATAAATTAATTAATGTTATTTCATGGAATCATCTTTCCTTGCCCGAAATGCACATTCTCGGTGTAGAGAGAAGGAAATTTAGAAACACGGAAAGTTCAATTGACGAATGGATGGATGCATGTGCGCAGACATCATCCAAAAGTGAGGAAAAGTATCAGAAAAATCATAAACCTATTACATTTGTGTCAATTTGGTCAAAAACCTTTTATTTGTGTTAATTTAGTCATAAACATTTTGACTTAGTGCTAATTCAGTCATTTCGACTAATTTTGGCCAATGTTTTTAATGTAGATGCCGGCCGGCCTATGTGGCATAGCGGCGCTGATGTAGGCAATTTTAATAATATTTTTTAATTAATTAATTATTTTATTTTTTTTTTCTTTTTTTTCCTTTCCTCTTCCTCTAGATTGTTGTTGAGGTCTAACGATTGGCTTGGTGAGGTCCCTTACCGGCCCTCACCTCGGCCAGTCTTAGACTTCAGCAATTAGTTGGAGGAAGAGGAAGGGGGAAAAAGAAAGAGAAATAAAAGAAAAGAATAAAAAATTATTTGAATAATTATTAAAATTTGTCCTCGTTAGCGTTAGCCATGCCACGTAAACCGGTCAACGTTCATATCAGCAATATTTGGCCAAAATTGTCAAAAAGGATTAAATTGACTATAAGTTAAAAGGTTTATGACTATATTGATGCTAATAAAAAGTTTATAAGTAAATTGATATCAATATAACATGTTTAGGACTTTTCTGACATTTTTTTCCTCCAAAAGTGTGTTTGCGATAACTTTATATAAAGTGGCCTCTCACGCTTGTACATTACATTACAATTTAAAGCAAAGTCCAACTCATTCGTCTTCTCTTCATTCTTTGTTGCGAAATCGAATTGGTTCAAACCATCGAAGGTGAAGCAATTTATATATTGGTTAAGCAAAAGCTCCTCCAAGAAGTATAGTCGTTAATATTCTCTCTATTTTGGAGCAAAGAAAGATACACAAGTACAGGAGGGCAAATATCGCATGCATGCTATCACATATATCTTCTGTGCAATTGCACTCGTTCTGTATATATTTACAAGAAACCCCATACCCCACTGCAATGTGTACAAACAACATATTTGGTGAAAGAGAGAGAATTTGAAGAAAATAAAATCACTCAATAGCTTCGGCGAGAGAGGTTTGATGGCCATAGGGGAATGTAATTCTTGTGCTATCCTATAATGCTGTTCTTAAGGGGAGTGAGGCATTATCACCAATTCTTGAGGAAAATAACACCATAAGTGTCATAACTTAACACAAATTGACACTTAAGTGCCATAACTTATGAAAGATACACTTAAGTACCACATTTGAAGAAAAGTGGGACACATGAGTGTCACCTCTGGCAAAACTGGCCGGAAATCATACATGGCATTTAAATATTAATATTTCTCGCGGAGGAGGCTCGCCAGAGAGCTGAGTCAGCTCTAATTCACCTCAAACGACGTCGTTTCGGGTGTTGGCCAAAATAGAACCCTTAAATCGGCCAAAACGACATCGTTTTAGCATAATTTGAATTTTAATATAATATAAAAATTCATTAAATTAAATTTAAAAAAATAATATATTTATATTTATTATTATTATTATTTAAAAAAAAACAGAGGAGGAGGAAGGCAATTGGCCACCGAGGGCGAGCCCCGCCGCCGTCACCTCCTCCCTGCCGTCGCTGGAAGGTGGGGGATGGTTGGGATCTGGGACAAGGGCATGCCTTGGCCGGGCTCGACGGCCCCAGCCCTTACTACCTCCCTCCTCCTCCTTCCCCACTCCCCCTTTTTTCTTCCTCCTCCTCAGCTGCCAGCTACTTCCCCTCCTCCTCCCCCCTGGCTAGATCTAGGCGAGGGCGGCAAGCCCTCGCCCAGATCGGCAAGGGCTGCGACCCTCTCCCCGATCTGGGGCAAGGGCTTGCAAGGCCTCGCTGCCAGTCAACCGAGGTCACCGGCCCTTGGCTAGGGCCTGACAACCCTAGCCAACCCTCCCCCCTCCGTCGCCGACCCGCCGGGAACAACAAGGAGGCGGCGGTGGTGGCCGAGGGCTAAGCTCTCGGCCGCCTCCCCCATTTTTTTTAATTTTAAAATTAGTACTTTTAAATATTTTAACTAAATTTAATTAATTTATATATTATTTTTTCCCATATCAGCCCAAAACGATGCCGTTTTTGCATTATTTGGCCATGTCAATGTGCAAAACGGCGTCGTTTTGCACTCACTTCACTTTGGAAAAATGTCACGTATATATTTTGGACCGATTTTGGCCGGATTAGCACTCAAGTGAGTTTTTTTTTTTGCTCCGATTTTGGCACTTAAATGTACATTTTGTAAGTTATGGCACTTAAGTATCAATTTCTGCCAAATTATAACACTCTAGGGATCCACATCTCCCAATTCTTGCATGCATAAATTCTACTATTTTTGACTATCTATTTCTCCCATTTATAATCAAACTATTTTGGTCAATGAAAATTTAATTAAATGGCTAAGCGGGGCAAAATAATAACCCGACCGTTCTCTGTGATGTAAACGGGCAGACCATATTTCGTCCAATAAACAAAACTGAAAAAAGAAGAAGAAAAGAACAGGTGGACTATATGTACAATGTACATGTACTTCACGTCGAGTAAGAGCTGTCCGATTTCTTTTGGGCAGATGAAAAGCCAGGTCAATAATTGTACCTTGTATCCGTAAGGTGGGGGCATGTAGTTATTCCCGTTATTATTACCAACTTTTATCATCAATTTGATGATGAAATCGACGTGACATCATACGGCCTAGAACATTATAAAGCACGTTTTGCTTGCGGGTCTTAATGAAGTTTTGAATCTCCAATTTTTTTCTAAAATATTTTCAATGTGGGTTTTGCCTTAAGGAGAATCGTGTACTCTCACATTAACGAAGGGAAGTAACTCTAGGCAGGGAGAATCAAAGGCAAGTATAAATTTTCCTTCCAGGTTTGCAACCTGTCGTCCTCTCCACCGTCCGTTTCTTTTTCTTTTTCTTTTGATTTTTCATTTTAAGAATTCTTTATAAAAGAACCCAAAGAAAATAGTATATACCATGCACATATTTGCATTTTTGCAAATAAAGATCTATCAAACAATATATATAGTAAAATGTAAGAAATATATTGAGAAAATGACAAATGTACAAAAGATCTCATTACCAAAACTTACACCCAAATGCAAGAACAAAATGAGTGGAAGGGTGACGAGATGAAAAAGCTGCAAAACGCGGCACAAACACTACAATACCTAGACCAAAAAGAAGCACGGCATGGTCAACCGGCTACAAAAGACGCCATAGGCGAGGAAGAGGTCATCGTAGGAATGAACTACCTACAGGTCTCCAGTGAAAATAATCGGGTCTAGGCCTCAACTTCTTTGCAACCTTCTATTTTTGACATTATCTTCGACGTTCCTGAAGGTGATAGCCTTGTTTTGGATCACTTTGAAGAGGTGGTTCTTCATGGTCGGGACCGTCAGGGGCTGGTCTTTAAAGATGATGTTATTCTTGTTTTTCCAAATGATATGACAAAGCGTGCTAAAGGAAAAACGGGCAATGCACTTATAAAAATCTTTACCCATCAAATAGGTAGCAGCCCAACAGAGGTTCTCCCTCCAAGTTCTGTTGCACCAAGGCAAATTGCATCTGAAAGCCGAAAAGAAAGCAATGCCAACCATGACACAGTAATAAAAAAATAGGTACTCAACAGAGTCGGGCATACTCTTGCAAAACGCACATGCAACACTTCCAATTCTACCATAGGACAGAAGGAGAGCCTGGGTTGGAAGTCTGCCCTTGGCAATGAGCCAAAGATTAAGTTGATAGCGAGACACTATGGTGTTGTCCCACATGAAGGAGTGCCAATGGACCTGCGATCTCTTCTTCCTGATGGAGTTCCACGCCGTTGCCACCACGAACCGGCCCGAAGAGCTTTCTCGCCAGCAGAAATGATCCGGGTCACTTGACAGGACGGGGAGAGGATGACCTCATGATTCAAGCACTGTCTTGAGAGCTTGGCCAGTATTTGAGAAGAGGTTAGCAACACAAACCTGCCTAGAGAGCCCTGAGCTGTAGATAAGTGAATTTGAGAAGAGCAAGTTCAAGGGCCCCCTAGGATGCCGATTATCAAACCAAAGAGAGGTTGTTTGGCCATCGCCAATTTTCTAGTAGAAGGCCATCCGGAAATCATTCCTTAGGTTCAACAAGCTCTTCTAGGCCCATGAACAATATTTGTATTCCATGAAAACCTTAAATCTAAAGTCCTTTTAATTTGGAGAAAATTAGCAAAAGTTCATGAATTTTAACTCAATGTTCAATGTGATTTTTAAATTTTTAATTTGTTCAATATAGTTTCCAAAATTTAACCCAATATAAAATGTGATCTCTAGACTTTTAATTTGTTTGATGTGATCCTTAAACTCTTAGTACATGGTCAATTTCATCCTTAGATTATATGAAATGTTCAATATCATCCCTAACTTAAATCAATGGAAGGATAATATTAAATATTTTCATATAGTTCAAGGATCTTGAACAATTTGAAAGTTAAGGGATCACATTGCACATTGGAGTAAAGTTTAAGGATCGTATTGTCCATTGAATCAAAATTCAAGTATCATTTGTGTCATTGCCCCTTAATTCACACGTTCTCCCAAACACACCCTGCTCGGGACATGGCTCACTCACCAAACGATGTGAGCCCTCAACCTTCCTTCTGTTAGTAATTTTAAGAAAAGGATTATAAGTTGTTCGTCCTTGCCATGCCTCATTAAATCACAAAGTATAAATATTACCTATGTGTAAACTAACTAAATATAATTGTCCATTTTTGTAACCCACCTTAAAAGCGTGAATGAAAGGAAAGTAATGGAACAAAATACCACTCTTAAAAAAGAAAAGTATCGTCATGTACAGTGGTACACAACCAAGATGACCTATATCGATTGTTATGCTTATCACGGGATATTATATGTTAAAATCGGTTTATGGCAGACTAAAAGTAAGCAGTAAATTAAGTGGGTCATTTTTAACGTGCAATAATAGTTCATCATATCAATTACTATGCCAATTTAGTAGCCTAGACTTAATTAATATATGTCCATTAATAACAATCCATCTGATCCATGAATTTTGCAATTATTGTTTTCGATTGACCAGATTTTTTACATGCTATTAACCAACGGCTGAGAGTTGATTGTATGCAGTGTACCGTACCGTTAATAACAAAAAAAGTAATGGATCATACTTAGTGAAAAGCATAGGAATGAAGTCACCACGTATAATGGAGTCAAATGTTTATAGCAAGCAGCATAGGCCACATAACCGAAAAAATGGTGAAATTGTGTTTATCTTAAAATGAACTAAAACTCACTTGATAGCTTCTCGTGCTTTCCTTTAACACTGTTCTTAAGGAGAATTGCATGCAAAATGCTGCTAGATTTGAATGATTAAATTATTCCGGCCTATGAAAATCTAATAAAAGGGTAAGCGGGGCGAAATAGAAACCCAACCATTCTATGTGACGGAAACGGACGAATTATATGTACATGCGTTTAGCGCGAAGCATGAGGCGTCCGATTAAAAGCCAATCCAACAATTGTATCTTGTACTATGAGTAAGGTGAGCCGCGTTGTTTATCATCCTCATACATTAGTAAATTTACGAAATTGGCCTGACATCATAGAGGCTAGGATATTATAGAACTTGTTTTGAATCTCGATGTTGGAATAATCTCTCCTTTGTTCCAATAACACTCGAAATTAGAGTACCAATTCTGCTGCGTGAAACCCAAGAAACGCAAGGGCAGTGAAACATAGACCAATTCTACACGAGAAATGGTTTCAATTTTTGATGAAGGCCGCAAATGGCTCTCCCGGTTAAGGAAGCGTGTTTTACTGCCATGCTCAGCCGACAAATTGGGGAATCAAGATGAAACCTTGAGGAGTTTTTGGTCCATGTAGAGTCCCCATTGGTAACCAGCGATCACCTCGTATTCTGATATTATTCCCATTACCCACTGACTAGCGTAAATGCGGTAGAATAGCATATCTGCCCATAAGAATACTTTGCCATCCCCAAGACAGTCGAGTGCCTTTAGCTGCCGAAAAGAAGTCTTTTGAATGAAAGTACAGAACTTTAAAAATTTGACTCCACAAAGCTTGAGGTTGTTGTAATAATCTCCAAGCTTGCTTTCCAGGCATGGCTCTATTAAATGCTATAAGGTCTAGGAAACCTACGCCTCCATTGTCTTTGCTTTTTGTAAGAATTTCCCATCTCTGCCAATGGATATTGGCTTTATTCTAACTATTTCTCCACCAAAATCTAGTAATGCTCTTCTCAATAGATTTGCAAATAGACATAGGCAACTTGAAGATGGACATAGCGTAATGAGGTAGTGCCTGTACAACAAATTTAATAAGAATTTCCTTACCTCCTTTTGAAATCAAGTTCCCTTTCCATCCCTCCAACTTTGCATTTACTCATGCTATTATCCAAGAAAACATCTCCCTCTTTGATCGACCCTAGTCAAATGGTATTCCCAAATACTTGCCATATCTTGGCAGCATAGGTATTCTAAGCTCCTTGGACATATTTTCATGCAAGCTAGAAGGACAGTGTTTACTGAAGATTATGCCAGACTTATTCCGGTTCATTACCTAACCAATGCCATGCAATACTGATTTAAGATATTAGCAAAATTTTGGCATTCTTGAATAGAACCCTCTAGGAAGAAAATCACATTATCAGCAAAAGATAGGTGAGACAGGGTTGGACACTATCTATTAAATTTAATACCTTTAATGTGTCCCACTCTGATAGCTTGATTAATTAGACTTGATAACACATCTGCTAGCAGAATAAAAAGATATGGAGATAAAGGATCACCATATCGTAGGCCTTGAGAAGGTTAAAAGGAGGTAGCTGGTCGCCATTAAATTTCACACTAAAAGATGTTGTTGTGACACACTGCATAATCCATTGAACCCATCTAGGATGGAACCCCAATTTAAGGAGGTAGTCGTGAAGAAAATCCCACTCAACTTTGTCGTAAGCCTTTTGCATGTTTGTCTTTAGGATAGCATTGAACCTTCTTGTCCTCTTCCTGTTCTTAAATTGATGAAAAACTTCTTGGACGATTAAAATATTATCTTGGATCTGATGTCCACTCATGAAAGTCGATTGTTCTTTAGAGATGAGATAATTCAACCAAGGTTTCAGACAGTTAGCAAGTACCTTTAATATAATTTTGTAGGCAAAGTTGCAAAGGCTGATTGGGTGATATTGTTCCAGTTTCTCTGGGTGAGGTGTCTTAGGAATCAAAGCAAGAAAAGTATGATTGAGATAGGTAGGCATCTCCCCAGACATGAAGAAATTCTGCACCATAAGAGTTAGATCATCTTTAATAGTTTCCCGGTGTTTTTGATAAAATAAACCATTTAAACCATCAAGACCAGGGGCTTTGGTAGTACCCAACTGAAAAGTGGCCTGTCGAACCTCCTCAATAGTGATCGTAGCTATCGATTGTTCATTCATTTCAAAGGTGATGACCTATTGGCATTGGTCAAGTATAGGCCCGTAATCCCTATACCCTGTAGATGTATATAACTTGGAAAAGAAATCGTTTGTCATACTTTGTAGGGTTTGTGTGTCACGTACCCATTGCTGCTCCTTACAACATGGTGATACGATTTCTTTGCCTTCTTTGAAGTGTAGATGCATAGAAAACCTTGTAATGACCCAAACCCAGGGCAGTACGGAGGGATGGACTAAGATCGCCTTGGCAGTACGCGGGTGAGGCTAAGGACATGTCTCCCGTCCCACATCGCTTAGGGGGGAGTCCTGGGCAAGTTTATAAAGGCTTGGGTCCCTTTAATCTATATAACGCGTTTCACGTACGCTTCCGCTGCGCTGAAAACAAAGTCATGAGGGAGGAGGTTGCTGCATGCATGCCTTCAAAGTGGACAATATTATGGCTTGGGAGAGGGTGGGTTAGTGGGTCGCACCTCTGCCCCTGCATAACACATTTTAAAGCCGTGAGGACTCAGTGTCCAAAGCAGACAATATTATACAGTGGGGCCCGAGTCGTTATAAATGGTATCAGAGCCAACTTCCGACCGTGTGTGGGGGCCACAACGAGGACCTTGTGCCTTAAGGGGGGAAGAATGTGACAATCCAGACCCGGGGTAGTACGAAGGGATAGACTGAGATCTCCTTGGCAGTACGCGGGTGAGGCCAAGGACATGTCTCTCGTCCCACATCGCTTAGGGGGAAGAGTCCTGAGCTAGTTTATAAAGGCTTGGGTCCCTTTAATCTATATAACGTGTTTCACGTACGCTTCAGCTATGCTAAAAACAAAGTCGTAAGGGAGGAGGTTGTTGCGTGCATGCCTCCAAAGCGGACAATATTATGGCTTGGGAGAAGGCGGGCCAATGGGCCGCGACTCTACCCCTACATAACGCGTTTTAAAGCCGTGAAGACTTAGTGTCCAAAGCGGACAACATTATACAATGAGGCCCGGGTCGTTACAAACCTCGTAGTCTTGTCACCCCATTTCAACCATTGTATTATGGAACGTATGGCCCAGTGTTGTTCTTCCTGTTGCAAAGTCCATCTAATTTCCTCTCTAAGTCTCGATGCTTCCACTCTATCATAATTTAAATGCTGCCGGTTCATTTGATCTTGTAGTTGTTGTTGTAAGGTGATCACTTTTGTACGTCCATTTGAGAATTTTTCTCGACTCCACCTGGACAGTGCTGCTGTGACCTTCTTTAACTTTGTAAGGAAACCAGAATGCTGAGGTTGTACTGAATTCCATGCGAATAAGATGACTTCTCTGCATTCTTCATCATCATTCCAATAAGCCTCATAAGTAAAAGGCATCTTTTTTCATTTATAAGGTTTTGTAGTTTGAATAATCAAAGGACTGTGGTCAGATCCCACAGCAGGCAGTGCAAACATTTCTGCCCTTGGAAATATTAAGCACCAATCCATCGTGCATAATGCTCAGTCCAATCTTTCCTTTACAAGCTCTTCCCCTTTCCCTATTATTCATCCAAGTGTACTTGCAACCTTTACTTTCTATCTCCATTAGTGCATAATCATTTAGGACATCACGAAAAGACAGCATCCTAGAAAAAGTTGCAGCTCACTTGCCTAACTTCTCCCAAGGATAAAGAATTTATTAAAGTCCCCAGCACATATCCAAGGTAAGTTGTTCCCACTGCTTATCTCCCAAAGCTCATCCCATAGAAGCTGACATTGTTGATAAGTATAAGGCGCATGAATACATGTAAGGCGCATAGTTCTATCTTCCTGTACCATCCTACAAATCAAGTCAATCAGGCTTTGCAATGATCGAACCGCTCGCAAAGAGACCTGATCAGTCCATAGTACTGCTAAGCCTCCGGCTCGACCCACTGGGTTCATAATGTATGAGTTCGTGAAATTTAAATAGCGTGGTAGATGCTGAAGCTTTACTTCTGAGTTCTTAGTTTCCATTAAGAAGACAACTGCGGGCTTTTCATTGGCCATCATGGCCTTAAGTGCTTGAACTGTCAGAGGATTGCCCAAACCTTAACAGTTCCAATAAAGCAGCTTCATTTGTTGATGAGTGGCTGTTTAGGGCTAGCCACCAAAGCCCATGCTCTCGCTTCCTCAGCTGCGTAGATAAGTGTTTCCATTAGGTTTGTGTCATCATGGTCGTCGATTAGCAAACTTTTTGCCTCGTAAGGGTTGTATCTCTTCAACTTTTTGGCTACCCCCAATTTTGGTGTCATTCTCATATTTTTCAGCTTCTTTTCTAACTTGGCTTCCATGGATTGAGTTTGAATTCCCTTTAATTTGGTTGTTGCAGGTATAAGTGCTGTGTGAAGAGAGGTTCCCTGCATATCTATTTGCTGAAGGTGATGTGTAGTCATTCCTACCGCATTTCTCCTGGTTGCGTTGACTATGTTGGATAGGTGCGTTGGATCGACATTTACTGGTGGTGGTAGTAAAGGAACGTGCTGGATTTGTGAGGGTGGAGTTTCAGGTACAGCTTCTTCAGGGTGCTCTGATTTATCTTGAGCTGTATAGAAAGTGTGCCAATAAGGGCTACTTTCCTTAACCTCAACCCGAAGCCATTGGTTGTAAGCCATTTTGTCTCTACCTTCTAGTTTTGCTTCATCATACGGGATATCCTTACATTACATTGCATAATGTCCTAGCTTTCCACAAAAGTAGCAGAAATGCAATAGGCATTCCTATCGAAAATCAAGCCAAAGAGTCTTATCATCAATGCAAATGAGCTTCCCTGTTTTTAGGGGTTCTTGTAAATTCAGGTCTACCCTGGCTCGGCTAGCTCTAGATGATGTCCCTTCCTTTGTATCGACTTTGACTTCTAAGACTCGGCCCATATGTTGCACCGCCCTGCTGAGCATCTGTTTTGTACACCATTCTAAAGGCAATCCAAACACCTGAACCCATAAGGCACAACTAGAGAAGTCATAGCAACGTAATGGTGTATTAGGGATCCATGGTTTGAATATAACCAAATGGCCTGAGAAGAGACAAGGTCCACCTTCAAGTACTCTCTATTTTTCTGCTTGGGAAGTGAACTTTGCTACATAGATGCCCGCCTCTCATTGTGATATTTCCACTTGTTCAGTTCGCCGGACTTGCTTTAAGTACTTTGGAAAGCATGGAAGTTTATGGAAGGATTTAAAAGGATTTTTCCTATTAAAGTTAACCGACATTCTTCCAATTTTTCAGGTGGGGCTTGTCATCCCAATCTTTTATGAGCAGCCAAACGCGAAGAGTCGGCATGGTCTTCTGTTGCCATTCATTTGTCCAAAATAGGAAACAATACAAAGTCAAGCTCAATAAGAGTGAAAGCATAGGGAAAAGCTTAATAGCCCCACATCAAAAGAGACTCGTGGCAGAATCAAGGTAACGTCTTCTGATTCCATTCAAATGTCAACAAACAGGATTTTGTACAGAGACGCACTCTAATTCGAACTTCTCTATACATAATAGTACACATGAATATATACTTAGCATCTCAAGATCATTGACTAGGTGTGAAACAATGATATAAGTATAGATAGAAAGAAATCGAGGGCATGCATTAAACAAACCAATGAGTAACAGCTGCGGGTTGGAAGGTTGGGCTGTCCACAAATGGCAGATGCTGGCGAAATTGAGTGAGCTGTAATGCTGAGTTGAAACAACCACACTTCGAGCACAAGGAGAAACAGTTGCAGGTTAGAAAAATTGGGCCGTCCAACAAAAGCTGGAATGCAAAGTGGAATCAACCACCCTACAAGCAATATCACACGAGAGCTAGGTTGGATAACGCGGGAGCTAGTAGAACGGAAAGAAATTCATCGAGGGAGATGAGTTATATTGTCAACGATGGTCGGGAGGATGGTGTGGATTTGTTTGGGGTTAGGGTTTTGAAAGTCATGGCTACCAATAGGAAAAAAAAAAACTCTACATGTCAAGAGGATTTGTTTGGGGTTCCATTCTCCAAGGATTCGCTACCTTGAGGAGTTTATATTCAAAAATCGTGGTTCACATTGATTTTCTCGATTAGTGATAATTACAAATTTAATTGTGAAAATTTATCACTGAAAAAGGTGTGTATTTTAATATTTTCTGTTTGGAAATAGAGCCACCAAAAAGGAAAAAAAAATCAAAAAAGAGAAGAAACGAGAAAAGCCGAAGGGGCTCACTTTTTTCTACAACGGCGGCATCTAGAAAATGGGTTATGTTAAGAGTCAGTAGTTTCCTGATTTTATATAGATTCCATTTAGAACTTAGAATCTACTCGCTAAAACAAATTCCTCATTTTTTGATATTTAAAATTTATCATGCATATCATAAAACCAGAGAACTGGATTAGTTTCAAGCTTCTTCAGCTATTTCCCTAACTGCCCACTCTCCTCCTCCGAAGCTTGTCAATTGACCGTTTCTTTAAGTCCGTCGGGCGTTGTCGTGGTCTCTTCCATGGCGTCTATCGCCAAACAGAAACGTGGACCACCTCCTCCACCGTCGTGGATTGCACTGCTGAGTTTGATAGCTGTGAGACGTGGTTTATTGTCGCAGGCTGTGTGAAAAATCGAAGTCTTTAAATGCAACTCGCCCATTATTAAGGAACCTTTGGCATAATTTACCTACTGATAAGTTTGCATCCCTCTAATAAGAGAAAATAACTTATAAGTTCCATATTAGACAGCCTCAGCTGATTCGGTGAATTCGGAAACCTCGGGGAGGGTACTTGCGGAGAGGTTGAAGACGAGATGGAGGACATCGGAGTTCAGCAAAGCTACGTGATACTCGCGCAGCCTCAATTGTATAACTAAATACGGATAAATAACCACCTTAGGAGAGTGGTTAGAGGAAAGGGACGGAGCAAAACATGAGTCCTAGAAAAGACATTGAAGATAATCAAAATGACATATGTCTGTTATTATGTCTCCCTTGTGATATTGTCACATCCAATCAATACTAGATATGTTATAATCAATCTACAAAATTTACGTCAAATTGAAAGTGAGCAGTAAAGTAAGTATCCAATAACTTTTAGTCACATTTAATTTAGTATACCAATTTAGTAACCTAGATTTAGGAAATATAACATTTCTTTGTTAATTACAATCAACCTCATCCATGAATTTTGAAATTCTCTTTCTTTATTGACCATCTTTTTATGTGTTATCTTCACATGATGTAAATCCTATGTAAAATACCTTGGCAAAGCAAGGAAGAACTTCATGCATGATTTACGCGAACACGTAAAGAGAACCATTTTGAATTTGATCCTTAATCAGTGTTTGATTAAGCATTCAATAAACGTTTGATTTTTCATAGATCAAGAACAAACAATTTGACATTTTGATAATCTCAATCAATGTTAGGTACGTATCTTATCGAAATCCATAAATTAGATAATGACATTTCATGGGGGCATCCCCTTTAGTAGCCTAACATGCGCAATCTCGGTGGAGGTAGAAGGAAAATTCAGAAACATAGAAAACGCGATTGACATAGGACATGGACACGTATGGGCCAAACGTCGTGTTAAAGTGGGACCCGATGGTTTAATGTTTGCGATGGAAAATGTTGCACGCATGCAATTAACTATCTCATTTGTCGTGGTTTGATTTGGTCCCTGGGGTGGCGGTGGTTGGGGCTTCATTAGTAGCATGATTATTTAATTGAGGAGTATCATTGTCAAGCAGTACCCGGAGTATACGGAGATAATTTTTTTAAACCCTCCTTCAAATCCACATATGCGAGGCCCAACATTTAAAGCCGTCGAAGGATGACCACACGTATCATATTAATAGTATCACATGGAGCATGAGGTGTTGCACCTTCGGCTTAATAATACGATGACGAAATCGGTGTGACCCTATAAAAGCTAGGGTACCAAAAAAGCTCGTTTTGAATCTCGATTTTCGAAAAACATCCCTTTATTCCGATATCGCTAGACATTAAAGTACCCATTCCGCTTTTTTTTTTTTCCTTGTTTTATTTTTTCTTTAGAAAGCCTCAATTCAATGCTTATATTATATATCGAGGAGTATAAAAGGAGGTCGTGATACTGAAGGAAATATGAAATTTTAAGTCTAAAAATTCTAAAGTTCAAAGAGAGCTTCGTTGTTACAATTCATCTTTGTGAGCTTAACTTGTAATCTCTTAAAAGTTGTTAAGAGTGTGAGATCAAAAGATTTGATCACACATGCTTGAGCAGCGAATACTCAGTTGTTGTAATCTCTAATTGATTTTCTAGTGAAATCTAGTCAATAAACTATTAGTGCTGAAAAGTGGATATAAGCTTATTATAAGCCAAACTACTATAATTGTTGTGTGTATTTTTCTATCCTTAAAATGTCATTTATTTCTTGTGATAGATTATTACACACTAGTAAGATCTGAACACTGCACATATTTGTCATCATACGCTGTCCTATTGCAATGTTAGAATTGCTTACTCTTAAATTCCACATATTCACTTATTCACTCCCTCTAGGTGATAATTCTAGTCCTACTAATATGAAAAGCTATGAATTGATAGAGATATTGAAAATTCAGATTTTATTTAGCTCAAAACAAGAACAGATCTATAACACGCTGGTCCAACAATATGTGATATAGATAACAGTATAAACATTAATGGACATTTTTACACATATCGTTCCTTTTATGATACTACAGTACATAATAGAGGGCACAAATGAAAAAAAAAAAAACAATGAATAGTATGTTTCTCGTGCTTCCATTTGCAAATATAAAGAATTAGATTAAAACCTATATTTAATTAAACAAAGTAAGACGATGTTATAACATGGACCCATGAGAAAAAATAATAAAGGTCATGTTACTATTCATGGTGAAACATACCACATGTACATAAATTTAAGTAATTAGTCAAAATTCTCCCGAACTTTGAGAAGCGAACTTTGAGAAGTCACCAAGTGCAGTACCTCCTAAACATTTTTAAAGGGGTAATCTATGACCTTTCAAAGATTGAGAGATCTTGTGTAATGGTGTCAAAGCTCTAGAAGGTTATGACCAATTATCTTATGAACATATATAGTTTATTAATCACCTTTTACCTTAAAAGCTTACCTTAAAAGCTTCCTTTGTTATTGTCCGCTACAAAGACATTTACTTTAGTTCTCTTATTAGATTGACTCAATTATCTTAATATCATTGTCATATCATGCATGATAGTTTGTATAAAAATAGGGAGTGAAGTTTCATTTAGCATAATTTGGCAGGAAAAGAACTAAAATGTATGTTTCACTAAAAGGTTGGGGAGTCTACGGATAAGTTTCTTAGATGAGATATTGGCAATCTGCTTCATGTTAACATGGCCAAGCTTTCGATGCCAAAGATTTTCATAATCTTGAATGGATATTAAACACTGAGAACTTTTTGGTTTTATATCTAGAAAATAAATATTCCCATGTTTTCGTCCAGTGGAAGATTAAGAGAAATCTTTACTTGTTCCTGAACAAATGCTTTCTTGGTAATTGATTTTGAATCCAGTGTCATACAATTGACTAATGCTGAGTAGATTCTAATTCAATCTTTCCACTAAAGAAACATTGTTGATTGTAAGACTTCCAATCTTCACAATTCTACATCTAACTATTCTTCCTTTGTTGTTTCCACCAAAAGAAACTTTTCCATCATTTATATGAACAAGCTTTATAAAACAACTTGAATCTCCTATCATGTGTCTCTAACAACCACTATCCAAATATCACTTGATTTTTTTTTTTTTAATAGTGACCTGCAATTATAAAAAGAACTTAAGCTTTCTTTGGTACCCACATTTTCTTGGGTCTAGGGGAGTTAGTACTAAATACAATCTTTGTCCAATCCCTCTTAACAAGTCTCCAAACCTTGGGACATTCTTTCTCGAAATGTTCTGAGCTATTACACTTTGAACATTTGAGAGCACTTCGGCCAACAAGTTTTATAAAAACTCTTTGAAAATGATTTTTGTAAAATGTTTTTGTAGGTCTTTGTTTGATTCTTTCCTTCACTTTTGGAAAATTAATTAAATGAATGGTTTCTGGTGTCATACCCAATGTCCATAGCAGTCAAATTGTGAACTACTCAGTAGAATCCATCCGATTTGTTTATCAGGGTCATCGTGACCGCAAATGCAATATGAAATTGAAGTTCTCTCTCTCACCTTGAAGTCCTCTTTGCCTCATGAACAGGGCTCTATTGGATTCGTCCTATTCCTCTTTGCCTCATGAACAAGGCTCTATTGGATTCGTCCTATTCCTCTTTGCCTCATGAACAAGGCTCTATTGGATTTGTCCTAGTCCTCTTTGCCTCATGAACAGGGCTCTAATGGATTTGTCTAAGTCCAAGTCATTCGTCAATCGTAGGACTCACGTGGAGCAAAATGTTTGAAATCTGCGCCATTCGTTTGACATTGTTAGATAAAGATTCTTTTGGATTTTTATAGCCCTTGTAGCTGCATCATGCTTCAGCTAATTGCTAAGCAGACTTTGAGTTTGAGCCATGTTATTCAAGATTCTGGCCATGCTCTCTCTGCTACCAGTTTTTGCTTACGCTCAAGAGACCAATTTAGTTTACAACGGTTTCCGATCGGCCAATCTGAGCCTCGATGGGATCGCCGCAGTCACCTCCAATGGCCTCCTGAAGCTGACCAACTTCACCAAACAACAGAAGGGCCACGCCTTCCATCCTGACCCTGTCCAGTTCAAGAACTCGCCAAATGGCTCCGTCTACTCCTTCTCCACCGTTTTCTTCTTCGCAATTCAACCTCCTCAGTATGCCACTGTGAGTGGCCATGGGATCGTCTTCGTGATTGCGCCCCAGAGAGGCCTCCCTGGGTCCTTGGCGAACCAATACCTTGGCATGTTCAACGAAACTAACAACGGCAACTCCACCAATCGTGTGTTTGGGGTTGAACTCGACCCAATCCAGAACCCAGAGTTTAAAGACATCAACGATAATCATGTCGGAATCGACTTGAATGGGTTGACATCAGCATACTCAACTCAGGCAGGGTATTATGCAGATGGTGGTGAGTTCAAGAATTTGACTCTAAGCAGTGGTAACGAAATGCAAGTTTGGGTGGATTACGATGGAACTATAAAGCGGGTCAATGTCACATTGGCTCCAATCAATGTGCAAAAACCGCAAACTCCCCTTTTCTCTCTTAGGCAGGATCTCTCGTCAATCATCAACCATAGCATGTATGTCGGCTTCTCATCATCGACCGGTTCGTTCCTAACTTCTCACTATATTCTGGGTTGGAGCTTCAGGGTAAATGGAGAGGCTCAGGCACTTGCCCTGTCCCAACTTCCTAAGCTTCCTCGGATCGGTAAGAAGGAGATGTCGAAAGTACTGACTATAGGGCTCCCGCTGATGGTTCTTTTCATTGTATCGATGCTGATCTTGAGCGTGGTTTACGTGATAAGAAGGAAAAGGAGATTCGCTGAGGTCCTTGAAGAGTGGGAGAGGGACTATGGCCCACACCGATTCAAGTTCAAAGACCTTTATATTGCGACAAAAGGATTCCGGGAGCAAGAGCTATTAGGGACAGGAGGGTTTGGTCGGGTCTATAGAGGAATCTTATCCACATCGAAGATAGAGATTGCAGTGAAGAGGGTCTCACATGAGTCGAGACAAGGCATAAGAGAGTTCATAGCGGAGATCGTCAGCATTGGCCGACTCCGTCACCGCAACATAGTTTCACTCCTCGGTTACTGCCGTCGGAAAGGGGAGTTGCTCTTGGTTTATGACTACATGCCCAATGGGAGCCTCGACAAATACCTCCATAACCAACCAAAGGTGACCCTTAATTGGAGGCAAAGATTCAGGGTGATCAAAGGAGTGGCATCTGGGCTGCTTTATCTGCACGAAGGGTGGGAGCAAGTGGTGATCCACAGGGATATAAAGGCAAGTAACATCTTGCTAGATGCTGAATTAAATGGAAGACTTGGAGATTTCGGGCTTGCAAGACTATACGACCATGGAACCGACCCTCAAACGACTCATGTGGTAGGAACACTCGGTTATCTCGCCCCTGAGCACACGCGAACAGGCAAGGCCACTAGGAACACCGACGTGTATGCGTTTGGAGCGTTTTTACTCGAGGTAGCCTGCGGGAGAAGGCCGATAGAGCTTCGGGACCCGGAGGAGGTGATATTAGTGGACTGGGTATTTTCTTGCTGGGGCAGAGGTGCTATTCTCGAGGCTAGAGATCCGAGGTTGGGGGCGGAATTTGTGGAAGAAGAGATGGAGTTGGTGCTGAAACTCGGGTTGATCTGTTCCCACTCTGACCCGTTGATGAGGCCGAGCATGCGTCAACTTTTGCAGTACTTGGAGGGTGATCTTCCGATGCCGGATCTGTTGTCCAAGAGCCTTTCCTCAGGCGGGTTAATGTTCGCTCATCGCGAAGGTTTTGACCATTTGGCCATGTCTTATCCGTCCTCCATGTCCAAGGCATTTACGTACTTGTCTTCTGTCGCAGAATCCCACCTCTCGGGTGGACGATGAGCCTCATGGTTTGTTTTTTAATTTAGTTCCATCCCCTGTATTTGAGGAAACATCCGTATGTCTAGTAGCTTCTTTCGTCTCTTGTAGAAATAGATTAGTTGCAAGATAAGATCATGTTCAGATCTAGAATTCGTAGGCTCCATGGATCATTCTAGCACTTGTCCGTCTAAGTATCAATAAAATATATGCTCTTATTTTTTCTATGGCTCAAATTATCTACCGGCCCAGCAGCCGGCCATTGGCTGTTGCTGACCTTGGGGGGGTGAGAGAGAGAGAGAGACAGGGGTGGTGGCCATGTTCTCAAGTTGCAAATCAACAAAAGTGACCGAACATAGGTGTCACGACTTCTCTTTTTCCGTCCAGGAGAAATGAAAAAAGGTTTAGATTGTTGGAGTTTCATGAATCATGTATAAGAAAAATTAATAAAAGAAACGCAGCGGAAATAAAGATGTATTTCATACATGATTCTCTGAAGGTGTTGTTTGTGCGTTTTAATCAAAAATTTAAATATAAATAGGGAGTTAAATGAATTACCTCTTGAAGCGCACTTTGAAACAAATCGGTTCGGATATTCTATAGTTCGAGTCCCACAAGTGTCGAACCTTTAGTTCAAACACACCAATAACGAACGTCGAATAGAAGAGAAAACTTTCGGATATTCATCGCTTTAATCGTGTTAGCAATCATGTGGAAACAATCCGTTATATTATTGATGTATAATAGTCATGGCCTGAACGAAAGAATTGTTTTTTTTCCTCGTGTCTCGAAGACACAAGAACATGCACACTTTAACTCAATTTCCAGCAATTAGCAGAACTTCATGGTTTTGTTCATGATGAAGAATCGATCTGGAGCAAGAAGACAAAAAATCCGAAGTCTCTTTTACGAATGGAGCCTTTTCTTCTTCACGAATCAGCAACGGTTGCTAAACCGTTGTTGATCGTGCACAATCATGCACGAAGCAAACGTGCAAACGTGCATGATGGTTTGCTGACCATCATGCACGGTTGCTTCATGCATGTGCACGATTATTCGTGCCAAATGGTCCGCGAGAATTGCCGACCATTTCAACCTTAATTAATTAATTTAATTTAATGAATAAATAAATAATTAAATTAATTAATCAATCCCCTTAAAAATAAAATTAATATCATAATCTTTATATATACAATTAAGGTACATTAACATATATCCACTCCGAGTGCATCATATGCAAATAGGCTCGTGACTATAATAAAAATTAAATTAAATCTCATTTAATTTAATTTTGAATCGATTCAATTCGATTGTAGTAATTGCAAACACATTTGTAATTATATTTCTCTCTTGTTCCACATTATCTTAATTGTTTATGGTGTGTGGCATCCATAGATTCATCACTAAGCTGGTAGTAAGACTTGTACTAACACATTAGTACTCTCAAAAGAATTAATTATCCCGATTAATTTTTGGATCCTACAAGCCATGATTGACATCTAGCAATATGTCATGGCTATCCAGATAGTGTGAATACTTTAAGAACATAATGAACATGTCAGTTTTGGCTACAGTGTAATTCAATCACTCTATCTTACTATGTCCCGATCAAACAAAGACCATGGAATATTTGTCAAGTCATTAATTCAATCATATGCACAAATCTAATTGATATGCATTTTATTCGAGACATAAATAATTTATTCTCAATTACAACCCTAGCCGAGGATTTTAATGCAAAGTCATAATTAGATCGCATAGGACATCATTATTATACATTGCATATAACAAGGAGACAGATTCCATCTTCGTATGTGAACAAACTATGACCATCAGGTATAAAGATGGATCAACGACCCGACATTATGTGCACCCGTGAATCATAGTTGTTTAATACACAAGTTAACACTGTGCCTCAGGTCTAAGAATTATTTACACAGGACCAAAGCATGAACAATTAGACATTGACCACGCTAAAAGCTTCCATGTCACTAATCGTTCCATATGCGTCACGTTCAGTGAATTTGTCTAATACAAACACCTGTGTTCTAACTCAAGTATCATAATACCTAATGACATGTAACTCAGCATTCCCTTAGGTATCCAATAGTTAATGGCGAAGTTAAGAACATACCAGTCTCAACAGGATTATTAATATCCACTCAATAATCCATTGACCATGAACGATTTAAAAATTCAGTCTAACTATGAACCCGTCACATATATTCTTGACGTCTCAAGAATAGGTCTAGTTACAACTGATCTTATGGGATCATTCATAAATATAAAATAATTGGACAAATGAATGAATACATCATTGCCATTAATTAAATAATAATAATGAAAGTACAGCTGAAATCCCTACTATGTAACCATTACATAGTAGCTTTAGAGCATACATCCAACATATGTGTCACGCTCCGGTCCTCGAGCACGTGCCCATCCCTCAGAAGTCGATAAAATTTGCGATGTCACAAGATGTGTTACCGACCCATTCATTTTATTGCATATACGGAAGCGAATAATAAATCCTTTGACATAACCATCTTAGGATAGAAAAGCAGGACAAGCTAGGAGAGAAACCCCAAAATAATCACAAATAACATGGCTAGAGGCTGAAGAAATTAGTTGAATACACTACTATGATGTGACAATTTGAAGTCACAATAATGATCCAACCGATTTACACAACATTGAATCGAATGTTGTGCAATTTCAATTGTCAATGTCCCAACCTGCGCATCCCCAACAAACCTTCAACCGATTGGTCCGAGCCTCATGATTCCCCTATCGTGTGATTAATTGATTGCTCCAAGTCTTATCACCAACTTAAAGTTCTATAATTTGCCCGTCTTTGTACGCCATTTGCGACATTTCATTCACTAGCTGAAGTAGACCGATATGTCCATCAATGTGAGTTGATAATGTTTCGTCGTCTTCGGCAGCTCCTCAATGAGTCAATTTGTCACGCCCCGATCCTACAAGTGCATACCCATCCCTCCTTGGTTGATTTAATAGCGACGTCCCAGGACGCATCATCGATTGATTCATATTAATGCACATGCGGAAACAAATAAATAATCCTCAAACAACACAAAGATAGGATAAAAAAGTAGAGCCATAATTTTCAAATCAATTAGCAAAACTTTTACAAACAATCTGATTTACAAATAGAGGTCAACATTAGGGTCTAGTAAGTCTATCTTCAAAAAGGACTTATGAGCCATCCATGCTCCTGACCTTTCCGCCTCAAGCTTTGGGTTCTCCACCCTAGGGACCTAAAAATGGTTATACAATAACTAGTGAGACGATGTCTTAGCAAGTTCAACCCCCTAAAACCCGACAAGGAAGAAAATACACTCAAAGCACTGCCTAAGTACAATCACAAGTTAGAGGGCTTACCTTAGTCTTAGTTCCTTCTTGTAAGTCAGTATAGTTCATATCACAACCAATCACTTCACAATCAATTTATCCAGCCAAATCGAATCATCGATCAATCAACTCAATTAACTACATATCATCATGACATTTCCTTTTTGGCCCATTCAATACTATCTATAAAGTCCGACCATATCGGGACTGCTTACTTTAAGCTGATAATAGATAGTATAGCTCGCCAGAAGCTGCCTCATAAACTAAGATAATATACTATATATATGCTCACCAAAAGCTGCCTCAAATACTGATATAGTATATTATATATGCTCACTAGAAGCTACCAACCATACTTTCATAGTATGCATAAAATAATATATGCTCGCCAGAAGCTGCTAGTCATACTTTCATAGTATGCTAAAATTATCATTTAATCAAATCATCATTTTTATCCTTCCCGATAAAATATTCGTGTGTGGGTACACGGTTGGCTTTAGCAAAAAAAAAAAATATTTTTCACCTTTGAAAATCTCAGTAATTTCAATAGTCCACAAATCCATTTTTAGCGTTATAAAAACGCTCGGTGATTTTCCAATTAATTACTAAAATTAAATAATTTTAGGAATAAATTTCCAAAAGCACAATCACACACAATCAGCATAAATTAGAACTAAATTAAATAGGCATATCACACAATTACAAATCAGCATAAAATTCCGGTCCTTTGGTTATTTCGGTCTAATTTTGAAAAATAATTAAATAATTAAATAATTAAATAATTACAGAAATTAATAAATAAATACCGAAAAGCGACCTAGGCCTGAAAAAGCCTAATTGGAAGTCGAGACAAGCTTGTAAAATTTTAAACTACTCTAGATAAATACTATAGCTTGTCTAGGCTCTAACTGCACTAAACTATCCACCTAACATGCATTGATAATTAACTAATTTACTAAACCGTTCTAATTATCTACTAAGTCAATCTTAGTCTAAACTAATCAATCCTTAAACGACATTAACTTACTAAGCGAGGATTAGTGAGTTAAACTCACCTAATTAACAATCTACTTGAATCAGGGGATGCGACGAGGAACGAAAAGCTCCAAATCGACGACGCCAACGAGGCACGGATCGGGCCCGAAAGTTGGCCCGCAAAGCCTCACAGTGCTACTTGATCTCCACGGCTACTATGGCTGCTTCGAGCAGCTGATTTCGTGGCTTCGAGAGGAGTGTTGCGACTGTTGGACAAAGACATGAGCGGGACCAAAATCGTGCAGGCCGCACGCACGAAGAAGAATAAATGGAGCTGTCGAAGAGGGGGGCGAAGGAATGCTGAAGAAGACCGAAGGGGTTGGGGCTGTCTGAAAGAAAAAAGGGGAAAAAGAAGATAAAGGAGAGAGGGAAGAGAGAAAAGGGTTCAAAGAGAAGAGGGAGGATTGTCGGCCATGAGGGGGAAGAGAGAGAGAGAGAGAGAGAGAGAGAGAGAGAGTAGGCTTGAAAGAAAAGTCAAAGAAAGGTAAGAGAGAGAGAGAAGAAAGACCAAGCTGTAGAGGGGTTGTCGATTTGGGGAGGTGAATCACGCAAGTGAGAGAGAGAGAGAGAGAGAGAGAAGAGGGAAACGTGGGCGGCTGAAGGGGATTTTTTCTTTTTTTGAGTGTGCCGGATGCTGGATCAGTCATTGGCTACTCATCGCCAATCATTTGATGCCAGAGGCTCACCACCAACCATCGAATGTTTGCTGGCAACCGTTCGCCGCTCACCACCGGTCGCCGAATGTCGGTTGCTCACCGCAGGCCTCTTGTCGCCGAACTTCGGATGTCGAACGTTAGACATCGAAATTCAGACGTTAGACGCCGGTTGCTAGTCGCCGGACTCCAGTGTCATACTCTGGACTTTGGCCACCCACTGCTAGTAACCAAAGTTGGCGCTGGACACCGAATGTCAGACTTCAGACTTTGGCCACCCGCCGCCGGTCATCAGACGTCGAACACCAGTCACCAAACGCCGGGCTCCGGCCACTGGACGTCGATCCCCTAGCTTCTAATCCACGATGGGACGAGGTCGCTCTTCCTCAACTTGATAGCCTTCGAGAAATGTCTTATCGATTACATCAAAGTCATCACCTCATACATAATCTTCATGGTCAACTTGATTAATTGCCCTAAGGATGTGAGACACCTCCATGAATGCGAGATCATTGAGCATTCGCTTAGGAGCGACGTTGAGGTCGCTAACCTCTTCAACCAGCTTTCCAAGGAGGTGTTATTCAACATCAACGATAGTTATTTCTATAAAGTGACTGAGGAGGTGAACACTTACTCCAGCTACAAAAGGCATCGTTGGATAGCCAGTCTCAAGCTTGAGTACTTCAGCAATCCCTGGTCAATCATTTCCTTAATTGCTACTTTCATTTTGCTTGTGCATACTTTCGCACAGACCTTCTATGGAGCCTATGGCTACTACAGGTTGCGCTCTTGATTTCTCGTGGAGTGGAGATTATCTTATGAGCACCTTGCGAGTGATAAAATTCTAGTGAAAATATGGGAATAATAATTGTGGCTAATTGACTATTAGCAGCCACTTTGCAGATGAATGTTGGAGATCCTAGTGAAAAGAAGATGTGATTGGTTGAATTCAAACAGCATGAATTATATTTATCACGCAATTTTGAATTCAATATGATGATATGTTTCTCGAAAATCATCTTATAATCATTTTATGCAAAATTACAATTTTCCACTCACAAACCTTTCTTTCTTTTTGTACTTCTATTAGGTGTTTAAATTAAGTAATGAATGTAACGTTTTATGATAAAATTGAGCTAAAGTTCCAAAGCATTCTTTTAAGAGGTGATATAAAATAAATTTGAAAAAGAAAAGGGAAAAAAATCCATCCAGAAAAACAAAAGTAAAATTGTCTTTTTGCTAGGCCAAAAAAGCATGCCAACATTGAGCAGCCACCTTTTTTGTGACGAAAACTCATAGTGCGTTTGGTAACGATTACGTTCTCAAAATAATTTTTTATCGAAATGATTTTTTGTTTTTATTTTTGTTCCCGGGGAACAATATTTGAATATAAAAACGTGCTTGGTAACTGTACAAATTTCTATTCTTGAGAAAGAAATGCATTTAGTAAAATTGTATAATTTTGTTGTTTATTTTAATTTTTAATATTTTTATTATATTTTTCCTTTTTTTCTTTTTATTTTTTTCTTTTCTCTCATTCTTCCTCCTTTGTGGCCAATTGCCGACCATCGGCAATCGGCGACAACCATCAACGATTGACCGACGACTGGCTGGACGAGGTCTAGCGAGCTCGTCGAAGCCTCACCAGGCCAAGGCAAGGGCCGGTGAGCTCGCGCCCCGCGAGGCTCGACCTCACCCAGGTGGTGCAAGGTCCGCCTCACATTCCCTTGGCAACTCTCAAACGAGATCGTCGGACCTCGCGGCCGGTTGCTAACCATGGCCGAGGTCGGCGATCGGCCGAAAGGAAGAAGAAGGAAAGAAAAGAGAAGAAGAGAAAAAAAAAATAGAAAAAAAAAGAAGAGAAAAAAATTGTTTCTAGGAATAATAAGTTACTTTTTTAACTTCTTATTTTTGTTCCAAATTTATTCCTCGAAACAAAAAACCTATCTTTTGGAAACAAAAATTTTACCAAACACATTTCTATTCTTTTTATATTCCCTTAAATAAAAGAACGGAAATAGTTGTTTGGGGAACGTAAACAATATTTACCAAACAAGCCCTTAAATTCACCCCAAATCGAATCCTTCCACTTTCTCCCCCGACATGACACAGATTAATTCCACCAAATCCAATCCATAGCAAATCGCGACAACCAATACCGAAGTGCTCCAAAATCAAAACTAGGATCAGCCTTCAAATGAAAAGCATCACAAAAACTCCCCAAACGTTAAAAACACGAACTTTACCGATCTCTCACAAATTCAATGTAGACCGTCTTCCTCCCAATTCATCCAAACTAGAAGGCACAAATTGTCAACTCCAGCGAGTCTTTCCATCCCCAAAAATACCTCCAATTCATAATACCAGGAACACACGATTCCAACTTCCACCCCCGAAATGACGCAAATCAAATCCATAAAATCCAATTGATAGCCAATTGCAACTACTTTATCGAAAATTTAATGCGAACTGATCCGAACCGTAAACCTACCAACAGTGGAACGGAACTTGGGGAGGCGGCGGACAAAAGGCCTGGATTTGTCCGAGTCGCTGATGGGGAGAGATGGGCCGCTGCCATCAGCGAGTTCCTAGAGTTCCAGGTCGACCTGAGCCCGATGAGCAGGTTCAGCATGTAGATGCCCAGAGCGTGCATCATCATGTAGAAGCCTGCACGAAGTAGATCCGAAGGAGGTACATACACGCCACCACCAACGTATAGTCACAACAAGCGCGGCACCGACTTGTCTAGCAGGTGCTAGATGGCTGCAAGACAGCAACTGCTTGCTGCGTCGCGGCGGAGGAGGCGGTGGGGCAAGCCCATGGGCCCCAACTCTCATAATTGATTATGGTGGGAATTTCCAGATAATTCACGATAAAATCCATATTGCTATACATGCTAGATTTGGGAGAATCCGAATAGGGTATGTGCACCTCCCTTTTCTATAAAGCTTAAATGCTATCTTGTCGCCTGTTGACCTCATTCAATGGAGCCTTATGATCCAATTCTGTTTTCCTCTCTAATCGGATTTCCAATTTTCTTCGCTTTTAAATTTGTTTGCTTAAAGAAATATCCATTTCACCGTTTTAATCCACTGATAGTCGTTTATTACTAATTGCGGGTGAATAGCATATCGCTTTAAGAATCAAGATGAGACCTTGAGGAGTTGATATTCAAGACTCGGGGTTCGTGTTGATTTTGTTGATGGGTGATAATTACAAATTTAAATGTGAACATTTATCTCATCTGGTGGGTATGCTCCTAAATTACACTGACAAAGGTGTACTTTAATATTTTCTGTATGGAAATAGAGCCACCACAAAGGAAAAATAATTAAACAAGAGGAGAACAAGAAAGTTGGAGGGGCTCGCTTTTTTTCCTCTAGTAGTGGCATTAGAAAATGGATTGTGTTGGGAGTGAGTGGTTCTAAATTTCGTATATTCCACTTAAAATTTAGAATCTATCAATTAGAATAAGTTTCTCATTTTTGATACCTCAAATTTATCCTGGTGATTCTACTTTAAAATCATGCTTACCCTTAGGTTGTATTGCTTTTTGAAATTGATTCCTTTAGAGCTTCTTAAGCTATTTCCGTAGCCGCCCACACTCCTCCAACGCTCGTCAATTGACTGTTTCTTTAACTCCACTGGGCGTTGTCGTCGTCTTTTCCATGGCGTCTTATCGCCAAAAAGAAGCACGGGAGCACCTCTTGCCACCGTCGTTAATTGCACCACCGAGTTCGATAATCATGACAGTGGTCTATCTTCGCAGCCTGTGGTACTGTGTAGCTGATTGGGCTCGCCTAGGTTATAAGTGGCAAATCCCTACAACGGTGCATCAAACCTTTATCAACAAAAAAATTGAAGTCTTTAAATGCAGCTCGCCCATAATTAAGGAACCTTTAGCATAATTTACCTACTGGTAAGTTTGCATTTCTCCAATAAAGAAAATAACTGACGAGTTCCACATTAGATTAGCAAGGAGAAACCGATACCACAGCCACGCACAATACTTGAACGACTCTCGAACGACTCTCTGCCTCATTGCCCGACACGTTCACAAGAAACGACTTGGCTCGATTAATCCACCCAGAGTAGACAGCCTCAGCTGATTCGGTGGAGTCGGAGGCCTCGGGAAGGGTACATGCGAAGAGGTTGAAGACTGAGACGGAGGGCATCGGAGTTCAATAGAGTGACGGGATACTCGCTCGGCCTCGATGGTATTCTTAAATACAGATAATTAGCCACCTTAGGAGAGTGGTTAGAGAAAAGGGACGGAGCAAAACACAAGTCGTAGAAATGACATTGAATATAATCAAAATGACATATATCTACTATTATATCTCTCGCGTGATATTATTACATCCAATCAATACTAGATATGTTAAAATCAATCTACAAAATTTATGTCAAATTGAAAGTGAGCAGTAAAGTAAGTATCCAATAACTTTCAGTCACATTTAATATAGTATACGAATTCAGTAACCTAAATTTAGGAAATATGACATTTCTTCGTTAATTACAATCAATCTCATCCATGAATTTCGAAATTCTCTTTCTTTGTTGACATACTTTTGTGTGTGTTATTTTCACCTAGAAAGCACTGACACTCACTGAGAGCCTTCGCGTCGTGTCGGACACTTCGACATGTGTCCGACACTCTTTGACACTCAATCAACACATTTCAAAATTCAACACTTGGTCAACTTTCTCGACATTCGAGTCTGAATTTCAACATGCGAGTTTCTAATTTCGAAATGCAAGATCAACTTTAAAAAATTTCAATAAATGAGAGGTTAAAATGTATATATATATATGAAAAAAATAATAAAAATAATAAATGGGAAAAGAAGAAAAACTTAATGTTTTTTTTTCTCTTTTGACTCTCACTTCCCATGATACAAAATTCACACCCCAAGTTTTTTTCTCTTTCTTTCCGATAAGTTTGATTGGTGAATCCAAGATGTGAATTGCTTTTTTTTTTTTTTTTTTTTCCTTCAAATTTTATGGATTGTTGTAATGGAGTTGAATTTGTTAAATTGAAACAAAGAATGATTTTAATAAATAATAGATTAATATTTTTAGTTTAAATTCATTCTAGACTTTTTTTTTTATTATTTATTTATTTATGAATTTGAATCAAATTAATTTGATTGAAATAATCATAAAAATGATAATTTATTATGTATATATAAAAATATATATTTTATATACAACGAATGTCCCAACGCGTTGTCGAAATTCTCTATTTTTTTGAGAAATGACGCTCCATTCGACTGCAGTGTACTTGTCGTGTCGCGTCGTGTCACGTGTCGATGTTACTTAGATTTTCACATGATGTAAATCCTATGTAAAATGATGCTATGTAAAATACCTTGTCGGCAAAGCAAGGAAGAACTTCATGTCTGAGTTACATGAACACCTTAAGAGAACCATTTTCGGATTTGATACTTGATTAGTGTTTGATTAAGCATTCAACAAACGTTTGATTCCTCACAGATCAAGTACAAACAATTTGATATTTTGATCATCTCAATCAATTTGAAGTTCGCATCTTATCAAAATCCATAAATTTGATAATGATATTTCATAGGGGCATCCCTTTACTAGCCTAACATGCGCAATCTTATAGGAGAGAAGGAAATGCGATGATTTGTGAATTTTCGCATTTTAATTTTTTTTATCAAATGGTTGACCAAAAGTCAACATTTTAATGATTAATCACTAAAATGTCGATTTGTGGCCAAAACTTTGATTTTTTTTCGAAAGCTTTTATGGCCAAAATGAAATTGGGCTTATTTGGAAACTTTTTGTACAAAATGCCCAATTTTGATTCATGGATAGCGTTTTTGGTCAACTAAAAAGTCAACCAAAAATTCAACTTTTGACTTTTCGAGTTTTTTTATGAAATGATTAGGAAGTTACTTACAAATGAAGGACCAATGAAAAAGAAATGAAAAAAAAAAAAGACACTTTTTGCTTGAGAAAAGGGTTCTATCACGATCGGAAACCTTAAACTCAAGATTTTACCTTTATTAACACATCAACTAAATTCAAATATCAATAATGTTGAGTCAGATTAACTGAATTATGTAAAAAAATTCCTTTTGTTCTTTTATTTTTTTTTTTATTTTTTGGGTAATCCCAATCCCCAAGTCAACCATGGATAAAGGATCTAATTTTCCCTGCCTTGAATTGATAGTGGATGAGTTGAGTCAAGTCAAGTTAGGTATGGATCAAAAAATTTACATCACAAATAAATGAGTCATAAACAAGTTTATGGATTAATTTGATTCGGACCATTTATAACCCGATCTAAACTTGATTTGACTCATCCGTTTGATAGGTTTAGGTGAAGGTTTATCTGAAAAATGATTAATGAAATTGTGAAAATGATAGTTGAGGTCTGATGAGAAGGAAGTAATGGTGGTGCTTGGAACCGTCAATAACGCTGAGGCACTTCCATCATCCCTCAAAAAGTACCTTCTAGCGAGTTCCAACGGTCGTATCTACTGTTTCTAACCCTTTTTCGCTTTAACCAATGAAAAATTCATGTTTTTTTTCTTTTAATCGTAACATTTGTTACCAGACATTAATATCTGCCCTAGAAATTTCTTTTGGTAAGGATCGACCCGCAATTATATAAGTTGGGTTAAATACCAGAAAATTCCTTGTTTATTTGGTAAAATGAGTTTCCCCGCATATATTTATTTCACCTTTTGCCTTACTTCTTTGGGCCTCCTTAAGATAACTCACATCTCTCTCCCTCTCACACGCTCTAAATAACGCTGTGTCTGGATAGACGAAGCACGGAGGGAGAAAGGAAATTGGTAGAGAATGTGAAAAAGGGCCTCTGAAAAGAATTTGAGAAAGTTTAGGGGAGGAAAACATGAAGAACAGATTTCCACCGGGCCCACCATTTTCTTCTTTATCTTCATGGGCTTGTGAAGAAACGGTGGAGACCGGGCATATTAACAAGCCGAATTTCCTACACTATCCTTGTCTCTTATCAAAATCACAGAAAAATATTTCCCTTGCATATAGTTAAACGCGGGGCACAATTTATATGAAACTCGTAGTATTTTGACATGAACTGAGAAAAAGCTTTCTGAGAATAACTCATTCGAAGTTGTATTTATTAAATGACTATTTTAGGCATGAATTGGTGATAATCAACAATAATAAATTTAAAAATATAAGGTCGAAAAAGTAATTTCAGAAATAGTTTTTCACAATTTCCACAACCCCTATCCCGCCTTTCCATATGGCAGAGAGAATGTTGCGTTTCTTCACCACCTCTAGAAGACTCTCCCAAACATGGAAGTCTCGCTCGCACGTCCCGCCTTCTTGTTTCGTCTTGAATCTCTCCTCTTTCACTTCGTCACGCGATCACACGGACAGATTAACCAGAGAGAGGGAGAGAGAGAGAGAGAGAGAGAGAGATGCGCAGCAGTTGGTTCTCTGTGTTTTATTCTTCATTTGTATTGGCAATGCCGCTGCGCTCGGATTTCATTTTCTTGATGGGTTTTCTTTTTGGGTGTTTTCGTGAGGAAAGCTTTTGCCCTTTTGAAGTAGAAATTTGGTCAGTCTTTTGAAGTTTCTCGTGTTTGGTTCATGTCATTTGGGGAGGTGGTAGGAAAAGAAAGGGACGAGGTAAACACTTGATGGTTCTAAAACAATGCCCTGAACCAAGGGCTTGCATCTGAACTGTTTGATCAAATGTCTCAATCACGTAACATTCCGGTTGTTACGACTCTTGTAGCATGCTAAACAGTGAACGCTAGGTTGCTAGATTGATTCCAGGATCAACGATAAAGAGGGGCCTTCCTGTGGGGTCAGTCGCTTTTGCAATGCTTGTTCATTTTTCTTAATGGATAAAAATTGAAATTGATGTTTTAGTTTTGTTAGATGCATATCTTTTGGTGTTGGGGATAGGGCTTCCAAGGAGGGTAAAGAGGCTCTGCGTCAGGTCAATCCTTATGCAAGCTTGACTTGCCAATT
This sequence comes from Eucalyptus caleyi, assembly GCA_014182885.2. NCBI lineage: Eukaryota > Viridiplantae > Streptophyta > Magnoliopsida > Myrtales > Myrtaceae > Eucalyptus > Eucalyptus caleyi. The sequence continues at coordinate 17,275,100 of CM024474.2, read as the reverse complement.
AGCCAAGACCTCTAGAACCGTTGCTAGTGCAGGTTCGACATATGCTGAAGAGGTACCTATAGTGAGAAGTAGTTGAGCAAGTTGGGTAATTTCTGGCAATGACAACAAAAATTATATAATAGAGTTGAAGCCACCAGCAGATAGTCTTGAGAAGGAGAGGGATATGTACTTTGAAAAATTCAGAGATATTGAGATCACGGGCTACTATCCTGAGATAGAATGCCTACCCATAATGTTTCTATCAAGCATTTGTTCCAGGCATTCTTGCCCTTTGTTTCAGGCATACTTGTTTTGTCCACCTTTGGTGCTGCCTAAATGTTGATTACTTATTAACTTCTTCTTTGGCAGATTGTGGCAGCAATAAAGATGATATTTCCTGCAGGAGATGATGATGCATCGGTTGTAGCAAAAGCTCAAGCTGTGGTGTCACTACACCAGAAAGAAGCAGAGTTACTGAGTCCCATAGCCGAGGTTCCCAAAGAAAGAACAAGCTTAAATACTCAGAAAAGGAGAAGCATAATAACTCTGTAAGTTGATGCTGCTGCTACTACTTTGTCTTCTCTGAGGCAAAGGATTTTAGACACTTTTGATGTGTGTTCTAGCCGTTGATCTCTCATGAATTACTGATTTCCCAGTTTTGGATGCTTGAAGACAGCTTCTAGTTTACTCTCCGTAAATAGATATTTAGACAACTCTACCCATGGAAAAGCCTAGGTAATTTTAAAGGGTTTTAACCATAGTCAACATGGCATTTCGTAGCCTATATACAGTCGGAGTTTTTGTTACTCCTTTGAGCTCAGTTAACTAATTTGATCATGTGAGTACTAAGAGACATATACAATGACTTTACATCCTTCACAAGGTTCATGGCAGTTTCTTTTATGTATTACCACATTGATGGTGGCATGTTTGGACATATTTTATAGGAAAGACTGGCATGTTGATGCCATGTTTCATGTATATGGTCTAGGTGGTTTGGTTTGCGACAAGTTAATACCTTCATAATTTAGGAGCGTTTGATAATGTATTGTCTGTTCTGGTTGGTGCATTTATATGAGTCCATTGATGAGTGGATATATTATTTCAAATGGATTATTTTAATTTGTTGGTCAAGAGTTCTGAAATTTGGTTTGTCCGATGTCAATCTTCTTCTTGCACAAATTATTGGTGAGTGTCAATCAAACTTGTGATTGACTAAAAATACCCTTTTTATCTATTAACTCACTATGTTGTCATCTTTATGACTTTGAGTTCTTTATGGTGCACATTTCTTTAATGACGACATCCATTGGCATATGAAAAATAGTTAAAATTTTCAAAAGATCTCAATATTGAAAAATCGATAGTTTAGTGTCTATAGCCATTCCAATGATCATTGATTCCATAGTACCATATGCACTTTCCTGTGCAAAATCCAATCGAAAATACAAAAAAAGAAAAACTCGAGAGCAACAAAAAACTCCATATAAAAACTCATGATCAACCACTGTTGATCTATGAGGACTATGCCAAATGCTATCACTTCCTAACTTCATCGAGACACTAATAGCGGTCCCGAAATAACAAGAAAAAATGAATTTACCTGGACATTGGAATTTTAAAAAAAGTATAAGAAAAGTGAAGCTAACTAGTTTTGTACCATAGTGAACTTAGAGAAATATCATGAATTTTCTCTTCACGAAACAGGAGGAAGATCACAGCCATCCTTTCCATTGCCTCATTGGTGCTTCAACTTTCCTGAGGCAAAACCAAAGGCTGCCATCCACCCTGAAGGACCAAAGCTGAATGATGACATCCTTCATGAGTTCATTCCGCGTGTAAGGATGCGCAACTGCATTCCACCTCTCCGTCAGCATATAAGAAAAAATTTTGCTCGTATAATTCCACTTCTTGAGTCGTAACCCGTGAGAAACTTTGAGACACGGCTCAATGAGGGAAACCTTAATGCCCTCCTTCCTATTTAAGATTCGGATCTCTTCTTCGCTCAAGAAACCTTGCCTTATCTGCTTGTTGGGTATAGAGAGCCTACTTTGGCCGCGGCTCATATCTGTGGCAGTAAGTGTCTTCTCCACCACGAGTGTCACATCTTGACCATGCATTTCCTGTATTTTGTCCATGTACTTTGTTGGCAATTCGCTTGGTCCTATTAGAGTAGCGAGATCCATCTTGGGAGCTTTCTTGGGTTTCTTGGAAACTCTACCCGATTCTTGGGTTTCGGAGGAATCGAGGGCGCTTGAACGCATCTTACAGTGCTCAGCGACAACTCTTGAGGGCTCTTGCTTGTTGTTTTGGACAACGACAAATGGATCAGAACTTGACTTCTGAGCGTGGATTGTCAGCCTTCGCGCTCGCGATGATCTCTTCTTCTTAACGGTCCATCCAACCCCGATTGACCCAAAAGTATTGGTGGTCATGACAGCGACCTTCTTCTCGTCATCACGATCCAAGAAGGGAGCCGTGAGACTTAGCTTTCCCTCGGAGACCATTGAAGCTGCGTCCGCCAAGAGATGAAGAGATGAGAAATCGAATTGTATCTTTCTCTCCCCCTCTGAAAGACGGTTTGCAGACCGAAAATAGACCGTCGCCGCTGGAAAACTTTGATACCCCATTATCGCCAACTGATGGAGCGATGAAAAGATGATGAGCGTGGGTTTTCACAGAGAGAGAGGGGGGGAGAGAGAGAGAAGAAGAAGAAGGGGCGAGACGGAGGGGAAGAAGAAAGGTGGTGCGATTGCAAATTAGGAAATATTAGGAAATACTTGAAGAAGATGAGAATTCTGAGTGGAAAACCAGTGAGATACGAGAGTTTCAGATTAGGAAATAGCAGGGCTTTGTGACCGTTGTGACCGTTGAGTGCTTACTCGGGCGAGTGATTCTGAAAAATAATTTGTTGTCAATCTCCGAATTAACCATGAATTGTTGTCTGCCCCCGAATTTTTCCCCAAAAATTGTACTTTGGTTTTAATTGCACGTGTATAACAATTCCCTGGATTTTAATTACACGTGTACCCGAACACAGGGCATGATTTTTGGAGGAGCCGAGAGCTAATGAAATATTATCACTGATTTCTCTCATTCACAGGTGTTCTTCGTCGTTCTCAATCGCCACAAATCCGCCGTGGCCGTCAATTTCCACCGCTCCCACCGCCCGCGCCGAAACTCCTCTTTTCTGCCCCGTTTTCGAGTGGGAAGTTTGAAGTAATCATTCTCATTCGGAGCTCCTTGGCCGGTGCCCATCTTCATTGCCGACACGTCTAGGACCTCCATTCTCCGATCTGCTCACCGGACGAGGCTAGAAATCCAAATCACCATGGTAATTTCCATTCGCTCTGTTTCTATCGCTTACGAATGAAACAGAGGCCTTGAGCTCTATTCGATAGTTAAGAGAAAGATTCTCATCGTTATGTATACCCGGTCCTAACATATGCTCTCTCGCGCGTTGTTTCTTTTTCTGTCTTTGAGTTCCGTTCATTTGGGTGTGTTCGCGTGGTGATCGGCGAGTGTGAGTGTGAGTCCTGCGGTGGTCGGAGGTCTATGACGATGGGGTAAAGCATGTTTGTGCTGCGCCGTTCTCAGCGCTATACTGGGCCGCGTCATTGATTAACGTGTAGAGCCTGTGTCCACGAAGATCGTCGCGTGATTGATCGGTGAGTGCTAAATGCTTAGACGTAGAAGAAGGATAAAGGAAAGCAGAAAGAGATTTGAGAGGCCCACGCATCAGAGACGATGGACCGAGAAAGGGAAAGAAAAGAAATAACTACTAAAAATTAAATAAAAATAAACGGAAAAAATGAAAAGATGAGAATTAAAATTGGCTGGAAAATAATGCTGTCGGTTATTTATTTAGTTTTTGGTCTTATGTTTCAGGAAGTTATATTCATGATTTTCGGGATAAAATGAATGTTCAATCATGTGACTTTAAATAAAAAATACATAATGAGATAAAAAAAAAAGAAGAAGAAGTTATAAGTGGATAGTCAAACACGACTAGGCGTAATTTATATTTTATTCTTTTTCAATTTTAATTGGGTTATAATAAAAAAATCTATATTCATGCCACTAAAATCATAATAAGAAAATGAACCACAAAAAGATTACATGTACAAAGTCATTGCAACAAAATCTTCTCTTTAGGAGAAATTGTGGAAGTCCTAAATTACACATTTCATGGCCAGGTAAGTCGAATCCCCATTTTGCTCTCAACAACTGCTATTGTACATATTCTCAAGCTCTAATGTTCTTTCTAGGATGGAACATCCTTTGTCAGAATGGATGATTGAACCAGAATGGATGATTGAACCATCTTTCCTGGACAAAAATCTTTGTTCCTCATTAACTCACCATGGTATAAATTCCAAGAAGAAAGCATTTTGTTTTGCCCTTTTTGCATTCTTTATCTCCTTCAAAGAGCCCAGCAGATAGCATACCTCCAGCTAAGTCGAGGCCTTTACAAAATCATTGTCGAGAGCTTCAGCAATATCCACAATCAACTCGTTCTCAGTCCAGAAATGAAGTTCCTTGAGCTTCTTAAGTTTTGTTATGTGGCTCTCCATTATCAAATTCTTACCGGTACCTTGTACCTTACTGGAATCATTAGAAAGCAGTTGTTGCTCTACATTTCCATTGTGTGCCAAACCTGGAAAATCTATAGAAGACCAAAGAAATGCCAAGAAAGGCTTCTTATAAGAGTTATTATTCCCCCCAAGATTTTGACAAGGGTTCGGCCAGACAATTGCTATTGATATTGGTGGGAAGGGATTATGTTCAATTTTAGATTCAAGAGCATGTCCTTGTCAATGCTATAGATCAAAGGCAGCCCAACCAGTGGAGTTGCCCCCGCTATGGGAAAGTCTTCTTCTGTGTAGAGCTATTAGATAAATTCATCCTCATTAGCGCACTACCATAGAGAGCATTCTATAAGTATGACCATGCCAGGTGGATATTGTATGCTTCTGCTTTGATATGCCTTTATGCCGTTAACGCATGAGATCGCATCACACAAGTGTCCTAGAACTAATGAAAATAACAAAGTGCCATAGGTTATAAGTCGAGATAAACCAGATGTCACCATTTAAGGAACACTGAAATAACAAAACAGTGCATGTATAAAGTCTGAGAAATCAGCTAGAAGAAGCAAGGCGTTCAGTCTCTATATCTTTGAAAACTAATGTTCTCAATAGCTACCAACTGTAAATGAAAGAAACTACTCAACACTATCTAACGGTGATCGCCATAATCCTCTCTAAATTGACCACTTCCGTTAACCATACATATACTTTTCTGATACTTCCTTAGTCAAACCCTTTCTTTTAACAACACTGACCTACTTATGTCTCCAGGACCGGAAGGTCCTTTATTTCTATAAGAGTAAATTTTTATTACAAACAAGGAAAACGAGAAAAACTCCATTGTCACCGCCTATAGTCCTGAAAACGTATTTTTATAAGTGAAAATGAGAATTCTCTTTCAAAACAAACATTATAAGAACATCCTAATGCATCGAAATTTCTTTAATCTCACTTTCTCCTCAATGTCTTGGGACAAAAATTGTCACCAGGATACCATGGAGCAAATTTCTGTTGATTAAAACATTAGAGAAACACATCATGGAAAAATTTAAGAACTACTGAAAAGGGTTTGCTGATCGAGTGGATTAATAGATATTTGACAATTTTCAAGTAGAATTTACAAGCTTTAGTCTTCCAGTCTTCTGGTCCAACTCCACTTGAAGCCCAAGCTCTGCAATCTCCAGTGTATTAACAGTTCTCCAAAGCTCCAATTCAGCAACTGCTTGTTGGTTTTTGGTATTTCCCTCGAACAAGTTTCTGACTGTCCAAATACCCTATTCTCTCAAGAATGGCTGATCTTCATCCACAACGCTTCATAAGCAGAATAACCCCATCCTTGCATCCTCATCCTGTACAAATAGTTGCTAGTGACTGCAACAGTGTCTCTCTGAAACCCTTTGTCAGGGCACCGTTTCTATTGTTTAGAATCTGCATTCCCTTGGTGCTGACCCTGATTAATGGCTTTTCTGATAATTGCAGGAGGCTCAAGTTCACGAAGCAATTCAGAATTGAATCCAAAAGACGTGAGGAGAAAGTGCGCCTGTTGTGTCTTTTGTATTTCCCATGAGTCTTCGTGCACCATCCTGTGCGCATATATCTCTCAGCATAGTGAGTGTGTAACCAAGGATATCGATATGAGCAGACCCTGTAGGAAGACCTAACTTGCCCTCCCCCGGAAAAATCAACAAGCCTGCTAGCTTTTATGAAGAATCCGCATATAATGTAAACTCAGTAGAGATGGTGACATCATCTATTCTCTCACAGGATGCTAATGAGAAACGCTTGATTTGGTGAAAACTCATCAAAGCCCATTTGGACATCTTTGCTGTCATAAGCAGTAGCAACAGCTAGTTTGGCAAATAAACTAGGTAAATGTGATTCTTCTAAGCAGATTACTGAGAGAAGCAACCTTAAACCATTCTTCTCGAAATCCAACTGTCAAGCAAGAGAAAATGACGATATGTAACGAAGACAAGAACATGATTAGGTTCAATCAAAGTGGGAAGAAAATAAATTGAGAACGTGGCCTAAAGACAAGCAAGCGAAAATGGAACCTACCTACTAAAGAAGTCCGAGCAATTTCTGACACCAAAGACAAACCAAGATCTCCACACAACTCTGCCAGGTGTACAGGGTTCCCATCTTGGCAAGTATATGGTATTATACACAAAGTATCAACTATGTCTTGGCTCCAAATTCTTGCAAGCATGAGAAATTCATTCGGAAAGAATTGAACCGAAATAGTTTGCTGGTTTCTCTCTCCAGCCAATGAGACATTTGCTAGAGCTTGGAGGGCTATCTTGACGGCTCCACAATCTAAGGCAATAGTGCGCATCAGAGCCCTCAAGATGGTTAAAATGATCCTAACTCCATTCTTCTTGATGAAAGTATCCTCATTTACAAACTCTCCAAGCACATAGGTTCCTCATAAGCTTCAGTGATGGTACCTGAAGTTCAGAATTCAAATATTCCGAGTTTCTTAAATTAGATCCAGTATCAAAGCAGGGACACTCCTTGAAGCAAGATCCGCATGCCGGCCTGCATTTTTTGATATTTTTGCAAGAACTTCTAAGGCGTCCGCTAGACTTGTGGTTTTAGAATAAGCAAACAACCGGTTGAGGATATCTTCTGGCAAAGAGGACCCCCACATTCTCATCCATTGAAAGATTAACTATTCTTTTGGCTGCACACACAGAAAGCATCTAATCAACTATGCGGCGTTTTTATTGTACAAGGAACCATCAAAGAATAACTTCCATCGTGAGTCAAGGTCCTCAACCTGAAAACTTGTCCACAAAGCATGCCCCAATAAGAAAAAAAGGCAACATATTGATTCATCAACGGATAAGGGATTCCACGTAATGCGCAAAATCCATCCAACCTATCATTGGCAATCTTTCAAACAATTGGTGGGCATGAACCCTAAAGTGCATAAGAGCAAGTGGACTACCCGTTTGATACTCAACTCTTCCACAGGACTTCCGCTGATATGCTTGCGATCATAGCCTTCTTCCTCTTCAAATGCTAATTGAGTTCTCCAAGGTGATGATTCCTATTAAATCAAATTACGAAGATAGAACGGGGTAAAAATGAAACCAGAGGTGGAATTTAATTCGATATTGCCTTCTCCTCCTCTCAGATTTTAGGAGAAGAAAGAGAAATTCAAGAGGTTTACGTGGGCTTCTCAAACGCACTTATCTTGCCTCGGAAAAAAAAAATAGAAAAAGAAAAAAAACGCTCGCTCAGAAAGACTGTTTTAACCAAGTTGTTACTTGCACAACATTATTTTCTCAATCTGGTTATACGTATTTTTGACTTCTAAAGAAAAATTTGGGTAAAAGCAATATATCGGTGTATGGTAGTTCCATAAGTTACACTTTACATCTTTCCACCAATACAAAATACCTATAAAAAGATTAAATCGTGAGTACCTAAGGCGAAAAAAGTGGGAAGTAGTTACCAAAATTGTAGGAATCCCTTGTCTAATTAGATAATAGATTAAACTGAGATACTATACAGAATGATTATTCGTACTTGTATCAACCAAAGAATATCGACAAATAAATAAACTTCATGTAGAAAGCTCATCAGGTTAGACACCTTAACCATAGCTTCCTGATCAATCTTTATGGAATAAAGAAAAGGAAAATCTGAAAACAAAGAAGTTTTGCAGGGATGATATTTTTCTTTGAAAGCTATCTCGTGATATGAGCAAATGGACAGTGGAGAATGAAACGTACGAGAAGCAGGATTGCAGCATCTATTATTGATTAGTAGGATAACCTCGAAATGTGCAAAAGTTGTCTAATGACGCTGCAGATGACATGTACTCCAAATAATGCATAAGTCATCAATGAGCGAAGGAGAGAATAATTTTATCGTAAGACAATAAAATAATGCAATTTGTAAGCCTAGCTAGGTTTTTATGGAAATTTACGAGAAAGATAACCAATCGTGCGTCAACTTTGAAACAATGAAGAGTCTGCTTTTTCAGCCATCAACTTTGAAAACATAATTCCCTCAATCGTGCATCAAAGAAGTTAGTCTTTCATAAATTTATCACAAATATACTAATTTAATTTTTTTTATAATTATAAAATTAATTTGAGGTAAATTTGTTACAAATATACTAATTTGAGGTTTTTTTTTATAGTATTAACCCTACTTTTAACTCCTAAATAATAGAATTCATAATAATCAGAAGAAAAAGGAAAGTTAAGGTTACATTTGGTTTCTAATAATTGTATAACCTTTTCTTTAATTTCCTAAAGATATTTAAGTTTTTCAGGGTATTTTCATTACTATTAAAATATACTTTATGTCTCCAATGGACATCTATGATTCGTCTTAGTATGCCCTTCTGGTTTTGTTGAATTTTTAGTAAGTTTATACAAAGTATTTAGTGGTTCTTTTCTAATGCAGTGTTCAATGTGTGTGAGATCCTAGATCTGTATACAATGATCGGGAGATGGTCGCCATCCTTAGGCATCCTGCAGTGGTCACATTGCTGTGACGCGGTTGCATGCATACATTTTTATCTGCCTACTTACTTCTAAGCCTACTACATCTTATTCATAAGGAACACTGATTAAGGTAGTATATACCAAGCCCATAATGACACCTTGTCTTTTACCAAAGAATATACAGGATATAAGAAAGCCTACTATATCCTTCCAAGTATAACCCGAGGGGTCTGTCCATGTGAATTAAGGGTATAAAAGCACAAAATATCTTCTACTTACTGATTTTCAGTTACTTATATGCCTTTATTAGCACAAAACTGATGTAATCGATAAAAACCCCGATTAGCAGAAGGGCTAAAACTTCACAAAACAACAAATTTACCAGCTAAAGCAAAATTTGAGTCCCCAGGTAGCAAAAGAGTCTTCATAGGCGAGCTTCAGAAACTTCCTAACAAACGAATTACCCTTCAAATGCACAACTGCCTGGACAAGGAAGATGACTCCAGGCTTTCTCTGAAAAAGGACAATCGAAGAAAGGATGAGAGTTGGCAAAGCTGAATCATGGCTAATCTGCCCTCTACCGGTTCAAGTCTTGGTGACGCCTGCCTGGATGGAACGATTTCGTGTAATCATGATATTGATTCGAGGTCGACGTTTCCATTGCATTTACATAATCCTCAGATAAAGAAAAAAGAAATAAAGAGAGAAAGGAAAACAAAAGACTTTCCGTATAAACAAAACCTAAAATTCTTTTTACCGACCGTAAGTTAACAAAGACCGAAGCGGCAGATTCGGTCTGTTGGATTCTATTTACCTGCACGTCGAGACTATAGCAGTTGGACAAGACGCTCTCTTACTCCTGAGAACAACAGATTATAGGCATTGAAAAAAATCTAAGGACATTCTTGAGAATTGAACATCCACCAAAAGTTGTGTCGTAGGTGAACCAATGCTCTACAAGCGGTAATAGATACTACAAAAAATGATAATACATCAACTTTTTGGAGGTTTGGAAAATCGTGTAAGATCATGTTGAACAAGAATACCCGCGCGTTCATACTATAAATTTTTTGGTTCTGGCCCTGGGCATGCCTGACATGTTTCTAAAAGTGGATGGGCAAGATTTTGGCCCAATATCTATATAAACCTAACTTAAAATACCATTTTGCCTCACTTTTTAAGCTATCTGAATTATCCTTTCTTTCTTAGTCATACTAATTCATTTCATAAATGACCATTCACTTCGTTTTTCTCTCTCACTACTAGACTTCTTAAATTACCATTGTATTATGGGCAGTACAAAATAGAACATGTGCTTATCCTCAAAGGAAGTCTTATGATCTTTTTTTAAGTCCCGTACAATAACAAAAGGGACCAAATAATTCCATGGAGGTGGTTGCAGAACCATACCACCTTGTTCCGGCAAAAAAGCTGCAAAAAAGATAGCGGTTAGTCTACTGAAAAGGACGGTTTCAAAGTGCCCACCTGTGATCCTTTATATAGACGGGATATGTTCACCTGCTCCAACAAATACGAATAACCCCATGAGCTTTAACATCGTTGTTCATTGATTCCATAATGAGTACTATTTTACCCCCTGCAACCTCTTCCGGTAGTCCTATTTTCCCTTCATGCTGGTAGGGGCAAAAATATCCACTACTTTGGTTCATGTTTCGTTGTTTATCTCATACTCACCTATTTCGCACATAACTACTTGTTTTCTTTCTATAGATAACTATATAATAATATGCACACGAACGAGTGTCCTAACCCTAATAAGACAATATGGGAAAATTTCAGGACAAATTATGATTCACTCACTCTGCTTGAAGATCTAATTTGGTAAAATTCGACTCATTCATGAAGATATCGAAGTGTTCAATATAGGACATACCGATGCACGCGAGAAAAGCTGAAAGATTAAGAATCCTGAAAAAATTTTGGAGGCCATATTCTCCTTATGGAATAGATTATAGACAACGTCCATAGAACTGTGAAAGAAATTTTCCAAAATTTATGGGAAAGTTATTCACACATATGGAGAATGAAAGAAAATATCAAAGTTTTAATAAAGCAAAATGCAGCTATGAATATTCTAAAAGGTAAAAATATGTCATTATCCTAACTTTATTTGTAAAATCTTAATTGAACTAGAGTGAGGTCCTTTAAATTTGTAATACTTTATTTTGCACGCAATCAACAGAATTTTCTGGTGCTCTTTATCCGTCGAGTCCAATTGATATGGAATAGCTCTCACCTGTCAAAATCGTGGTCTACGTCTTCAAAACTTTGTAAAACCCAAAGCAACAAGTTTTTATCCTTTTCTATTAAATTGATGGCGTTGCCCTAATACATTTATTTACGAATTCAACTATATAATATGGGTGTGATTGTTGTAAGTTAGAAAAGTCTACCGATAACCTGAGATTAAAATAATTTTAGACATTAAGTGAGATAAGAAAGTAACGTCGCGAGGTAATTAAAGTAGACTTCCGTATGATTACAAAGTGAAGAAATTTAGAAATTAAAACGTTGGAACTTCTAAAACGTCTGGAACCTAGTATTACTAAGCAATATTTTTTTTTCACGAAATTTTTACTCATGATTAACACATTTTAGATGTAAATGGAACATGCTTGAATATCTATGGAGATTTGCTGTTTTGAGTGCTTTTTGCAAAACTTTAAAAAAAATTAAAACTTTCGGATTTTTTCTGTTTCACTCTTTTCTTTTCTGCTTAAATTGGCCAACGCTAAAAGGATTTAGAGTTTTTTTTTGGTCGGTATACAAATGTAGAGATTAACCATATAAAATCTCACGTAGCTCACAATCATTTGTTGTTTCTGTATCAATGACTTTACTAGACCAACCCACCAATTATAGAATTTTGGATAAGAATCTTTGTAGAACATTTTGTATACCTAAGAAACCCTAGTGTTAAGCGACTCTGAGTTCTCTCCTTTTAACGATTTTTCGTACTGATTTATCCAAAAATAATAATTATTTTTAATACTTTTATGATGTTTTCCATCTTTTGCAACCCAAGACGAAATAGAGGAATCTTTAGGAGAGCTTTTCTATACAAGAAACTTCCATTCAAGATAAACTGCCCTTGGAGAATTATCAACTTTTCAAACAAAACTATACACACAAAAACTTGCAGTGACCAAATCCTAGAAAACCTAAATGCTGTGCATTGGTTTTGCAGATCGTTTGGCGCTTCCTCTTCATCATTTGAGTTGTTTTGCTTTATTGTCAATCTACGTTTCTGACTTCTAAAACAAATAAATCACTTTGATAATCACAATTAAAAATAGAAAAATTCTTTTACTATGTTTCAGATTCTTTGGTAAAATCACAAACTGTCATATCAGCAAAATTAATATTCAAACCTTCACATTTTTCTTTTTAATGCAATGACGGTGGAACAGCTTTATCTTTCCCATCAATGAACATAAAAGGCACGTTCTAAATTGCAAAATAAACTATGTTTTCACCAAAAAGTTGACCAAACCGATTCGCTGTTGGATGAAACTATAACCTCGTTATTGTGAAAGCAACATAGTAAAAGGGCCACATGCAATGGGAGATGTGAGCACATTGTCCACTGCTGTTTCTTTTCCACAAAAAAACCAACACCTGCACAGCTGTAATTACGTTGTTTGCAATAGCTTTTGTATTGTTTTAGTATCTAAACAATTTAATAGACTAAACTTTTCTCTTTTAGTATTGTATCTTACTAGGATCAATATATCTCAATTCTCTATCAGGATCAATATATCTAACTAGACAAAAGGCTAATGAGACATATTCTCAATTGCAAGCTGTTATCTTTGTCTCATTAGAATATGATTATATCTGGAGTTTCACTTAACTGATTCTGGTGACTTGTCTAAATAAATAATTAGAAAACAAATTTTCTACTTTTAATATTACTTTTCTAAGTATTTGATCATTGGGAATGATGAAGCATAAATATACGACAAACTTTATTTTTTACAAATAATATGCAGTCCATTATTTCAAGTGAAATGTCCACAACCCTAATAGATTTGAAGATTAATTGTGCATGGTGCTTCATCTAAGAAGCTAACAACACTCAACAAGCAAAGGAAAAATGTCTCGCAGAGGATGATTAATCATAGGACTATGCGAGTTATATGCCTGAGCAAAATTCACTCTTATTATTGTTCTACAAGTTTACGACCTTTCTATTATGTTCCAACCCGCATTAATTTTTTTCTCGAGGATAACTTATCTCACACCTTCACTTGTATTTTGGAGAATATTGGGCCTACCGTTTTCTTTTTAATAATACCAAGTAAAAGTATTTACATTTACTTTTGGCAGTAATTTTTTCTGGCTTTCTAAAAACAATCAGTATTGACAAGCAACACAAGAAAGTCCAAAGTCTGAACTAGTAGACATAATATATTGAAGCCAAATTCACAAGATTTGCTATTCGATATACTCATCACCAAAAAAAAAAGGGTGATTATCCATAGCAAAAACCATCCATCTTGATACTTCCTAACGAAAGTCATAAGTGGAAAACTCCAAATCTATAGTTATAATTTACAAATCAGGCCAGGTAAAAGGCTCGAACTAAGTTCTTTTAAAAATTAAAGAGAACTTATTTGATCTAGTAATAGGACGATTCACCTGCTGTTTGCACTCCCGTAACTTTTGTTATTTAATAGGGATTGGAGTCCACATGAAGATAATTTAATTATACACCAAGAAACCTGAGTGTGTAAACTTATGGTGGAGTAACTCTTAGTTCCGCAGCTTGAAGTAAATATGCTACTTTACGGAAATTTGTGTCGGACAGTTCGCTATTATCAGGGAGAAGCTTGAAACTTGGTGCGTTGGTGACGGGGTTCTTCTTTTGTCAATGATTTTCAAGAATGTATTGTCAATTATCTAGCTACAGCTAGAATAGTGATTTCATTTCACATCTTTATAAACCCAAAACTACCAAAACTCAATTCCACTACCCATCGCTGCCGCTGGCCCGCCCCGCGCACCCCCCCGCAGGTTGCTGGCCTCTGCTGCTTGTTGGCAAGTGCCGGTCAGCGGTCGCTGGCGATGGTCACAGGCCATTGGACTTTGTTGCCGGTATCCAGACTCCGCCACAATTCTCCGGCCATTAGTTGCCGGCCAGTGGTTGTTGTTCACCATCGCCAATGAGAAGTATTCTCTTGTTGAAGATCCAATTTTTTAGCAATGGAAACAATTACAGAGACGCTTGGCATGCGTATCCATTTGAAGATTCATTGTCATGGAACTAAACGAGGAAAAAAAGTACATGCTGAATAAATAATGGCTCCATCAAAACCATCATGTCCATTTACCCCGATCCGCATACATTTGTTTGACATGAATCATATGGTGAAGAACCGGTCTTTTCCACTAGAGAGTTACATAATTACCTAGGGAGAGTTGTTCAAAAAGTCCTAAACCTATTGCACTTTTGTCAATTCAGTCTTAAAACTTTTAATTTTGCCGATTGAGTCCTAAACCTTTTCACTTTTTGCCAATTCAATCCATCCGGCCAATTTTGGCCGGAAAATGCTGATGTGGACGCCGGTGGTGCCACGTAGGACTACGGTGCCGACGTGGACAATTTTTAATAATATTTTAACATTTTTGATATTTTTGATATTTTTATTTTTTCTGTTTTTTCCCTTTTTTCTTTTCTTTTCTTTCTTTTCTTTTGGGTTTTTCTTTTGCCTTTTCCGGTGGCCAGCCACCGGCCACGAGCGACGGCTGGCCATCGGCCACAGCTAGCCGGTTGGCCTCGCCCACCCAGGTGAGGCTGGTCGGGTAAGGAGGAGCTCCGGCGAGGCCGGGTCGCGCCTGGGTGAGGGCCGGCCTCGCCAGATCTGGCGAGGGGAGCCCTTGCTAGGGCTCGCCCTCGCCCCTGGTCGGTCGACGCCACCCACCTCGCTAAAATAACCTCTCTCTCCTCCGGCGTCGGCGCCGCTACCGCTACTATCATCTTCGTCTTCTCCACTGAGGAAGACGTGCCTCTCGCCTTACCTCTTCACCCTGCTGTCATTCATCATCTTCGGCCAACAACTCCAAGCCACCCGAGCTTGGCCAAGGGTGAGGGCTGGCCTCACCAGATCTGGTCTGGGCGAGCCCCAGCAAGGGCTCCCCTCGCCAGATCTGACAAGGCCGGCCCTCACCCAGGCCAAGGTGGCCTCACCCGGCGTCGATGTCGTCGTCGCCTAGCTGATGCCTGGCAAGGCCACCCTGGTTTGGGCGAGGGTTGACCTCGCCCAGGCGACCCTTGCCAGGTCGGGCCTCACCTGTGGCAGGTGAGGCCGGCCGGGCAGGCTGTGGCCAGTGGCCAGGCACCGGAAAAGGCAAAAGAAAAAGCCAAAAAGAAAAGAAAAAAAAGAAAAAAAAAGGGGAAAAAACAGAAAAAATAATAAAAATTCAAAAAAAAATCAAAAAATATTAAACTATTGTTAAAAATTGTCCACGTTAGCACTGGTAGTTCTACGTGGCACCGCCGACGTCCATGTCAGTATTTTTCGGTCAAAATTAGCTAGATGGACTAAATTGGCAAGAAGTGAAAAGGTTTAGGACTCAATTGGCAAAATTAAAAGGTTTATAATTGAATTGACAAAAGTGCAATAGGTTTAGGACGTTTTGGACAATTTTCCCTAATTACCTAGCTATCCGTGTTACTACTTTCATCCACAATATGTACATGCATAAATGAGTGGGCTTATTTATGTAGGCATGCTTATGAGATCATAACACAGTCAAAAGGAGAAGATACATCACAAAACCCTATTAGAAAATTCCAGTTAATCATATGAATGAGAATGACAAACTTCAAGAACTTCAAGAACTTCAAGGCATATCTTCACGAATATTTGTTTACATCCCGAATCGGATAATTTGAAAAGCCCAGTTTGCAAGGGGTCCAAATTCACCTGGATTGTTGAGCACCTAGGGTTCCAGATGAAGTCCACATTATGAATCTGGGTTTATCATTCCATTCGGTTGAATTTTTATATGTATTCTAGCGTGTGCTCAAAGGTTGTCAGGAGTCATGATCTGTAAGTGGTTACAATTTTTCTGTCGGCTTAACAACAAGTGGACGATAAAAATATTACAGTTTCTCACTCTGCAAGTCTGTTTTCAAAGCCATATCCTCTGACATGATTTGTTTCTTTACAAGTTGCCTTTGTTAACTTCTACTGTTGCAAAAATATACAGTATCTAATGCAGAATTATATCCTTTCAGATGTCTGATTAGATTCATTGATCGTTGATATTAACGACCCTATAAATTAAACTATCGATGAATCTCCAATAAAATGCTTCTAGGTTAAAGTAACGGCCCTTTTCAGTCATTATCACATGCAATGTCCCGGAGCTTTTGGGTTTGGATAAACTCACGTGCTTGATTGACGAAACATAGTGCACGCATCTCCATCTATCCATTTCCAGATGTACTGATCGACTTTAAAGAATTATTATTTTGTAATCAACTGATACATGGGACAGAATTCTTTGCAGTCCTTAAAACATGCACTGAACTGCAAGTTTTTATAATGCTTGAAAGTAGAACAGGGACCAAATAATAAGTTGCATTTACATCTCTTATCTTAAACTTTTGGATAGGCGGATATTTGTTCCACAATTTCTTGAAACAGTTCAACATGTCAAAGCAAATCTTTACCAAATGCGCAAGATTTCCGTCTTAGCTAATCAATTTCTCTTTCAAAGAATGCTTAATCCAAGAATGTCTCTTCTGGCAGTCAATATATTGGGAGGCCCGCAACGGACTCTCAAAAACTTTACTTGCCTGGAGTTTAGCTTGACAAACCTAAATTTATCTAAATTACTAAAATTAATTACCCAATTCGACTAAAACCCTTTGGAGTTAATTATTATGAATTGACACTTGACTTCAATTGATACCGAAGCTATTTTGAACACAATCAAAACTCAATTAAATTAATCTGAGTTGAAATATTGGTTGAGTCAAATTCTAGTAGCTTAATTTTTTTACATTATCACCATAGTGATTATATGGGAAGAGTAGATCCTTTTTCTACTGTATCTTCCGCATTCACTCCTGCGAATTTAATTTGAGCTATACATCTGCAATGTGAAAAGTTATGTAAAGTGGTTTTGGCCGGTGATGTGAACTGGCCTTGGTCGGCCATATGCTCTTAACAAACGATAGTTTAATTAAGTCCCTATATATTTGAATAAACATATACTTTATTTTCTCCAAAGTTGACGCCAAGTTTGAAATTTGAAAAAGTTCGCTCTTCCTTTCTGTTGTGACAAGGGACTTTTCCAGACAGAGAATCGGTGACACTTAAATTACTTCAGATGATGAGATTATACGCTACCAACAATCCACATCGTATCAGCGATGAGTGCATTACGTTAAAATGTAGGTTGCTATTGTGGAGAAAAGTGCCAAAAAAAGTCCTAAACCTTTTGTATTTGTGCCAATTTACTCCTAAACCTTTTTTTTGTGCCAATTAAGTCCTAAACATTTTTACATTATGCCAATTCAGTCCTTTCCGGCCAATTTTGGCCGGATTTTGCTTATTGGATGCCAGCCAGCTGATGTGGCATCATCGGCGCTGATGTGAATAACTTTTCATAATATTTTAATTTTTAAAATTTTTTAAAATTTTAAATTTTAAATTTTAAATTTTCTTTTTCTTTTTCTTTTTTCTTTTCCTCTTCTTCCTCTAGTTGGTCGCCGGACCTCGGCAACCGGCCACAGGCAACGGTCGGTGAGGTCGAGGTCGACCTCATCGGTCACCTCGTCCTCGCGGCCTCTCGCCCATGGCTGGCGAGGCTCGACCTTGCCAGGTCCAGCGAGGGCGAGCCTCGCCCACCCGGCACAAGGCCACCCTCGAGGCCTGGGTGGCAAGGCTTGCCCTCACCTCGTGAGGGTCAAGCCTCGCCCATGGCTCAAGGTTTGGTGAGGACAGTAAGGCGACGGCGTCGGGGGGGAGGGGGGTTGAGGCGACTGCAGGGAGCGACAGTCACGATGGGGCAATGACGGCAGGTCCTCCGTCTTCCAAATTTGACCCTTTCCCTTCTCTCTCTAAGTTCACTCGCCCTCGTTGCCTAGGCCTCGAGGGCGGCCTTGCACCAGGCAGTGAGGCCACCCTCGCGGCCACCGGCAAGGTGGCCGACAAGGTCGAGGTCGACCTCACCGGCCGTCGCCTGCGGTCGATTGCCGAGGTTCGGGGACCGGTGGAGGAAGAAGAGGAAAAGAAAAAAAAAGAAAAAGAAATTAAAATTAAAATTAAAATTTGAAAATTAAAAAATATTAAAATATTATTAAAAGTTGTCTCATCAATGCCGATGAGGCCAAGTCAGCCGGCCGACGTCTAGTCAGCAAAATCCAGCCAAAATTGACCGGAAAGGACTGAATTGGCACAACATAAAAAGGTTTAGGACTAAATTGGCACAAATACAAAACATTTAGGACTTTTTTGGCACTTTTCCCTGCTATTGTGTGTTGTGGGCCGAGAATCATTTGTCAAGGAACCATAACAGTTGGTAGTGAATTAATGAGATGTAGGTATCAAGAGTTTCTACAAAAATGCAATTTAGGAAACTTGTAGGGCCTTGAAGTTTCTCTATTCTCGTTATTCTCTCACACTTAGGACCTAATGGCAAATACAAACAAACCTAGGTGGGACGAAACATTTTATGAACCTGGTTATTCTGGTCTTATTCTCGTCCGTTTTAAGAAAAACGTAAGGTCGTCATGCGATGCAGCTTTGTATCTTCATACTACTTGTGCTTCGTCGTGGGTGATATCTAGGGTTTGTGTTTAGGCCCTTTAGGGCATATGTAACTGACTTTCCTTTTTTGAGCATGCAATCTTAGAAGGGGATTCGATGATAAAAAAAAAAAAAAAAACAAAAACAAAAACAAAAAAAAACAACAACAACAACAAAATCTTAGAAGGGGATTGTTGTAGTACTAATTCCATCCGGGGTAAACGATTGGTTGAACTACACCTTTCATGTCTAGTTTGATATAGATGGAGAAGGATTAGGATTTTGGTAATATAAGTTTGGTGGGCGGCTGATTTTGGACCAAAGGAGGACATTCAATGAACGCCCATTAATTTACGTTGGACAAGTATGACAATAGTAGAATAATTGATTGAATTAGATTTCTCTATCTCTCTAGATGAAAATGTCAACTCAGAGAGCTTAGTCTTCATCGCATTTCCCTTTTGATTTTGGTCATTGAAATGCAACATTATATCATGTTGAGACCTAATCACAAGTATAATGGCCCGCGTAGTGTTATCTATGAGAGCTTGGTTGATGTACTTCCAGCGGACTTTTGATGATCTTTTGAAGAATGGTTTACCTAGTTGCAACTGCGTCCTGAGTTTTGATTTTGAAGTAATTTCATTACGAACAAGTATTTAGAACATCATCAACACATAACTTAGACCTACTTTTATCATTGAATGAGTACATCTCTCCGGAAAATAATTTCTCGAGTGACTGTACAAGCATTATCTTTGCTTTTGTCGATGCTGATTGTTTGTTCGGTTTTGGATAATCATCTTTGCTTTTGTCTTTAAAAACGCAAAGAAGAGGAGACACTGTCAATTTACCCATTTTCAAGTGCACAAGCAGTGCGCCCTCCCTCGATAAGGCAAGACAGTTCTACCTATTATCACGACCATAGGGACAAATGCTCCTTAGGAAAGCTCAAGATATCATTTGTTATTTTGACTTTTCCTCGAAAACTTAGAATTTTTTTTTTTAAAATAGAAATCCTTTTTAATTTTGAAAAAATAATATACTGTAAACGATTATAATATCAATATTTTGTACGTTGGAATAGGGTTTTGAAAGTTTCACGCCTAAAAAGAAGAAATCAAATGTCAGTGTCGCAAATTTACAAGTAAAAAAAGAAAATAAAATTCCAAATTGACTTGTGCATGGAGTCATATCTTCATCTTTTATGTCTCCTAATTACGCATGAACTATGAACATAGTAAGTTATAACCTTGCACGAGCTCAGTACCCGATATTGTTAGCTATTTCGTTAAGTGAAATTACTAAAAGCTAGAAATGCATATTTCTCATTATATTCAATTTTTCTCGTGTTTTACGGTCAGTTACTACAAACATGTCCCAGTAATCAGCTCTCGTGCAGGTCTATCCATAATTTTCCAGTAATAACCATGCAACTTGTCGAGGCATACCACTTCAGACAGTTGATGTACTTTATTCGATATCCACATATTCATAAACAATGGTTCTATGGCATGAGCATTGATGTTATGGTGCATTTAAGTATGCAAAAACCAAGATAACAAGTTGCTATTCTTTATATTTTTATTTACAGTCAGGATTTTATTTATCACGGATACCTTATCAATCTTGAGAGCTCTTACAGTGATCAACGTGGTTAAAGTAAGTCTTTGCACCCTGGGAGCATTTTCAGGTTTAGGTCAGCTCTATTTCAGGCACGTTAATAAAAAAATTCTCTGGTCAAAATCGATGGCGGGGTTTTGCAAAATTAATTGGCGTATAGTCTCTTTCACCAATAGTCACGAGTAAATCTATCACCTTATTATATATAGAGAACCCATTTTGCCTGTCTTTCCCTTAAAAAGATATAAAAATTTGTATAGATCATCATTCTACAATGAGAAAATATATTCAAATTTGCATATTTATTAAAAAAATGTTTCTATATCTCCAATAACCTTAATCGTCCACATGTTCAATCCCTTAAAAAAAAATCAGGTGATTTAATATAGATAACAAAAATCAAATACAGAGGATAAGAATAAAAAGTTAAGATAATAGCCATTAGCGCTAAGCTTGTAAATATTCTACAGGAAAATTTATGAGTGAATCTATGCTACTGACCAAACTGATAGGTTTCCAGTTAATATTTTGCCTAGAATAAATATTAAAAAAAAATGAATAAAGAAATACAGAAACGATACGAGCTAATCTTAAAAGAGTTCATTTTTATTTCTAATTTTATAAAACCTTTAAGAAATGTTCAAGTTGACAAATAATTTCTTCAATCATTGATATATATGTTAACCTATGTTCTTTCCACCTACGTCATCCTTCCTAAACACAGAGATAAGAACTCCCTCAGATTGAAACTAGCTTAAATAGACCGAAAGAATAGATATATATCCTAAGATGAACCCGCATCGTGGGGCGACAAACTTGTCCTCATAAGTTCAATAGAGGCGGCACCTTTCTGTCGTTCATCATTATCTTTTGGTGCTAGAGATTAGAGAGAACTAGGGAAACTTTTTGTGGTGCCCATGACAACCATACTTGGGACGGACAGGTGATATCCCCAAAAGTTTCACTAGGTCGTTTGCCATTTTCCTGAATTAAACGTTCTGTGAAAAAGGATTTATGTAGATTCATTTTCCTACTCGATAGATTTGTATGGTTTGTTATCTCAACCGAGGTCTTTGTGATTGAATGTTTGTACCTCACTTTTCATAGTATGAAATGCATTAGGTTTTTGACCATTCTCTGTTGTTATCACACTCTTTGATCATCTAAGGTCACACTAAGCCTTACTCTCTTTGGCCTTTGCATAATATACTCAATCGGCTAAGATGAACAAAATTTTGGTGATATTAGAGACTAGTGAGCAATCGACTAATTACAGCTATGGTGCCTCTTCCTTCCATGCCAGCAGACGAATTAGACCATGAAAAATCTTACGGAATGATCTGTCAAGCACACTTTTATCATATTATCACTTTGTCTTGACCCACCGTTGTTATAGTTTCACTTTGTCTTTCTTTTTGCTTTACTATGAAGAGTCTTAGATGTCGTTGACACATGAACATTTGGGCTGTCTATGATGCTGGTTTACTTTCAGAAACATTCCCTTTATAGTGAAAAAGTCAATCCGATTGGATGTTGACGAAATAGAATGCTCGTTGAAAAAAAAAGATCCTTATTATGCTCTGAGGTGAACCCAATGAAACTACAACTTGTTGTATTGAGAAATCAACATTAAATTAAAGCCTGTGGAGTCTCGAACATTTATATATTGTGAAAGTTTTGAGTGCCCCAGATTTATCCAAACACGCCCAAATGATAACGAAGTATACACGTGCTAATATGGAAACATAATCTATTTGTCCCACTATAACAAGTTGACAAGATTTATGAGGAGATGTGCGCACATTATCTATTTCTTTCCCGCCAAAAAAGCAGAGCACCTTAGCTTATGATGAAACGGCTGTGATATAGTTGTTGGAGAGATGTTATTGTCACCATTTGAATACGTAGGATCCCCAGCTAAGAAACGATATGACTAAATCACCCATAACGAGAACTACATCTCGAATATAAGACATTTGAATAAACTATTTAAATATTCTTTTTTATTCGTTTCTATCGCTGACTTTTTAAAATATTATAATGTAGATAGTAGCGATTGAAGCGCTTACATCTATAATTTCACATATTTGTTCAAGTTATTATGTCTCTTTGGATAATCAAATATCTAAAATTTATATTTAAAATTGATTTACTCAACTTAAATTAAACCACATAATCCAGCATATGCCTTTTCTTTTGTAATTCTTGTACATTGAAAATTCTTGTACATTGAAGGTGGTATCTCAAGCCAACTTTCGTATCTCTTAAAATCACGTATATATCTTTAATCTATTTTGTATATCCTTAACTAATATTTTACCTTAGATAATTATTTAATAAAACCTATAAATAGGCTCATGCATTGTTCATTGTATGATACTGAAATATAAAAAAAATTTCACATTTATATTTGCCGTATTATTTTTATCTGTATGTATGAATGAGTGAGTTGAGTGAACCCATCCATCCTCTCTTTTCATGTCTTAACATTTTGAAACCTTTACCTCGTGCAAGCACCTGTTCAATTAGCATTTCTTTTCCCTTTTTGGCTTTGATGGTTAGGTGATGTCAAGACTAGCTTTCGCGCACATCAACTAGTCCCCTTCTCCCGCCCAACAATTCCTTATTAATGGGTCCAAAATGCTTAATACAATTTACCTAGATAGATTATACCGGTCCAGATGCCATATATATCTTTGTATATTAGTTATTCATTTAGTGTGGGGGCCATTAGGTTTCTGTTATTCATTATAGTCGGGCACGGGGGCAGGATTCACCAAAAAAAAAAAAACTACATCTGAACCTCCATGGCTTTATCTAGATTAACAACATTACTTATTGGTTTAAGTAGCCGCCCATTTTAGTTTAAATATATTCAGGTGAACTTTCGAAAACGACGGTATGGGCATCTCCAACATCCCATTTCCAGGTTGAATTTAATCTTTGTCGGTTCGTGCATGTGGAGAGTTAGACTGAATGCTAAAAACTAATTAAAAATATCATCTTAGATTTCGATTGTTCGTCCCCCCAAGAGGACATCATTTCCTTTCCCAAAATTTTGTAAATATTTTATTAATTAACAAGTCCCTCCGCCAATTACCAGCCTCCTTGATGGTTAGCAAAGCTGGTCGGCTGCCACCAAGGAAAGGGTCGGGATGCCATCGCTAGCTACAAGCAAAGTCAGCCCTCACTGGCCTTTGGCGGGGCTGGCGAGCGTTAGGCAAGACTGCCCCTAGCCATCACCAGAGGCCAACGAGGCCCCCCACTAGATCTAGTGAGGGGACTTCTTGTCCAACCCTCATCAAAGGCTGATGAGGGACCTTGGCCAGGCGAGAGTGCCCTTGTCAAATTAAGGGAAGGGCAGCCTCGTCCAATCCTCACTAAAGGCCAGTGAGGCTGGCCTCGCTTGTGGCCAGTGAATGCGTCCCAGCCCTCACCCTTGCCAACAGCCAATGAACTTTGTTGGCCATAACAAGGGCTAGCAACTAGTGGAGGGAACTAAGTAAAAAAGAGAAAAAAGTTAAATATAAAAGAAAAAGAAAAAGAAAAAGAAAAGGAAAAAATATTTAAAATTCAAAAAATGCCCATGTTAATGTTAGCCATGTCATGTAAGATGGTAGGCATCCAAGTTAGTAATTTTTGGCTTTAATTGGCTGAATATACTCAATTGGTACCAATATGAAAATGTTTATGACTAAATTGATCTAATTGAAATGTTTGTAACTAAATTGATACCAATATAATAGATTTAAGAACTTTTTTTAATGCTTTTCTAAGTTCCCCATGTAAATAATAATCATGGAAAACCTGATTTGTTTCCATTAAAGTAGAGCTTGCCTATCAAGTTTCAATGGCCTCTATGAGCTTAAAATTTTGGACCCTTTTGATTTTCTAACATGTTTCCAGTGTCTGATGCTATTTGAACTTCAATTTAATTGATCCACATGACATCAGCAATGTCGTTTAAATCTATTACACAAAAAAAAAAAAATGGTGCAAATTACATTATATACCTTAACACTCTCGGATGAGAGTGGGAAAACACAATTGGCTGTATCAGCCATGTTAGGTCTACATGCAAGTGGCAACCAAATTATGTCTTAAGACTACATCCAAGTGGCAATTAAAATTGCACGTGACTAAATTAGGATAATATTATAAAAACTCGTCCAATAGCGAAGCGGCGGCTTAGTTTACGCCATTTCAATGGCCCTTTCCTTGAACATTTAGAATAGTGCATGTCGCATGGCCTAACCTAAAAGGACTTAATCGTATAATAATCTGCATAAAAAAATAAAAAATAAAAAATTGACGCGAGACCCTTAATGTGTTATGTGAAGTCTGAAATTACCAAGGGACCAAATCAATATTCTATATAGAAGCGTGTCTGGGAGTGAGTTCCTCCGATGAAACAAGTTGGAGAGCTAGAGAGTTTGGAAAGAGAAGAAGCATCAGCTTATATCTGACCATCAGCTTATATCTGACTATTGATCGATTTCAATGGTGAGACATCCAGTAATTGACTACGATAAAAACTCACTGAAAAAGGGCACTTGGGAGTCCAGAAGAAGACCAAAAGCGAATCGCTTACATCAGGAGATATGGCATCTGGAACTGGACTCAGATGGCTAAACCTGCTGGTTAGATTTTATTTATGATCCTTGAGGAAGTCTACGACTGGTTGTTTTGAGTTAAGATTAGATGCTAATGTGACTGACCCGAGTCTTGAATTTTAATTTACTCACAGGCTTAGCAAGAAACGGGAAAAGTCGCCGACTTCGTTGGATGAACCACTTGAGGCCCAACGTCAGGCGTGGGAAAGAAGAGGAGGACCTCATCGTCAGGTTACAGAGTTCTGGGAAATTGGTAATCATACTAACATTCATAGCTGCAAAAGCAGTTTTCTCTACCCCATAAATTGGCTCTCACATAATTTTGGCCCTATGGCTATTTCATTTCGTAATGAAAACTGAGGCACAAAGGTTTATCGATTCCAACAATTTTTTTCATCTTGCCTCCGAGTCGAAGGATCCACGACTGCTACTGATTGTCAAGCTAGAGCTTTCTTGATTAGTTATCAATGAAATAAAAGGAAGTCGGTTCATGCTATCACCAGATCTTGCTTGTAACCCATCCAAGAAAAAGGATAAGATATGTGTTCATTTTGTATGATGAGTTCGAGCCGCTAGATAATTGATATCAAGGGTGGAACATTTTTCGGGTGCCTTTCACTTTTCCCGTTACAGGTGGGCAGCAATAGCATCTAGACTTCATGGAACAACGGACAATGAAACTAAGAACTATTGGAACACTCGCTTGAAGAAACGCTTCCTCAAGAGTCAAACATGATGACACCTGAGATCAAAGTTGATCCCCGTAAGGACCATTTACCCCCACCATGATCTAGCGACATTTGATGTATCGATGCCAAAACGGCAACAGACCATCGACATTCTTATCAAACACTTAATGCACATAACTCTCAGGCTTCCTCTGCAGTTGACGATGACAAAAAACCTTGACCAAAGTGAAGTGCAAAAACGTGTATCCAAGCAGTTTCTTCCTCTGAAAGATCTAGACGTTGTAGAGAGATTTGAGGGTATGTTCATTGAGTCTGGGGCTCCTACCTATTCTATGTCCTATGATGATTTCATTGTAGAATCTGTTGAATCCTATGATGATTTCATTATAGATTTATGGGAAAATTGATTATAGTTGAATGCACCGGAAATGGATGAAGGGGAGACGGCATTCATGAATGTGACTCTGTTGTAATTTAGGTCCAGTGTTGCGTTGTAGTGCTAGTCTTTGGTTACACTTTCGATCATAATTGGATAGTGACATCAATATGAATTTCTTTTACAACTGTTCACGTCAAAACAAAAAAGAAAGACACCATACCCTATTTGATCAGCCACTCGTTACCATCGCCATCAGTATTGGAGTTGCCATCATCATCACCATCTTCACCAAACTCACCACCACCACCATCTTACTCAGACCAAGGATGTTTCGCCTTTTGCTCCCCTTCATCTGCCTCTCTCATATTATAATTTTCTTGAGTTTGGGTCATTGAACGAAACATCACACACATGGAGGGAAAGAGAGAGAGAGATTGAGTATACAGTATAGTGAAGAGAGATCTTGAGCTGTTAAGAAGCAATCTGCGAGGCAAGATATTTGATTTGCCTGCTGTTAGATTGTATTACAAGTCTATCATACCTCAACCATGAGGTCATTTATATCAAATGCCTCAATTCTAACACAAATCCCTGTGATGGTCCAAAAAATTGTTTCGGTCAGCTTTACCCGCAGTAACTCTGAACCTTTGACATCCAATTATTCTTGGCAACGTTAACAAGACCCAACATAATGCAACTTATTATTCCTGCTATAACATAAGTTGGGCACAAAAACACACCAGGAGATAATTTTCTTGAAGATGTCACAAAATCCATTCAATCTCTTCTTCCTAATCTGGAAAAGATTTTGCTTAGATGTATCTGAGTGCAAGTCTATCTTGATGATAGTTATAGGTTTTTTTTTTTTTTTTTTTTGGGTAGAATTGATGATAGTTATAGTTGATTATATGCCATCACCATAAAGATGAATGAGCGATATTAGAGCTTAAAAACCCAACCAAGTGGCATTAGAGCTCAAACTATTGTACTTTGCAAAAATATACTGAGACAAAACCAATAGCAATACATCTCCGAACCCATCCATTGGCATTAGATCACAGCACTGCCAATTTACTAGATGTTAATGATGTCAATTTATAAATTTAACTGGAATACAATCAGCTGCAAAGAGATGACCTGATATCTTAACACAAAACAAAGGATTTATCTCCATAGAAATGATCCTCAATAGTTTAAGAACATTTATTACGTTTCTCCTCTGTCACTGATAGACACGCTATAATTCACGACTCTACATTTTTAGACGAACTAAACTACATAGCGGGAACAAGCTAGCCTTACAAATCTGATAACTGACCTTACAAAGGAAAACCACAAGGATCATATATTGTGACAAATTTTGAGCACATTATCATCGTCAATTTCCCCACAAATCTATGACAAAATCCTCGTGGAATTCACCAAAATACATTGGCTCAGAGTACATACACTCGAAAGCAGGAGATGCAGTTCCTGAGTTTGAGCATATACCTTCAAAATCTTCTAATATGCAAAGATCCTTCAGTGCAACCAATTGTTCCCACATGTTTCCTTCTACTTTGTCAGTTTTGTTGCCCAGTGAGACCAAGCCATTGACTAGGGTTTCGTCAACCCGATCAATTCCACAAGGAGTTCCAAGGTTTTGTGCTTTTGTAGCATCAATAAGGGCAATTGATGAATCTTGGCAAGATAAAGGATCATTGTGATTGGAGTTGACTTTCACATCGCATGCAGTTGGCATTTGCAAATTTTCCATGAGAAAACATTTCTTCAAACGAGTATTCCAGTAGTTCTTTATCTCATTGTCTGTCCTTCCCGGAAGTCTACTCGCTATGCTGGCCCAACTACGACAAGGACATTGCGAATTAGATACCTAATTATTTCCAGAGAGCAATGACAATGTGTTTGTACTTGTTAGTAGAATAATAGACTCAATCGCTAAGGTACGGTTTTGGATTCTTGATTGTGGGGATTACCCCACTTATGACTCAAGTTACTGTCTCTCTGTATTACCATTCCAATTTTATTCCCCTATCATGCGCATCATCAATATCAATCAAGAATCATGCTGTAAGAGTACATTTACTCACCGGTTACCAAGAACTCGGTGCAAGTTAATAATGATTTCTTCCTCTTCTTGGGTGATGTTTCCGTGCTTGATGTTGGGCCTCAGATAGTTCATCCATCGAAGCCGGCAACTCTTTCCTGTTCTCGCCAAACCTGAGCAAACGCACATCCAATGCTAGGGTTAGTGACCTATGTGGTGAAATTTTCAATGTGAAAATCTTGATCCACCAAGACACGTTTTGATCCTTGTAGGCAATACTCAATCCCTTTCTGCCGGATGATTGGCCTTAAATCGAGAAGACTCAAATCCACATAAAAAGACCGTTTCTTGAAATGATAACAGATAGCAAACAAAGGAGAGATGATAAAGTAACACAAACACACACCGGCGGGTTCGGCCATGTGAGTCCAGTTCCAAATGCCATATCTCTTGATATAAGCCACCAGTTTCTGGTCTTCTTCCGCACTCCAAGCGCCCGTCTTCACTGTCTTCTTGCTGTTGCTCTTGTCAACCCTGGGAAATCTGGCCATTGCTACTACAGATTATGGGTCAGGGAGCTTATGCTTTTTCAGCTCTGTCGGCTTTGAATTGTGTTGCCCTCCTGCGGGTGACTTCTGTATTTATACTTGTCCTGCACGCCGCACATGTACTCAAGGGATTTTTCATGTAAAATCAAATCAGACAGGTCCAAGGAGGAAATGGGGTCTGCTTTCCTGGAAGCAGCATTGAAGTCTAAAACGTTTGGTGGTAGGTCTTTGTGCATCCTTAGCATCAAATTTTAAAGTGTGGACTGACCCCACGCTATTAGGATATTGAAATATAAAAACTCCCTTCCCATGGTAAAAAGCATACTCTAGTCCCAACAAATACGGTAGACAGCTCTTGTTTATGATAGATTGTCGTTGTCTAAAATTTTAGCATGAATAAATTTCCAAATCAAAATTTTTTTTCCTAGAGTTACTTTCAAACTTAAATAAAACTCAGATATGTCCATTAAATGGAGCCAACTTATAAATGCTGTAAAATACGAAAATAATAAAAGTTTTAGTAAAAGTCACTCATAGGCCTAAATCATCAGTTCTTTCTTTTATTTATTACCGATGCAATTTTTTTTAGTGAATGGTAATTTTGTAAGTGACAGAGTGCAATAGAAATCGTAATTTACGTGTGATTAACTCGCATCTCTTTTATTGAAGAATATGCTAAAGGCAAATGTTAACGATGACAAGAGTATCAATAAGGTAGTAAGTTCATTACTGTCTAGTTGTGACAGGAGAATGCTATTAAAAAGTGATCAATTTGTGAACCTACAAAGTGACGTTGAATGAACAATCAGATCACACTTCGCCAAACCCACACTATAATTATATTAATTCTATACTAAGGTGAATGTCATGAGAGCTCTTTTAACATATAATTTCTCTTGGGCCCGTGTAGTCTTTGATTTCTGGTTTGATGAGAGTGTCCCCCTCCACAAATTTAATCGATAGGGTTCTTTAGGACATTATGCACAAATAAATTTTACAAATATAAATGAAAAATCATAGCTAAAGAAGCTATTTCCCTCGAATGTGTGCATCCTAAATTAAGTCACTTCAGGTATTGTCTGCTTGATATATTCCATAACAAGTCTCATAGCTTTGTCTTTTGGCATACAAGTACACACTTTCACAAGGTCACCATCCTAGTAGCAATTTCACTTGAGCATGTTTAACATTAAAGTTCCAACTCTAAACATTGTAAAAAGTGCATCTTGTGTGTTACATATGTCTATTCGGTGTGGAATTCAGCTCATTCTTGCCTCTCTTAGTCATTGTAGAAGCTCGCTCAAAACTATTGGTTGTTCAAACCCTCTCACATAGCCATCACTTTCACCCTTGTCAGACCAAGTTGTTACAAATTGACCTAGTGGCAAGGTTGTTCCCGTGCTTTCAACTCAATAACTAATGGCTGCGAGTTCAATTGTTGCCTAGGAGAACTAAATTTAATTAGGGGATAGTGGCAAAGGGTTACCGTGCTACTTTCCCTCCATATAGCTAACTAGTTATGGTCATACCCCTGGGTTGGGTTATAAAAAAAAAAAATAATGATAAAGAAGCTAATTGATAGTGTTGTATTTCATTGTCCATGGTTGCATTGTTCTAAAGAAGGAAAAAATAATTCAATGCATAAATATCCAAACTCATACAGCTAAATAAAAGAGCGAGTTATTAATTCTGAATTGACAGGTTCTTAATGTAAAGTAATTCAGTTTAATTTCTGTCGATTGCGAATCACTTTTGAAAGTTTTACATCATCAAATAAGCAATAATGAATTCTAGATTGACTTGTAATTAATGTGAGGCGACATATGAGAGCAATGGGGGTGGTTGCCAGCAGATCAATCACGGGATGAGAGTCAATGGATGATCAAGTTGTGATTGGTAGCTTTTTGACGGTGGACTTCCATGTCAAAGGCTCGACAATGTGGAAGCGATGAAAATATGTGACTTGGAGGAGGGAGAAGTCTTTCATTCGTGCATAGAATGCATAAAGGCAGTATTCGGCGGGATAAATAATGACAGTGTGAAATCAGGAGAAGAAATGAAATTCTAGAAGCAGATGAAGATAACCATAGTTTTCTCAATGCTCTTGAAACTTGGGGAGAATTGCAACCCACCAAGTCCTCACCGTGTTTGAAATTAGACGAAGGGTTTTGCCTTTTCTTTATATTATTGTGACCCAACTTTCTCGGCTCGTGGAGGTCAATAATGGCCTTAAACAAATGAAGTAGATGGAAAGTTAGCAGCGAAGTCAATAGCAAAATAGTGAAAAGTAATACCTACATATGACAGCTGTGAAACATTATAGAACAGATTTAGCTTTTCCTAGGGTGGAACAAGTCAGGGTAGAAATAACCAGGTAAACGCGAAATAACCAGGTAAATGCGACACTTCTGGTTTCTTTATGTTGGAATATCTCCTACATTGGATGCAACAAAATTTCTTTGCCTTGAATTCAATGCGTTCGGAGTCTCTGAATGTTAGCCCTAGTCTGTTAAAGAGTGTGCCGGGTTATGTCTGGGGTTATGTGCTGGGTTCTGAGGAGAGACTCATTGGCGTTGAGTCTTGTATGGTAATTGGACCATGGCAATCGTATAGATATTACAGAAAATGTCTTATGGCGCTTATAATCCGTTGTTGAGGAGACAGATGATTTTAGTGAGTTGGCGATTGACCGGCACCAAATTTAATGGAGTGCACCAGAAAAGCATTTATTTTTATGATCATGTTACTATTCTAGGTCATTTTATAGAATTTAGTTTTGTGAGTTCTTGCTTGTGATTGAAGATTTTTTTCTAACGTTATTTCAGTTTAAAGACTATAGTGCTTATTGATTTGTGGATTATGGTGATTAATCAACATGCAGGGAAAAAAATTTCTAGGCCTATTTATCATAATAACTATTACGTTCGTTCTACTTTTGTGATGTTCGACTTACCACCACACCAATCTAGTAAATACATGCATGTAATACAAACGTTAAGCACAAAAACGAAGTTGTCTAAATAAATGAACTTGTAGCATTTTTGTAAACGAAGTTGTTCTAAACATTTTTCTCAGCTTCATGGGTTCCCTAAGATATGAACCAGGATAAGAGAGCTCACAAAGGCTAATTTACTTATTTACTTGATGGAGAGCACGTCAGTCAGATAAGCAAAACCCCGATGCATTCACTCATTTATGCTTAATGAGAGCTAAAGAGGGCAGAAACATCAAAACAAAACAAAAGATAGAAAGTTCATCTGATAATGAAAGGTCCAAATTGTGCAATATTGACTCTTACTGGCCTTCAAACTGGCAACATAAACAAGCATGCTTCCCCTTTGGAGGGAACCGGAAAGTCCTAGCTATTGACGCAGAGTCTCCCAATAAACGTGGTCAATATGCCATGGCACGCAGAACACAACAAATGATTATATTTTTGCCTTTTGAAAACGCGTTCAATTCCCGCAGATACTAAAGATTCGGAGCAGTAACAAACGACCGCGTTCCGCGGTCCCACGTACTAATTCTTGGAAATTCAGAACCTTTAAAAGAACAGTTCACAAGGAGACCACTACAGCTAATGAAGAGGTGTTGTTTCTTGCATATTTACCACTTTCATACTTCCCCCAATAACTCAGAATCTGGAGCTTTAATTTTTTTTTTTTTTTTTTTGGCTTTATAGTACATTAAATCTAGAAGGTCGACCAAAGTATTGACTAGGGGTGAGCAGCGGTCTAGGGTCGACCCTGGACAAACCTTGGACCAGCCCAATCCTGCCGATCCTGGTCCGGTTCCCAAGGGGACTGGGTCGGTCCTTGGTCCTGAAATTTCAGGACCAACACCGTGCTGGTTGATCATCGGTCCTAAGAGTTTTTGGTCGGTCCAACCCTGGACCAACCATGTATATTATATTATATTATATTATATTATATTATATTATATTATATTATTTATAATTCTTTTATATATTCAAACCTAAATAAAATGTATGTTATATTATATTATATTATATTGAGATAACCTATCAATAGCATTAATAGTAATTTCAATTTAAAACTTTTGTTGAGTATTAATTATGTGTCGTTTGTTTTGTTTTCAAGTGTTTAGAAGTTCAAGTGAATTAACAAGATGTGAAGTTATATATTCATGGTTTATATTAAGTATTTTGAACTTTTTATGGTTTAATTGTATTTTACTAATGAATTTCAGCTGCACTTTGCTTTTCAATTTGTGTCAAATGGTAGAAGTTTTTTGAAAAGTAGAATAGTACTACAATTGCTGTGGTGATTTGTTAGTCAAGTGATGTGAAGCTCATTTTTTGGTTGAGTGGATTCTACATGATCAAATACAAGAAAATGCTTTTACATATGGTGTTATGAATATTAAAGATAGATGATTACATGAACTTTCCATCTTGTTCCATATCTCGATGAGCGGTTAGTAGATACAAAATTTCTATTATTGTGTCATCTTAAATTTGTTAAATATGTATTGGGATTTATAGTTTAGTTGCACAATACCGCATTGTCAATGGATGTGTAATTTGAATTTGTAGATTTGTTTTTTTAGGAAGTATAAAAAAAATTAGACGAAAAAAATTATCGATCAGTCCCGGGTTGACCTTGGAACCGAACCGAACCCATTGGGGTGGTCCGGTCCTTGGTTCTAGGCTCAATAGGGTCGGTCCTCGTTCCTAAAAATTCAGAACCGACACTGTACGGGTTGGTCCTAGGGTTAGGGGGTAGCCAACCTGGACCATGCTCACCCCTAGTATTGACTCATGGACAGGGAGAGAACCTTAAGTACTAGTAGTCTCAAAACTGTACATGATTTGATGGTTAAGTGAGTTTTGAAATTCTTTTTCTTTTTGTAATTTCTTTTATGCAATTGCACTTATGATACCAAAAATAAAAAAAATTAAGAATAGAATATAAAAGAAACATAAATGAAGAATATCTTTTAAGGTCTAATGGAAGGTTCAAAAATATTTTTTAAGGTGGGAAATTACAGCAACAAGTTTTTTTTTTTTTTTTTTTGTCTATACTGAGAAAAAAAAAATGCTAATCTGAGAACTAAGTGTGCAAAGGTGAAGTGCATAGGTACACGTTTGCCAAAGGGGAGGGTAAATTGGGTTTAAATCAAATATCTCGGTGGAGCAAAACTGTTAATATTTAGTTAATACGGTCGCTGTCGGAGGAAGATGGATACCTGTGGTGTGTCCTAATTCAAGCTAGTCTAATAAGGTGCAATGGAGGGCGACTTTTCCGAACACTTTTTCTGTCAATAGCGCGTGGAGTAGCATTAGAACTTATGCAAGAAACGTTTTTGGGCACAAGTTAATATGGATTACACCTAACACACCCAAACATAGCTTCATATGCTGGCTTGCCATTTGAATAAGCTCCTAACTTAAAGATAGATTGAACAGATGGCAAATATGATAGCAATTAATTATAGCAAATCCCTTCAGGACACAAAGATAATTAAAAGGTTATGTGTTATCTTATTCAATATACAAAACTCCATGATTAAAGAACGTGAAGATGTATTTTATTTTTAGATTTTACAATTGGAAATTCAACTAAATCATCCTAAATCAATTACTTAAATATGTAAATGTAAATTCGGAAGCATGAGAATGCAAGCAACGCGTCTTGAACCTATGCATAAATCACAGATAAGGATGAAGAACCGGAGTGCAAAGATGTTTCGGAGGGGTTGAACGCAGAGGCAAATCATTTTCAAACATGAGTCAAACGACTTAGACTTATCGTATGATCAATTGAAATTCAATTATGAAACGTGCTTGTTTTTCATGATGACGTTGGCACAGGGCAAGAAATCCAAATTTGCGGGCGTCATCCATGTGTTCAGAAACAATTCATATATTAAAGGCAACCATCTCTACCTTGCGTACGGCAAATTTAAAAGCGAACTCTATCACGAACAAAAATATAAGAAAACCTTTAGTCCACGCCCAATTTCAAGGGAGTACATGGTCAAAAGAGGAAGCAATTCTTCTTTATGTTTTGGAAAAAAACAAAAGTACAGGCATGAATTGCTATTTAATTGATAAATTATGATCCTGTGACATTATGAAATAAAGTTACAACTCAGTATTTATTTTCTTGAGAGGTTAACACTTTATTACTTGTGTTATTAGCTGCTCAAACCTGTCAAAGTATTCCATATCATTTGTTTGTAGTAACAATTGTAGTTGGCAATTGCTTTGTTGACAACTGAAGCAGAGTGAATAGCATCAACCGAAGGCAATCAAGGAATTTATTTGGCTGACAGATTTGCTCAATGGTTGGGGATTATTGTAGTAGAAGATTGTTTTTTACGGCAACAATGGGAATGCAATACATTTGGTCAAAAATCAATTGTATCACTAGCAAACAACAAACATTGATATCAAGAACAATTTTATACCTGAGATTGTGTCAGAAAGATTTGCATTCATTGAGAAAGTGCAACATGGTAGTCAATTTGGCAGACATGCCAACGATCCTATCACATTTATCAAGTTCCAATACTATTCGGACCTGGTTAGTGTTTGAAATGGATGAGGAGCCTAGATGGGCTCGGGAGAGACAATGATTGATTAATAATCGATGAGGATGAAGTTGGACTTCTCTATCAAAGTAGAGATTTGTTGATTATGGCTTGAATTTAATTTTGATTGCTTTGAAAACTAACCCAAAATTGAATCGCAAAGAAATTGAATCAGTAAAGTCCAAAACTGGAGGAAAACGTGGGTAATGGGCCACAAGACTTCTTTCTTTTTTAAAGATGAAGTCCATGTTGACGCAGGAAAAGGGCTCATATTTGTTTATTTGTTTTCATTGTTGCGTACACAAACACAATGTGTATATATATATAAAAGTGCCATTGAGTGTGCTGTTAAAACTATAAGGAAAGGATTTTGTGAAATACTCCTTTCTAATTCTTGTGGGTTTAGATTTAATTTAGGATTGTGAAACAGTTAAGAGTAGGTGTAATTGAGTGATTTTAGTCTCATCTCTAAAGATTATAGTGGAACCATCTTATCGATCTCTCCCTTAATAGTTTGCACACCTCCGAACCATGCAACTCTTTATATTTAAGTTTTACTTCTGCAATTTATATCTTATTCAAATCATTCAGTTTGTTCATGCTTCCATGTTATTTGTGATCAATGACATATGGAAATTAAAGACTCGATATGATTCCCACATACAGAGTACAATACAAGTTTTCATGCGTATGCATTTCTTAAATTGTGATTGACTTTGACCACTTGAAATTCATACAATGAGTCTATTGCATCATATTTTCTTGATAATTTGCAATATATAGTAATGGACTAAGGTTTATTTGAATTCTCAAGTTCCGTCTTTTTCATTTCCAACCTTTTCTATCATGATAAGTGAGTTCAAAGTTGGCTTTCAAAGACTAGATATTTAAAGCAAAATCACTCGTGTTGATTTGGCATTTTTTGTTTAGAGTATTTGACTTTCATTCAGTTCTGCGACTGCACCAATCTATATACAATTCTTCAACCCATCCATGTGAATTATGGATCAACCAGCTGGAGAACTTCGTCTCATATTGTCAATTCGTAATTCAATGTTCGTAGTCAGTCTCGTGCAGAGAATTATGTTGAGAATTCAATGACCTTTGTGATTTTAGTGAACTAGAAAGAAGCCGCAAGGTAAGAGTTACTAGTGGGAAAAGACACAGGACGTTCCGAAAACGTGTCAACTTAGTAGTTTTTGCCACCTAAGTACAAATAACGACAAGTGACAGTGCTGCATGAACTCGTCAAACAAAATATTGTAATTAGGCTGTTAGTGGATTTTTTTCCCCTTCATTACTCTTCAAGGTGTATTGGTGGGGTTTGGCCTTTTTATCAAGAGTTGCGTCTTTCATTCGGCCTTTTAACCAATAAAAGAATTCAAGATAAAAAAAAAAAATTATTGTAACATTAGTCACCTAGACAATAATATCGGCCCAAGAAAATTTCTTTTGGTAACGATAGACCCAACAATTATATACGTAGGGTATTAAATACTAGAAAATTCCTTGTTTATTTAAAAAAAATGAGTTTCTCTGAAAATTTCATTTCAACTTTACACCTCACTTCGTTAGGGTATTAAATGCTAAAAAATTCCTTGTTTGTTTTGCCAAATGAGTTTCTCTGCAAATATTCATTTGAATAACGCTCTGTTTGGAAAGACAAAGCACGGAGGGAGAAGGGAAATTGGTAGAGAATGTGAAAAACCACTGTCTGAAAAGAATTTGAGAAAATTTAGGGGAGGAAAATATGAAGAACAGATTTTCACCGGGCCAACCATTTTTTTTATTTTTAATCTTCAGCTGCTTGTGAAGAAACGGTAGAGAGTGGGCACATTAACAAGCGGAATTTACTACACTATCCTTGTCTCTTATCAAAATCACAACAAAATAATTCCCTTACGTATAGTTAAACGCGAGGGGGCACCATTTCTTTGAAACTTGGAGTTATTTGAACTGAACTGAGAAAAACTTTCTAAGAATAATAACTCATTCGAATTTTCATTTATTAAATGGCTATTTTAGGAATGAATTGGTGACAGTCGACAATAATAAAATTACAAAGATAAGGTCGAAAAAGTAATTTCAGAAATAGTTTTTCACAATTTCCACACCCCCTGTCCTGCCTTTCCATATGGCAGAGAGAATGATGTGTTTCTTCACCACCTCTAGAGGACTCTTCCAAACATGGAAGTGTCGTTCGCACGTCCCGCCTTCCTGCTTCGTGTTGAATCTCTCTTCTCTTTCACTTCATCACGCGCTCACACAGACAGATTAACCTGATAGAGAGAGAGAGATGCACAGCAGTTGGTTCTCTGTGTTTTGTTCTTCATTTGTATTGGCAATGCCGCTGCGCTCGGGCTTCATTTTCTTGATGGGTTTTCTTTTTGGGTGTTTTCGTGAGGAAAGCTTTTGCCCTTTGAAGCAGAAATTTGGTCAGCCTTTTAAAGTTCCTCGTGTTTGGTTCATGTCATTTGGGGAGGTGTTGGGAAAAGGAAGGGACGAGGTAAACAGTTGATGGGTCTAAAACAATGCCCTGAACCAAGGGCTTGCAGCTGAACTGTTTGATCAAATGTCTCAATCACGTAACATTCCGGTTGTTACAACTCTCGTAGTATGCTAAGCAGCGAATGCTAGGTTGCTTGATTTATTCCACGATCAAGGATAAAGACGGCCCTTCCTATGTGGTTAGTCACTTATGCAATGCTTGTTCATTTTTCTTAATGGATAAAAATTGAAATTGATGTTGTTTTAGTTTTGTTAGATGCATATCTTTTAGTGTTGGAGATAGGGCTTCCAAGGAGGGTAAAGAGGCTCTGCATCAGGTTGATCCTTTTGCAAGCTTGACTTACCAATAAGCCAAGACCTCTGGAGCCGTTACTAGTGCAGGTTCGACAAATGCTAAAGAGGTACTTAAATTGAGAAGTAGTTGAGCAAGTTGGGTAATTTCTGGCAGTGGCAACAAAAATTATATAATAGAGTTGAAGCCATCAGCGGATACTCTTGAGAAGGAGAGGGATATCTACTTTGAAAAATTCGGAGATATTGAGATCTTGGGCTACTATCTTGAGATAGAATGCCTACCCACATTGTTTCTATCAAGCATTTGTTCCAGGCATTGTGGAGCAATAAAGATGATATTTCCTGCGGGAGATGACGATGCATTGGTTGTAGCAAAAGCTCAAGCCGTGGTGTCGCTACACCAGAAAGAAGCAGAGTTACTGAGTCCCATAGCCAAGGTTCCCAAAGAAAGAACAAGCTTAAATACTCAGAAAAGGAAAAGCATCATAAACCCGTAAGTTGATGCTGCTGCTGCTACTTTTTCTTCTCTGAAGCAAAGGATTTAGACCCTTCAAATGTGTGTTCTAGTGGTTTATCTCTCATGAATTACTGATTTTCCATTTTTGGATGCTTGAAGACAGCTTCTTCTGTACTCTCCATAAATAGATATTTAGACAACTCTACCCGTGGAAAAGCCTAGGTAATTTAAAAGGGTTTTAACCATAGTCAACATGGCATTTCATAGCCTATATACAGTCGGAGTTTTTGTGAGCTCAGTTAATTAATTTGATCATGTGAGTACTAAGAGACATATACAATAACTTTACATCTTTCACAAGGTTCATGGCAGTTTCTGTTATGTATTACCACATTGATGGTGGCATGTTTGGACATATTTCATAGGAAAGACTGGCATGTTGATGCCATGTTTCATGTATATGGTCTAGGTGGTTTGGTTTGTGACAAGTTAATACCTTCATAACTGTTCTGGTTGGTGCATTTATATGAGTCCATTGATGAGTGGATATATTATTTGGAATGGATTATTTTAATTTGTCGGTCAAGAGTTCTGAAATTTGGTTTGTCCGATGTCAATCTTCTTCTTGCACAAATTATTGGTGAGTGTCAATTAAACTTGTGACTGACTAAAAATACCCTTTTTATCTATTGACTCACTATGTTGTCATCTTTATGACTTTGAGTTCTTTACCATGCACATTTCTTTAATGATGACATCCATTGGCGTATGAAAAATGGTTAAAATTTTCAAAAGATCTCAATATGGAAAAATTGACAGTTTAGTGTCTATAGCCATTCCATTGATCATCGATTCCATAGTACCATATGCACTTTCCTGTGCAAAATCCAAGAAAAAATACAAAAAAAGAGAAACTCGAGAGCAACAAAAAACTCCATTAAAAAACTCATGATCAACCACTGTTGATCTATGAGGACTATGCCAATTGCTATCACTTTCTAACTTCATCGAGACACCAATAGTGGTCCCGAAATAACAAGAAAAAATGAATTTACCTAGACATCGAGATTTTAGAAAAAGTATAAGAAAAGTGAAGCTAACTAGTTATGTACCATAGTGAACTTAGAGAAATATCATGAATTTTCTCTTCACGAAACAGGAGGAAGATCACAGCCATCCTTTCCATTGCCTCATTGGTGCTTCAACTTTCCTGAGGCAAAACCAAAGGCTGCCATCCACCCTGAAGGACCAAAGCTGAATGACGACATCCTTCATGAGTTCATTCCGTGTGTAAGGATGCGCAACTGCATTCCACCTCTTCGTCAGCATATAAGAAAAATTCTTGCTTGTGTAATTCCACTTCTTGAGTCACAACCCATGAGAAACTTCGAGACACGGCTCAATGAGGGAAACCTTAATGCCCTCCTTCCTATTTAGGATTTGGATCTCTTCTTCGCTCAAGAAACCTTGCCTCATCTGCTTGTTGGGTATAGAGAGCCTACTTTGGCCGCGGCTCATGTCTGTGGCAGTAAGTGTCTTCTCCACCACGAGGGTAACATCTTGACCATGCATTTCCCATATTTTGTCCATGTACTTTGTTGGCAATTCGAGCGAGATCCAACTTGGGAGCTTTCTTGGGTTTCTTGGAAACTCTACCCAATTCTTGGGTTTCGGAGGAATCGAATGTGCGTGGACGCTTCTTGCAGTACTCAGCGACAACTCTTGAAGGCTCTTGCTTGTTGTTTTGGACAACGACAAATGGACCAGAACTTGACTTCTGGGGGTGGATTGTCAGCCTTCGCGCTCGCGGTGATCTCTTCTTCTTAACGGTCCATCCAATACCGATTGACCCAAAAGTATTGGTGGTCATGACGGTGAACTTCTTCTCATCATCACGATCCAAGAAGGGAGCCGCGAGACTTAGCTTTCCCTCGGAGACCAATGAAGCTGCATCCGCCAAGAGATGAAGAGATGAGAAATCGAACTTCGTCTTTCTCTCCCCCTTTGAAAGACGGTTTGCAGACCGAAAATAGACCGTCGCCGCTGGAAAACTTTGATACCCCATTATCGCCAAGTGATGGAGAGATGAGAAGACGAAAAGATGATGATCGTGGGTTTTCACAGAGAGAGAGAGAGAGAGAGAGAGAGAACGATGAAGAAGGGGTGAGAGGGATGGGAAGAAGAAAGCTGGTGCGATTGCAAATTAGGAAATATTAGGACTTACTTGAAGAAGATGAGAATTCTGAGTCGATCATCAGTGAGATACGGGAGTTTCAAATTAGGAAATATTAGGGCAGTAGCGACTGCGTGGCTAATGTGACCGTTGTGACCGTTGAGTGCTTTACTCGGACGAGTGATTCTGAAAAATAATTTGTTGTCAATCTCCGAATTAACCACGAATTGTTGTCTGCCTCCGAATTTTTCCCAAAAAAATTGTACTTTGATTTTAATTGCACGTGTATAACAATTCCCCGGATTTTAATTACAC
This sequence comes from Eucalyptus caleyi, assembly GCA_014182885.2. Lineage (NCBI taxonomy): Eukaryota > Viridiplantae > Streptophyta > Magnoliopsida > Myrtales > Myrtaceae > Eucalyptus > Eucalyptus caleyi. The sequence continues at coordinate 17,234,083 of CM024474.2, read as the reverse complement.
GCGTACCTGAAAACAGAGCATAATTTTGGGAGGAGCCGAGAGCTAATGAAAGATTGTCACTGATTTCTCTCATTCACAGGTGTTCTTCGTCGGTCTCAATCGCCAGAAATCTGCCGTGGCCGTCGATTTCCACCGCTCCCACTGCCCGTGCCGAAACTCCTCTTTTCTGCCCTGTTTTCTGGTGGGAAGTTTGAAGTACTCCGTTCCATTCGGAGCTCCTTGGCCGGTGCCCATCTTCGTTGCTGACACGTCTAGGACCTCCATTCTCCGATCTGCTCAGCGGATGAGGCTAGAAATCCAAGTCACCATGGTAATTTCCATTCGCTCTGTTTCTATCGCTTACGAAGGAAACAGAGGCCTTGAGCTCTATTCGATGATTAAGAGAAAGATTCTCGTCGTTCTGTATACCCGGTCCTAACATGTTCTCTCTCGCGTGTTGTTTCTTTTTCTGTCTTTGATCTTTATATGCTTGAGTGTGTTCGCGTGGCGGTCAGCGAGTGTAGGTGAGTCCTGTGGTGGTTGGAGGTCTATGACGATGGAGTAAAGCATGTTTGTGCTGCGCTGTTCTCAGGGCATATTTCAGGAAGTTAAATTCATGATTTTCAGGATAAAATGAATTTTCAATCGTTTAACTTTAGATGAAAAATGTAACAAGATAAAAAAAGAAATAAATGGATAGTCAAACACAACCGGGCGCAATTTATATGTTATTCCTTTTCCACTTAAATTGGGTTGCAATAAAAAATCTATACATGCCACTAAAATCATCACAAGAAAATGAACCACAAAAAGATTACATGTACAAAGTTATTGCTACAAAATCTTCCCTTTAGGAGAGATCGCGGAAGTCCTCTTAAATTACACATTTCATGGTTAGGCAAGGCGGATCCCAATTTCACTCTATCGTAAATATTCTCAGGCTCAAATATTCTTTCTAGGATGGAACATCCTTCTTCATAATGGATGATTGAACCATCATTCCTGGAGTCCTAACTGCACAAGCAGATATATGATGGGAAAATATGTTGACCACCAATAAGTATTCTCTGTCAATTAGTGTGACAAATGTTGGATGCCAAGATACCAAGTTTAAGTCTAAAAATACTTGAAAGTTGAAGACAACGGTTGATTAATTAAGTATGAGAGTGATTGCACAAAGTAAAGAAAGCAAGTGTAAACTGTACAAAGAATGAGGATTCAAGTAGGGTGACACTGGTACCTCAAAACGCACATTGCATTCTTGTCCTTCTCCCCCCACTTTGGCTCAAGGGGTAAGACTTCAAATGCACCAAAAATAAACCTTGTTCCGGTGAAAACATCCTAAGTCCCCCCGCCGAAAGATTTTTCACCCATCATATATTTTTGACACTGTTAAAATCAGTGTTAAAGAGTGTCAGTGGCATTAGTGCCATCAGAAAAGTCCACATTCTTCCCTGAAGAAAAATCTTTGTTCCTCATTAACTCATCATGGTAAGAATTCCAAGAAGAAAGTATTTTGTTTTGCCCGTTTGCGTTCTTGATCTCCTTCAAAGAGCCCAGCAGATAACATACCTCCAGCTAAGTCGAGGCCTTCACAAAAATCATTGTCGAGAACTTCAACAATACCCATAATCAACTCATTCTAGCCCAAAAATGAAGTTCCTTCAGCTTCTTAGGTTTTGTTGTGAGCTCACTTGTATCAAATTCTTATTGGTACCTTGTATCTCACTAGAATCATTAGAAAGCAGTTGTTGCTCTTTATTTCCATTGTGTGCCAAACCTGGAAAATCTACAGAAGACAAAAGAACTATCGAAAAGGCTTCTTATCAGAGTGATTGCTCCCCGGAAGATTCTGACAGGGGTTTTGCGAGAAATTGCTATTGATATTGGTGGGAAAGGATTGTGTTCAATTTCAGATTCAAGAGCATATCCTTGTCGATGCTATAGATCAAAGGCAGCCCAACCAGTAGAATTGCCCCTCCTATGGGAAAGTCTTCTTCTGCTGAGAGTTGTTAGATAAATTCATCCTGATTAGCGCATTACCAGATAGAGCATTCTATAAGTATGATTTGGCCAGCTGGATACTGTATGCTTCTGCTTTGATATGCCTTTATGCCATTAACCCACAAGATCGCATCACATAAGTGTCCTAGAACTAATGAAAATAACAAAGTGGCACAGGTTATAAGTCGAGATAAACTAGGTTTCACCATTCAAGGAACACGGAAACAACAAAACAATGCACATATAAAGTTTGAGAAATCAGCTAGAAGAAGCAAGGCGTTAAGTTTCTATATCTTTGAAAACTAGTACTCTCAATAGCTACCAACTACAGATGAAAGAAACTGCTCAACACTATCTAACGGCAATCACCATAATCCTCTCTTAATTGACTACTTCCCTTAACCATACAATTACTTTTCTAATACTTCCTTAGTCATACCCTTTTTCTTAACGATGCCGACCTTAGTAAGAGTAAATTTTTACTACAGACAAAAAAAAACGAGAGAAACTCTCTATTGTCACCGCTTGTAGTCTTGAAAACATATTTTTATAAGTGAAAATGAGAATTCTCTTTCAAAACAAATATTATAAGAACATGCTAATTCATCAAAATTTCTTTAGTCTCGCTTTCCCCTCAATGTGTAGGGGCAAAAATTGCCTCTAGGATACCACAGAGCAAATTTCTGTTGATTAAAACATTAGAGAAACACATCATGGAAAAATTTAAGGACTACTGAAAAGGGTATGCTTATCAAGTGGATTAATAGACATTTGACCATTTTCAGGCAGAATTTACAAGCTTTGGTCTTCCAGTCTTCTGATCCAACTCCACTTGAAGCCCAAGCTCTGCAATCTCCAGTGTATTAACAGTTCCCCGGAGCTCCAATTCAGCAACTGCTCGTTGGTTTTCGGTATTTCCCTCGAACAAGTTTCTGACCATCCAAGTACCCCGTTCTCTCAAGAACGATAGTTCAATTAAGTCCCTATATATTTGAATAAACATATACTTTATTTTCTCCAAAGTTGACGCCAAGTTTGAAATTGGAAAAAGTTTGCTCTTCCTTTCTGTTGTGACAAGGGACTTTTCCAGACAGAGAATCGGTGACACATAAATTACTTCAGATGATGAGATTATATGCTACCAACAATCCCAGCGAATCAGCGATGAGTGCATTACGTTAAAATGTAGGTTGCTATTGTGTGTTGTGGGCCGAGAATCATTTGTCAAGGGACCATAACAGTTGGTAGTGAATTAATGAGATGTAGGTCTCAAGAGTTTCTACAAAAATGCAATTTAGGAAACTTGTAGGACCTTGAAGTTTCTCTATTCTCGTTATTCTCTCCCACTTTAGACCTAATGGCAAATACAAACAAACCTAGGTGTGAAGAGACATTTTATGAACCTGGTTATTCTGGTCTTATTCTTGTCCCTTTTTTTAAGAAAAACGTAAGGTTGTCATGTGATGCAGCTTTGTATCTTCATACTACTTGTGCTTTGTCGTGGGGGATATCTAGGGTTTGTGTTTAGGGCATATGTTACTGACTTTCCTTTTTTGAGCATGCAATTTAGAAGGGAATTCGATCAAAAAAAAAATCTTAGAAGGAGATTGTTGAAGTTTTATTTCCATCCGGAGTAAACGATTGGTTGAACTACACCGTTCATGTCTTTGTATGTATGTTCTTTTTGTTAGTTTGATATAGATGGAGAAGGATTAAGATTTTGGTAATAGAAGTTTAGTGGGCGGCTGATTTGGACCAAAGGAGAACATTCAATGAACGCGCATTAATTTACGTTGGACAAGTACGACAATAGTAGAATAATTGATTGAATTAGATTTCTTTGCCTCTCTAGATGAAAATGTGAACATAGATAGCTTAGTCTTCCGTCCCATTTCTCATTTGATTTTGGTCATTGAAATGCAACATTATATCATGTCAAGACCTAATCACAAGTATAATGGCCCGCGTAGTGTTATCTATGAGAGCTCGGTTGATGTACTTCCATTGGACTTTGGATGATCTTTTGAAGAATGGTTTCCTTAGTTGCAACTGCGTCCTGAGTTTTGATTTTGTAGTAATTTACGAACAAGTATTTAGAACATCATCAACAAATAACTTAGACCTACTTTTATCATTGAATGAGTACATCTCTCCGGAAAATAATTTCTCGAGTGACTGTACAAGCATTATCTTTGCTTTTGTCGATGCTGATTGTTTGTTCGGTTTTGGATAATTATCTTTGCTTTTGTCTTTAAAAACGCAAAGAAGAGGAGACACTGTCAATTTACCCATTTTCAAGAGCACAAGCAGTGCGCCCTCCCTCGATAAGGCAAGACAGTTCTTCCTACTATCACGATCATAGGGACAAATGCTGCTCAGGAAAGCTCAAGATATTAGTTGTTATTTTTATTTTTTGACTTTTCCTCGAAAACTAGGAAATTTTTAAATAAAAAAAAAATAGAAATGCTGTTTAATTTTGAAAAAATAATATACTGTAAACGATTATAATATCAATATTTGTACGTTGGAATCGGGTTTTGAAAGTTTCACGCCTAAAAAAGAAGAAATCAAATGTCAGTGTCACAAATTTGCAAGTAAAAAAGAAAATAAACGTCCGAATTGACTTGTGCACGGAGTCATGTCTTCATCTTTTATTTCTCTTAATTACGCATGAACTATGAACATAGTAAGTTATAACCTTGCATGAGCTCAGTACCCGACGTTGTTAGGTATTTCGTTCAGTGAAATTTCTAAAAACTGGATATGCATATTTCTCGTTATACTCAATTTTTATCGTGTTTTACAGTTAGTTACTATAAACATGTCCCAGTAATCAGCTCTCGTGCAGGTCTATCCATAATTTTCCAGTTGAAAAACCATGCAACTTGTCGAGGCATACAACTTCAGACGGTTGATGTACTTCGATATCCACATATTCATAAACAATGGTTTTCCCTCTTTTGGCACGAGCATTGATGTTATGGTGCATTTAAGTAAGCAAAAACCAAGATAACAAGTTGCTATTCTTTATATTTTTATTTACAGTTAGGATTTTATTTATCACAGAAATCTTATCAATCTTGGGGACTTTTACAGTGATCAACGTGGTTAAAGTTAGTCTTTGCACTCTGGGAGCATTTTCAGGTTTAGGTCAGCTCTATTTCAGGCACGTTTGATTAAATTATTCTCTGGTCAAAATCAATGGCGGGGTTTTGCAAAATTAATTGGCGTATAGTCTCTCTCACCAATAGTCACGAGTAAATCTATCACCTTATTATATATAGAGAACCCATTTTTCCGGTCTTTCCCTTAAATATATATATTTGTGTAGATCATCATCATACAATAAGAAAATATATTCAAATTTGCATATTTATTAAAAAAAATGTTTCAATAATCTCCAATAACCTTAATCGTCCACATGTTCAACCCTAAAAAAATCAGGTGATTTAATATAGCTAACAAAAATCAAATACAGAGGATAAGAATAAAAGGTTAAGATAATAGCCACTAGCACTAAGCTTGTAAATATTCTACAGGAAAATTTATGAGTGAATCTATGCTACTGGCCAAACTGATAGGTTTCCAGTTACTATTTTGCCTAGAATAAATATAAAAGAAGTGAATAAAGAAATACAGAAACGATACGAGCTAGTCTTAAAAGAGTTCATTTTTATTTCTAAGTTTATAAAACCTTTAAGAAATGTTCAAGTTGACAAATAAAATTTTCAATCATTGATATATATGTTAACCTATGTTCTTTCCATCCACGTCATCCTTCCTAAACACAGAGATAAGAACTCCGTAAGACTGAAACTAGCTTATATATATTAAGATGAACCCGCATTGGGGGGCGACAAATTTGTCCCCATATGTCACGCCCCGAACCCCGAGCGCGCCAACATCCCACCATGGTCATGCAAATGCGACATTCCCAGGTAGTGTCGCCGACCCCATTCATTTATTAATGCGCAAGCGGAACGTATTATAAAACCCCTGACAATGAAATACGGGATAGAAAAGCAGGAAACAATTTCACAACCAATCACTTACACAAACCAACGGAGTTACAGACGAAGGCCTACAGCCAAAAGTCTACAAAAGACCTACTCTTAAAAAAATGAACTGTCCTACGACCTACAAGTCGGACACGCTCTCCAATCCTTATGACTTCACATCTGCAACTCCTCAAGGCCAACCAAAGCTATCTGGCCGCTCCGTCCACCGGGGACCTGAAATTTTAATCCCACAACCGGGATGAGACGATATCTCAGCAAGTTCAACCCCCTAAACCCCTATTAGAAAGAAAATACGCCTCGGGTGGCCTAGCCACATCACACAGAGAACTTACCTCGCCTCAATTCCTTCCTGCAGGTTAGCACAATTTGTATCACGCAATCTCAAGTAGTAATAATAATTCAAACAATTGGAACGCCATCACTTTCATATAAATCATGATCGCACTTAGCACGCATTCCAATTATTATTCACTGCCACACAAGGGCATATCCTACTCGCAGGTCGGATATCTACTAACATTACGGCATTTCTAGAAGAATAAAGGTCCAGTCGGTCCCGCCACTACTGCGACCAAGCCACGTCATTCTATCGACGGCATTTCTAGAAGAATAAGGGTCCAGTCGGTCCTGCCACTACTGCGACCCGAGCCACGTCACTCTCTTGACGGCATTTCTAGCAGAATAAGGATCCAGTCGGCTTAGCCACTACTGCAACCCGAGCCTTTCAACTAGCACACGACAATTTGATACCGATCCTTGGATACTTTACATTTCACTCACATAATCCAATTACGATATTAGCCATTAACAATCCAATTTCACGCCGAACTGACACTTGGGATTTTATGAATAAAATCCATATTTATCACAATCAACACTCAATTTGCCACAATCAATCATCAAATTCAAATTCTAAATACACAACAAATGATCGGCACGAAATTACGAAAGTTTAGGGTCCCGACGAAATTTTGGAATTTTAATAAATAATAAATTTTATTCCGAAAATTAATTAAATAATAATATCCATATTTTTCGCAATCCACACTCAATTTATAATATCCAACCATCAATTTCAAAATCCAAATACACTGTGATAGCGATCTAAGACGAAATTCTGAAAGAAGGGATCAAAAATAATTTTTTCGTTTTTTTTAAATAATATTTTAATAATTTCGGATTATAAAATAATATTATATTTTCCAGAATTTCGAAGCACTTAAATAATTCAAAACTAAAATCCTTTTATGTCACATCAAAGCTTAACTTTAAATAACTTCTTTTAACCTTTAATTTAAACACACTTTAACATAAACCAACCTTTTAATCCAATTTATAATTAAATACACTAATTCACCCACATAAACTTACTTAATTTAAACTAAGCACACTTAGGGCATCATTAACACTCTAATCAAGATTTAGTGAGTTAAACTCACCGGATTAGCGAGCCGAGCGGACCAAAACTACGGGGACGCCGAGGAGAACAACTTTCCTCAAAGCAGGCGGAGCATCCGGGCTCGGGAAGGCGGCCAAAACGGGCCAAACGTCCGCTGCATACCCATTTTTTTCCAGCTGCTGTCCATTGCGATTTGAGGCCGAGGAAGGGTAAATCCGGAGCTTGGATGAGATGGGGAAGGATCGGGGAAGGTTGAGGGGTCGAACCGGACCAAGGCGGGACCCGAACGGCGGCCGGAGGTGGCCGAACGGCTCCGGCACGAGCTAATGCAGCAGCGCGACGCGAGCTGAGGCGGAGCGAAGAGGCGAAGACGGCGCGACGGCGGGCCGGCGAGTGCGCGCGGGTGGCGCGGGACGGACGCACGGCGGCGGCGGCGACGACGGCGTGCGAGCGGGTGGCCGGCCATGGCTGCTCCAGCTTCTTCTCTGCAAATTTTTCTGGTCTTCGCACAATGAAGATGGAGGAGAGAGGCAACGGGAGAGAGGGAGAGAGGAGAGAGAAGGATAGGGACCATTTCTTTTCTTTTTCTTTTTCTTTAATCCAACAAAAGTGGCCCACCATGACCTCATGGATGATGTCACACTCCACTATCTCCTACAACCTTTCTCCAACGGGCCCATTTTATTTTTCCGCCGGGCATTTAAACTTTGTACATTAATTTCTTTAATTCCATTCAATCCTCTCCCATTGAGTCAATTCAAAGTTCATAAAATTAATCCAATGTCACCACACTTCAATTCACATCTTCACTGGGTCATGCAAGACCAACTTAAGTCCTAAAAGCAAGGCCAAAGGCGGGCCTACTAATTTCTTGAGCCAAGATAGCAATTCTCTGATTTAATTTCTGAAAAATTCTAATTACATGAAAACTCTTCCGAAGATTAGTCAATGTTCCTAAAATGATTTGTGACATACCCAGACTTCCAATTTTGAATTCGATCTCAATTTCACGGTTAATTTCACTTTTAAGACGATACTTGCGGCCCAACCTACCGAATAGCCTTTAGAAATTTTCATGCATTTGACTTGTGGTTGATCATCTCAAGCCACAATGTACATCTTTGAAACATTGGCGATCTTCGGTTGTCGGGGTAATCTCAAGGTTTCAAATACGAACACAGGGTACCCAATCGACAGAAAAGTCGGCCCAGTGCCGATCGATAAGAATTGTGCGATCTGATGGAATCACCCACGCTCGATCACACGCCTCTGTCGAGTCGACCTATCTCCGATCTCTAATCGATTTTTAATTGTGCCGTAATGACCCTTGTAGATTAGCTCGGTCGAAAGATCGCTTCCTGGTCAAATTCTCGAGTCTGATGCATTAGAAACTCTTAACAGCTTCACCCGATAGACTAGTTTCCACATGAGTGGCCAACTCAAGGAAAAGAACTATATGCGTGCCAACGAAATGCCCGTCTCAATTAATTGAAAATAGAATCGGAAAATCAGGATGTCACACCATAAGTTCATTAGAGGCGGCACCTTTCTGTCGTTCATCATTGTCCTTTTTTTTTTTGGTCCAATGCTCGGTGGCACCGTCGGAACATCATCGCAAGTCACTATTTAGACGTAAACCTCGGGGGAGACTAGCCCAGCAACCCGCTGCCGGGACCCCCCGCCACTATTTAGACGTAAATCTCAAGGGAGACTAGCCTAGCAACCCACTGCCGAGGCCCTCCACTTAAATCACGGAACTACTCTGGGAGTTGTGACAAATGAGAGTCGAACCCCTAACCTCGGGATCAGGAGGCCAATCCTCAACCAGCGTAGCCATGCATGGGTGGGTTGTTCATCATTGTCTTGTAGTGCTAGAGATTAGAGAGAACTAGGGAAACTTTTTGTGGTGCCCATCACAACCATACTTGGGACAACCAGGTGATATCCCCAAAGATTTCACTCGGTCGTTTGCCATTTTCCTGAATTAAAAACGTTCCATGAAAAAGGATTTATCGTAGATTCATTTTCCTACTCGATAGATTTGCACGGTTTGTTATCTCAACCGAGGTCTTTGTGATTGAATGTTTTTACCTCACTCTTCATAGTATGAAATGCATTTAGGTTTTTGACCATTCTCTATTGTTATCACACTCTTTGGTCATCTAAGGTCACACTAAGCCTTACTCTCTTTGGCCTCTGCATAATATATACTCAATCGTTGAAGATGAACAAAATTTTGGTGATATTAGAGACTAGTGAGCAATCGACTAATTACAGCTATGGTGCCTCTGCCTTCCATACCAACAGACAAACTAGACCATGAAAATCTTATGGAATGGTCTGTCAAGCACACTTTTATCACATTATCACTTTGTCTTGACCCATCATTGTTATAGTTTCACTTTGTCTTTCTTTTCGCTTTACTATGAAGAGTCTTAGATGTCGTTGACACGTGAACATTTGGGCTGTCTACGATGCTGGTTGACGAAATACAATGCTCATTGAAAGAAAAGATCCTTATTATGCTCTGAGGCGAATCCAACGAACTACAACTCGTTGTATTTAGAAATCAACATTTAATTAAAGCCTATGGATTATTTAACATTTATATATTGTGAAAGTTTTGAGTGCCCCAGATTTATCTAAACATGCCCAAATGATAACGAAGTATACACGTGCTAATATGGAAACATATTCTATTTGTCCCACTATAGCAAGTTGACAAGATTTATGGGGAGATATGCGCACGTTATCTATTTCTTTCCCGCCAAAAAAGCAGAGCACCTTAGCTTGTGATGAAACAGCGGTAAAATAGTTGAATATGTAGGATCCCCAGCTAAGAAATGATATGACAAATTCACCCATAACGAGAACTACATCTCGAATATAAGATATTTGAATAAACTATTTAAATATTCTTTTTAATTAATTTCTATCATTGACTATTTAAAATATTATAATGTAAATGGTAGCGTTTGAAGTGCTTACAGCTATAATTTCACATTTTTGTTTAGGTTATTTTGTCTCTTTGGATAATCAAATATCTAAAATTTATATTTAAAATTGATCTACTTAACTTAAATTAAAACACATAATCCAGCATATGTTTTTTCTTTTGCAATTCTTGTACATTGAAGGTGGTATCTCAAGCCAACTTTCATGTATCTCACTAGATCTCCATCTGGTCATGATAAGAAAGGTGTGTTATTCAGGTTGAGATTAAAGATGGCATGTGTTAGAATTATAAAATATCGAGCTACATCTTTATTTAGCAGTTTAAGCTTTTAAAATAAATAACAGTAGCCACACCAAATTTTACATAATATCAAATCAAGAAATTCTAAATTCAATTCGTTTAAAGCCCTTCTTTCCATATTATGTATATTCATGCTTAAATCTCAAGCAAAAGTCTAAGGTTTGATGAAGAGTATTATAACAACTGATGTTAAACCACAAAATCATTTACTGTTTAAATTTTTAGAACTGTCGACAATGGTCTTGCGTGATCACAACACTCAATCTGTCCTTTAATGTGTCTAACAAAAGTTTTGTATAGCAATTCAGTATTTTCTATATCTATATATTATGTAAATAATGGTTGCTTATTTGCTAGAATTTGCCCCCAAGATGATTTAACTTGCTTCTGATTTCTTATAGGACGACGGCTCGTCTCAACAACAAATTCTCCACCTTACCTTGGTTGCCCGTTTAAGTCCAACTCCATTATCCACTAATATCTTCGACATAATCTAGTTTACAAATTACTTGGGATTCGGATCATAATGAAGATTGCTAGGGATAGTTGGATGAAGGAGTGTGATGTCCGAACTGGTTAGACCATGTTCGGTCCAAGTTCATTTAAATCAATTAACTGCGAGAGTAATTTTGAAAATGTCACGATAAATGAAAAATTATTACATTTGGGAAGTGATAAATTCCTTCTTTTATCAAATACATAGACTTAACTTCGACGATACCAAGCTTTGAAATGCACGATTGATATAAAGATAGGCTTGGGCATGTGACTCCACAAGTTCAATCCCCTCCGTCCACGAGGTGCTACCAATTCCTTGTGGGCTACTTGTCCCGGCGAAGCTCACGACTTATTTGGCTCATAACCTGGCATGGAGTTCATAGACCCTGGGTATTAGCAGTTTGAAAAAATTGTTAGGGACTTGATATTAATCGTTTTGCATTTTCATGTTCTTTGCCACAATATGTTTCAGATTAATTTTTTACCTTCGAGTTCATCTTTCAGTTACATGCAACCCATATGCACACCCATTTCGAGTATCGATATACCGAGAGTATTTAGTTCCATTTTGAACTTATAGTTTGACTTTGGGAACCGTTATTTCTAGAATATTTTTTTTATTCTTCGTATCTATTAAAATCACATATATATTTTTAATCTATTTTGTATATTCTTAACTAATATTTTACCTTAGATAATTATCTAATAAAACATATAAATAGGCTCATGCATTGTTCATTGTATAATAATATAAAAAAAAAATTCACATTTATATTTGCCGTATTATTTTTATCTGTATGTATGAATGAGTGAGTTGAGTGAACCCATCCATCCTCTCTTTTCATGTCTTAAAATTTTAAAATTTTTACCTCGTGCAAGCGCCTGTCAATTAGCATTTCTTTTTCCTTTTTGGCTTGATGGTTAGGTGATGTCAAGACTAGCTTTCGCGCACATCAACTAGTCCCCTTCTCCCGCCCAACATTTCCTTATTAATGGGTCCAAAATGCTTAATACAATTTGCCTAGATAGATTATACCCGTCCAGATGCCATATATATCTTTGTGTATTAGTTATTCATTTTAGTAAGGATTAAACTACATCTGAACCTCCATGGCTTTATCTAGATTAACAACATTACTTATTGGTTTAAGTAGCCACCCTTTTTAGTTTAAATATATTCAGGTTAACTTTCGAAAACGACGGTATGGGCATCTCCAACATCCCATTTCCGGGTTGAATTTAATCTTTGTCTTTTCGTGCGTGTGGAGAGTTAGACTGAATAGTAATTTATCATCTTAGATTTCGATTGTTCGTCCCCCAAGAGGACATCATTTCCTTTCCCAAAATTTTGTAAATATTTTATTGATCAACAACTCCCTCCACCAATCACCAACCTCCTTGATGGTCGGCAGAGCTGGTCAGCTGCCAACAAGGGTGAGGGTCGGAATGCCCTCGCCAGCTACAAGCAATGTCAGCCCTCACCGGCCTTTAGCAGGGGCTAGGTAAGGCTGCCCCTAGCCATCACTAGAGGCCAACGAGGCCCCCCACTAGATCTAGCGAGGCGACTCTCGTCCAACCCTCCTCAGAGGCTGACGAGGGACCTTGGCCAGGCGAGGGTGCCCTTGTCGAATTGAGGGAGAGGCGGCCTCGTCCAATCCTCGCTAAAGGCCGGTGAAGCTGGCCTTGCTTGTGGCCAACGAATGTGTCCCGGCCCTCACCCTTGCCAATAGCCAATGAACTTTGTTGGCCATACCAAGGGCTAGCAACTAGCGGAGGGAACTAAGTAAAAAAGAACAAAAAAAAGAAAAGGTAAAAGAAAAGGTAAAAGAAAAAGAAAAGAAAAAAATATTTAAAATTTAAAAAATGTTCATGTTAGTGTTAACCGTGTCATGTAAGATGGTAGGCATCCAAATAAGTAATTTTCGGCTTAAATTGATTGAATATACTCAATTGGTCCCAATATGAAAATGTTTAGGATTAAATTGTCCTAATTGAAATGGTTGTAACTAAATTTGTACCAATACAATAGATTTAAGACTTTTTTTAACGCTTTTCTAGTGTAAATTCCCCATGTAAATAATAATCATGGAAAACTTGACTTGTTTCCATTAAAGTAGAGCTTGCTTGTCGAGTTTCAATGGCCTCTATGAGCTTAAACTTTTGGACTCTTTCGATTTTCTACCATGTTTCCAGCATCTGATACTATTTGAACTTCAATTTAATTGATCCACATCGCATTACCAACGTAGTTTTTTTTTTTTTTTTTTTTGTAAATAATTTTTAATAAAAAAGTAGTTTAAGTGCATTACACACAAAAAAAAAAAATGGTGCAAATTACATTATATACCTTAACACTCTCGGATGAGAGTGGGAAAAACTCGTCCAATAGCGAAGCGGCGGCTTAGTTTACGCCATTTCAATGGCTCTTTCCTTGAACATTTAGAATAATGCATGTTGCACGGCCTAACCTAAAAGGACTTAATCGTATAATAATCTGCATAAAAAAAAAAAAAAAAAAAAAAAAAAAATTACACAAGACCCTTAATATGTGTTATGTGAAGTCTGAAATTACCAAGGGACCAAATCAATATTCTATGACCATTGATCAATTTCAATGGTGAGACGTCCAGGAATTGACTACGATAATAACTCACTGAAAAAGGGCACTTGGAGTCCAGAAGAAGACCAAAAGCTAATCGCTTACATCAGGAGATATGGCATCTGGAACTGGACTCAGATGGCTAAACCTGCTGGTTAGATTTTATTTATAATCCCTGAGGAAGTCTACGACTGGTTGTTTTGAGTTAAGATTAGATGCTAATGTGACTGACCCGAGTCTTGAATTTTAATTTACTCACAGGTTTAGCAAGAACCGGGAAAAGTTGCCGACTTCGTTGGATGAACCACTTGATGCCCAACGTCAAGCGTGGGAACATCACGAAAGAAGAGGAGGAAATCATCATCAGGTTACACCGAGTTCTGGGTAATCGGTAATCATACTAACACTCATAGCTGCAAGAGCAGTTTCTCTACCCGATAGATTGGCTCTCACATAATTTTGGCAAACCCTATGGCTATGTCATTTTGGAATGAAAACTGATGCACAAAGGTTTATCGATTCCAACAATTTTTCATCTCACCTCCGAGTCAAAGACTCCACGACTGCTACTGCTTTTCAGGCTAGAGCTTTCTCAATTAGTTATCGATGAAATTCCATTGGACCCAGAAATGATACATTGGAAGACCTTTCAGTTCATGCTATCATCAGATCTTGTCTAGTAACCCATCCAAACAAGAGGATAAGATATGTGCTCGTTTTGTATGATGAGTTTAAGCCGTCAGATAATTGATCTCAAGGACAGAACATTTTTCAGGTGCCTTTCATTTTTCCCGTTAGAGGTGGGCAGCCATAGCATCTAGACTTCATCGAAGAATTAAGAACTATTGGAACGCCCGCTTGAAAAAACGCTTCTCCAAGAGTCAAACATGATGGCACCTGAGATCAAAGTTGATTCGCGTGAGGACTATTTACTGCACTATGATCTAGCCATTATTCAAAGTATCGATGCCAAAACGGCAACAAACCATGGGCATTCTTATCAAACACTTAATGCAGAAGACTCTCAGGCTTTCTTTGCAGTTGATGATGAAAAAAAAAACTTTAACCAAAGTGAAGGGCAAGAACACGTATCCAACCAATTTCTACCTCCGAAAGATCTAAACGTTGTAGAGAGATTTGAGGGTATGTTCACTGAGTCTGGGGCTCCTATCCATTCATTTGGGTGCATTCAGCCTGAGTTTGTATTCTCTGTTGATTCCTATGATGATTTCATTGTAGATTTATGGGCAAATTGATTATAGTTGAATTAACCCAACATGGATGAAGGGGTGACAGCATTCATGAATGCGACTTTGTTGTAATTAAGGTCAAGTGTTCCGTTGTAGTTGCTAGTCTTTGATTACACGTTTGATCATTATTAGATAGCGACTTCTATATGTATTTCTTTTACAACCGTTCACGTCAAAACAAAACAAAAACACCACGCTTTAATTGATCCGCCACTCATTACCGTTGCCATCAGTATTGGAGTTGCCATCATCACCATCTTCACCAAACTCACTACCACCGCCATCTTACTCAGACCAAGGATGTGTTCCTCCTTTCGCACCCCTTCATCTGCCTCT
This sequence comes from Eucalyptus caleyi, assembly GCA_014182885.2. Lineage (NCBI taxonomy): Eukaryota > Viridiplantae > Streptophyta > Magnoliopsida > Myrtales > Myrtaceae > Eucalyptus > Eucalyptus caleyi. The sequence continues at coordinate 17,218,743 of CM024474.2, read as the reverse complement.
TTTCTCAAGTATTTCATTCATCACACTTTGGGGGGGGGGGGCGAATATAGAGAGAGAGAGAGAGAGAGAGTATACAATATAGTGAAGCGAGATCTTGAGCTATTAAGAAGAAATCTGCGAGGCAAGATAGTTGATTTGCCCTCTGTTAAGATTGTATTACTAGTCTATCAGACATCAACCATCAGGTTATTTCTAACAAATGCCCCAATTATAACACAAATGCTTCTGATGGTCCAAATAAATGTTTTGCACAGCTTTACACGCAGTAACTCTGAACCTCAAACATCCAATTATTCTTGGCAACGTTAACAAGAGCCCAGCATAATGCAACCTATTATTCCTGGTATAACATAAGTTGGGGCCAAGAAATACAGCAGGAGATATTTTTCTTGAGGATGTCGCAAAATCCATTCAATCACTTCTTCCTAATCTGAAAAGATTTTGCTTAGACTGTATGAGTGCAAGTCTATTTCGATGATAATTATAGTTGATTATATGCCATCGCCATGAAGGAATGAGCAATATTGGAGCTTAAACACCCAATCAAGTGGCATTAGAGCTGTAACTGTCGTTCTTTGAAAAAAAAAGTATACTGAGACAAAATTAATTTCAATAAATCTACGAACCCATCCATTGGCATTAGATTACATGCCATGCCGATTTTGTAAATGGAGCATGAAATACCCCTAGATGTTAATGATGTCAATTTATAAATTTAACCGCAATACAATCAGCTGCAAAGAGATGAGTTGATACCTTAACACAAGACAAGGGATTTATCACCATAGAAATGATCCTCAATAGTACAAGAACATTTATTACATTTCTCCTCTGTCACTGATATACATGCTATAATTCACAAAACTTCATTTTTAGACGAACTTGACTCCATAGCAGGAACATGCTAGCCTTACAAAGGAAAACCACGAGGATCATATATTGCGACAAAATTTTGAGCACATCAGCATCATCAATTTCCCCATAAATCTTTGACAATGTCCTCGTAGGATTCACCAAAATACACTGCCTCAGAGTATATACACTCAGAAGCAGGAGATGTAGTTCCTGAGTTTGAGCATGTGCCTTCAAAATCTTCTAATAAGCAAAGATCCCTCAGTGAAACCAATTGTTCCCAATCTACTTCGTCAATTTTGTTGCCCGGTGAGGTCAAGCCATTGACTAGGGTTTTGTCAACTGGATCAATTCCACAAGGAGATCCAAGGTTTTCTGCTTTTGTAGCATCAGTAAGGGCAATTGATGAATCTTGGCAAGATAAAGGATTATTGTGATTGCAGTTGACTTTCACATCGCATGCAGTTGGCATTTGCAAATTTTCCATGAGAAAACGTTTCTTCAAACGAGTATTCCAATAGTTCTTTATCTCATTGTCCGTCCTTCCCGGAAGTCTACTCGCTATGCTGGCCCAACTACAACAAGGAACTTGCGAATTAGATATCTAATTATTTCCAGAGAGCAATTACAATGTTTTCATGCTTGTTAGTAGAATCATAGACTCAATAGTTAATGTACAGTTTTAGATTCTTGATTGTGGGGATTGCCCCACTTATGACTCAAGTTATTGTCCTTCTCTGTATTACCATTCCAATTTTATTCCCCCATCATGCGCGTCATCAATATCGATCAAGAGTCATGCTATACGAGTACATTTACTCACCGGTTACCATGAACTAGGTGCAAGTTAATAATGATTTCTTCCTCTTCTTGGGTGATGTTTCCGTGCTTGATGTTGGGCCTCAGATAGTTCATCCATCGAAGCCGGCAACTCTTTCCCATTCTTGCCAAACCTGAGCAAACGCCCATCCGATACTAGGGTTAGTGATCTATGTGGTGAAATTTTCAATGTAAAACTCTTGATCCACCAAGATACGTTTTAATCCTTGTAGACAGTACTCAATCCTTTCTGCCGAATGATTGGCCTTAAATCGAGAAGACTCAAATCCACATAAAAACCCCGTTTCTTGAAATGATAACAGACAGGAAACAAAAGAGAGATAATAACGTAACACAAACACACACCGGCGGGTTCGGCCATGTGAGTCCAGTTCCAAATGCCATATCTCTTGATATAAGCCACCAGTTTCTGGTCTTCTTCCACACTCCAAGCACCCTTCTTCACTGTCTTCTTGCTGTTGCTCTTGTCAATCCTGGGAAATCTGGCCATTGATACTAGAGACTATGGGTCAGGGAGCTAATGTTTTTTCAGCTCTCTTGGCTTCGAATGAAGTTGCCCTCCTGCGGGTGACTTCTGTACTTATACTTGTCCTGCACGTCGCACATGTATTGAAGGGCTTTTTCCTGGAAAATCAGATCAGATAGTTCCAAGGAGGAAATGGGGTCTGCTCTTCTGGAAGCGGCATAAAAGTCTAAAACGTTTGGTGGTGGGTCTTTGTGCATCCTTAGCATTAAATTTTAAAGCGTGGACTGACCCCACGCTATTAGGATATTCAGATATAGAAAGTCTCTTCCCATGGTAAAAAGCATACTGTAGTCCCAACAAATACGGTAGGCAGCTCTTATTTATGATAGATTGTCGTCTAAATTTTTAGCGTTATTTTTTTTTTCCAATTCAATTTTTTTTCTATAGTTACTTTTAAACTTAAATAAAACTCAGATATGTCCATTAAATGGAGCCAAATTATATATTCTGTAAAATATGAAAATAATAATAGTTTTAGTAAAAGTCGCTCTAAGGCCTAACTCATCAGTTCTTTTTTTATTACCAACACCAATTTTTTATTAGTGAACGGTTATTTTTTAAGTGACATAGTACAATAGAAATCGTAATCTACTTGCGTTTAACTCGCGTCTTCATAAGAATATGCTAAAGGGGAACATTAACGATGATAGGAGTATCAATAACGCAACGAGTAAATTACTGTCTAGTTGGGACAGTGTAATGCTATTAAAAAGTGACCAATCTGTGAAACTACAAAGCAACATTGAATGAAAGAACAGATCCCACTTCGCCTAGCCCAAACTATAATTATATTAATTCTGTATTAATTCTCTTGGGCCTGTGTCATCTTTGATTTCTGGTTTGATGAGAGTGTCCCCCTCCACACATTTAATCGATGGGGTTCTTTAGGAAATTATGCACAGATAAATTTTATAAATATAAATGTAAAAAATCATAGCTAAACAAGCTATTTCCCTTGAATGTGTGCATCATGAACTATGTTACTTGAAAAACTGTCTGCTTTGGTTCATCCCATACCAAATCTTATAGCTTTGTCTTTTGGCATACAAGTACACACTTTCCCACAAGATCGCCATCCAAGTAGCACTTTCACTTGGGCATGCTTAAAATTGAAATTCCAAACCTAAACATTGTCAAAAGTTCATTTTCAAAGTTACTTATACTTCAAAGTGGCATTCGGTCCTCCCTATCTCCACTTGCCATCCTAGAAGCTTGCTCAGAACCAGTTGTTATTCGAAACCTCTCTATTAGTCATCACTTCTTGCCCTCATCAAACTAGGTTGTTACAAATTGACTCGGTGGCAAGGTTGATCCCATGCTTTCAACTCAATAACTGATGGATTTGAGTGATAAAACCTTATGTCTCAATTTATCTTTCTTGCTTTTACTCTCTATTTCCTTGTTAGTGTGTGCCTAATCCTAACACTATACTAGTTCCCCTCTGTATGGCTAATTAGTTATGGTCATCCTTCTAGGTTGGGTTATCAAAAATAGAAAAATAAAAAAAATAAAAGAAGCTAATTGATAGTGTTGTATTTCATTTTCCATGGTTGCATTATTATGAAGAAGGGAAAAAAATTCTATGCAAAAATATCCAAACTCATACAACTGCACATAAAAAAAACCAGTTATTAATTCTAGTTTGAAATGTACTTAATGTGAGGTGATTCAGTTTAATTTCTGTCGATTGCGAATCACTTTTGACCGTAAGCGATAGTGAATTCCAGATTGACATGTAATTAATTTGAGGCAATTCAATTCAAGCCTTTTAAGTGTATTTTTGGCGGTATTGAAGACATAAGGGTGCAATGGTGGTTTGCATCAGATCAACGTTCACACAACTTTTCTGTTGTTACAAGCAGATCAATCGTGGGATGAGAGTCAATGGATGATCAAGTTGCGATTAGTAGTTTTTTTGGTGATAGAGTTCCATGTCAAAGGCTTAACCATGTGGAAGCGATGAAAATATGTGACTTGGAGGAGGCAGAAGTCTTTCATTCGTGCGTAGAATGCATAAAGACAGTAATTGGAGGGATGGATAATAACAGTGTGAAATCAGGAGAAGAAAATGAAATTCTAGAAGCAGATGAAGATAACCATAGCTTTCTCGATGCTCTTGAAACATGGGGAGAAAGGCAACCCACCAATTCCTCACCGCGTTTGAAATTAGACAATGGGTTTTGCCTTTTCTCTATATTATTGTGACCCAACTTTCTCGGTTCGTGGTGGCCAATAATGGTCATAAACAAATGAAGTAAATGGAAAGTTAGCAACGAAGTCAAAAGCACAATAGTGCAAAGTAATAACTACACAAGACAGCCGTGAAATAATGTAGAATAGCTTTAGCTTTTCCTTGGGTGGAACAAATCGGGATAGAAATAACCAGGTAAAAGCGACACTTCTGGTTTCTTTATGTTGGAATATCTCCTACATTGGATGCAACAAAATTTCATTGTCTTGAATTCAATGCGTTCGGAGTCTCTGAATGATAGCCCTAGTCTGTTAAAGAGTGTGCTGTGTTCTGAGGAAAGACTAGTTGGCATTGAGTCTTGTATGGTAAGTGGGCCATGGCAAATGTATAGATATTACAGAGAAAGTTTTATGGCACTTATAATCCGTTGTTGAGGAGATAGATGATTTTAGTGATTTGGCCATTAAGCGCCGTCAAATTTAATGGAGTGCGCAAGAAAAGCATTTATCTTTGCGATAGTGTTACCAGTCTAGGGTTATTTTTATAGAATTTAGTTTTGTGAGTTCTTGCATGTGAAAGAAGATTATGCCTAGTGTTTTTTCAGTTTAAAGACTATAGTGCTTATTGATTTGTGGTTTATGGTGATTAATCAACATGCAGGGCAAATACTTTCTAGGCCAATTTATCATAATAACAATTAAGGTTTGTTGTATTCTTCTGATGTTTGACTTACCACTGCCCCCTTCTAGTAAAATACATGCATGTAATACAAACGTTAAGCACAAAAATGAAGTTCCCTATATAAATGAACTTGCAGCATGTTACTAGAAAAGTCCATTCTGTTAATACATTGGAAATTATAAACTTTTCACCGCATTTTGCAAGCTTGCTAACGAGAACGGAAGTTGTTCTAAACATTTTTCTCACCTTCATTGGTTCCCAAATAAATGAACCGGGATAAGAGAGCTCGAAAAGGCTACTTTACTTATTTACTTGATGGAAAGCACGTCAGTCAGATAAGCAAAACCCAGATGCATCCACTCATTTATGTTTAATGAGAGCTAAAGAGGACAAAAGCACCGAAACAAAACAAAAGAAAGAAAGTTAATCAAATAATGAAAGGTCCAAATTGTGCAATATTGACTCTTACTGGCCTTCAACACGTTCACACTATTGCCAACATAAACAATCTTGCTTCCCCTTTAGGGGGAACCCAAAGTCCAAGTTGTTCCCACGTGTTGGAGATAAGCGAGGATTGGACCTAAGATTGTGATTGGACCGAGAAGATTATGATTGATATCAATCCAAGATTGCAAGTGATTATAATTGACAGATTATATCAATCCGAGATTGGATTTGATTTAATGTATCTTCATTTATTTTTTCCAAAGTTAAATATTCGTTGTACTACAAATAGGAGCTTGTATAATATAAAACATACAACTGAATACACAAAATATATATATATATATATATATATATATATATATAAGTCGTTTCCCATTTTATTGGCCTATTCCTTGAACTCTGACACCACACAACTTCCCAATAGATGTGGTCAATATGCCAAGGCACACAGAACACGACACATGATTATATTTTTGTCTTTTCCTTTTGAAAACGTGGGTTCAATTCCCGCAGATACTCAAGATTCGGACCAGTAACGAACGACGCGATTCGCGGTCCCACGTACTAATCCGTGAAAACTCAGAAATTTTGAAAGAACAGTTCACAAGGAGACCACTACAGTTAATGAAGAGGTGTTGTTTCTTGCATATTTATACCTTTCATACTTCCCCAATAACTCAGAATCTGGAGCTTTAATTTTATTTTTTTTCCTTTTTTGGGTTTCTAGTACGTCAAATCTAGAAGGTCGACCAGAATATTGACTCATGGAGAGGGAGAGTACCTCAAGTACTAATACTCTCCAAACTGTTCATGTTTTGATGGTTGAGCGAGTTTTGAAATTCTTTTCCCATTTGTAATTTCTTTTATGTAAGTGCTCTTTTATGATGCAAACTAAAAAATACTGAAGAATAGAATGTAAAAAGAAACATAAAAGAAGAATATATTTTAAGATATAATGGAAGGTCCACAAGAAAAAATTTCAAGGTGGGAGATTACAACAAAAAGAAAAGTTAGTCTATTTGGAGAAATTTTAAAAATGCTAATCTGAGAACTAATACGGTTGCTGCTTGTGGAAGCTGGATACCTGTGGTATCTCCCAATGCAAGTTAGTCTACTCAGGTGCAATGGAGGGCGACTTCTTCAAAGAATTTTTATGTCAATAGTGCACGGAGCAGCGTTAGAACTCATGCAAGCAAGGTTCCTGGGCACAAGCTAATATGGATTACACCTAAGACACCCAAGCATAGCTTCATATGCCGGCTCGCTATCTTGAATAAGCTCCTAACTTAGAGATAGATTGAACAGATGGTAAATATGAAGGCAATTAATAATAGCGAATTCCCTTTAGGACACAAAGATAATTAAAAGGTCATGTGTTATCTTATTCCATATACAAAACTCCATCATTAAAGAGCGTGAAGATGTATCTTATTTTTAGATTTTATAATTGGAATTTCAGGTAAATCATTCTAAATCAATTACTTAAATATGTAAATTCGGAAGCATGAGCATGCAAACAACGCGTCTTGAGCCTTTGCATACATCACAGATAAGGATAAAGAACCGGAGTGCGAAGATGCTTCGGAGGAGTTGAATGTGGAAGCAAATCATTTTCAAACACAAGTCAAACGACTTCTGGTATAATCAATTGAAATTCAATTATGAAACGTGCTTGTTTTTCATGATGACGTTGGGCAAGAAATTCAAATTTGCGGGCGCCATCCATGTGTTCGTCAAGAGACTTAATTAATCACTAGTCAGGTCATCATTTCATATATTAAAGGCAACTATCTCTGCCATGCGTACGGCACGTTTGAAAGCGAACTCAACCTGTTTGCCCTATATGAAAATATAAGAAAGAAAACCTTTAGTCCCCACCCAACAACTTCGAGAGAGTACATGGTCAGAACGGGAAGCAATTATGTCATATAAAAAAAAAATGTGTATACGCATGAATTGCTATTTAATCGATAAATTAGGATCCTCTAACAATATGAGATAAAGTTACACCTTAGTATTTATTTTCTTGAGAGTTTAACACTTATGTTATGGACTGCTCAAATCTGTTAAAAGCATTCCATATCATTTGCCTACGATAATAGCTATAGCGGACAATTGCTTTGCCGACAGCTAAAGTAGAGTGTATAGCATCAACTAAGGCAATTAAGGAATCTATTTGGCTCACATGTTTGTTCAACGTTTGAGGATTATTGTAGTAGGAGATTGTTAATTACTGCAACAATCAGAGTGCAATACATTTGGTCAAAAATCAATTGTATCATTGGCAAACAACATACATTGATGTCAAGTACAATTTTATACCTGAGATTGCGTAGGAAAGATTTGCATCCATTGAGAAAGTGCAACACGGTAGTTAATTTGACAGACATGCCAGCGATCCTATGACATTGATCAAGTTCCAATACTATTCGGACTTGGTCAGTGTTTGAAGTGGATAAGAAGCGTAGATGGGCTTGGGAGAGACAATGACTGATCAATGATCGATAAGGATGAAGTTGGACTTCTCTATCATGGTAGAGGTTTGTTGACTACGGGTCGAAGTTAATTTTGATTGCTTTGAACACTAACCCAAAATTGAATCGCGAGGAACATCGGCCACATTGGTAAAGTCCAAGACTGGACTCCTGCCAATGAGAACTTGGGTAATGGAAAAAGGGAAATTAATTTCTCACAAGATTTCTTTCTGTATTGAAGATGAAGTCCATGTTGATGTTGGATAAGGGCTCGTGTTTGTTTTCTTTGGTGCGTACCCACACACAAATATATATATATAAAAGTTTGGTCTCCAGTGCTATATTGAGTATGCTTACTGTGTTTTAAAACTATAAAGAAAGGATTAAGAGAGGTTTGTGATTAATTCTTGTGGGTTTAGATTTAATTTAGGATTGTGAAGTAGTTATGAGTGGGTGCAACTAAGCGATTCTAGTCTCATCTCTATAGATTATAGTGGAACCATCTCATCAATCTCTCCATTAGTAGTATGCACACCTCTGAACCACACAATCCTTTGCGTTTAAGTTTTATTTCTGCAATTTATATCTTAATCAAATCATTTAATTTGTTCATGCTTCCATGTTATTTGTGATAAATCACATATAGATATATAAAGACTTGATATGATTCCCACATAAAAGTTCAAGTTTTCATGCCCATGCATTTCTTAGTTGTGATTGATTTTGATCATTTGACATTCATACAATGAGTTTATCGTATCACACTTTCTCAATAATTTGCAACATATACTAATGGAATTCTCAAGTTCTATCTTTTTCATATCCAACCTTCTGTATCATGATAAGTCAGTTCAAAGTTGGCTTTCAAAGACTAGATGTTGAAAGCAAAATCGCTCATGTTTGGTAATAACTTTTACTGAGTGTTGATTTGGCATTTTTTTTATAGAGTATTTGACTTTCATTTAGTTCTGCGACTGCACCAGTCTTTATACAATTCTTCAATCCATCCATGTGAAACATGGATCAGCCAGCTGGAGAATTTCGTCCCATATTGTCAATTCGTAATTCAATGTTTTTAGTCAATCTTGTCCAAAGAATTATGTTGAGAATTCAATGAATTTGTGGTTTCAATGAACTAGAAAGAAGCTTCGAGGTAAGAGTTGCTAGTGGGAAGAGACAGGGGATGTTTCGAAAGAACGTTAATTTATAGTTTTTGCCACCTAAGTACAAATAACGACAACGTAGATAGGACATGCACACGGGCGTTGAAATTAGTTGGGAATCAAAGTGATTGACCGAGCACCACATTCACATCAATGAAGTTTCCGATGAAGGAGACAAAACAGCAGAGAGAGAGAGAGAGAGAGAGAGAGGAGAGAGCGAGCGACGTTCAAAGTTCATGCATTTTGCTGAGAACTCAAAAGCAAGTGTGGGAAAGTAGGGTTTTAGGTCATCGTCATCGCTGATGTCATCATTTATTGATTATTGTAGTGACAGTGCTGCATGAACTCGTCAAACAAAATATTGTAATTGAGATTAATACGCTGCTAGTAGTTTTTTTTTTTTTTTTTTGATTACTCTTCAAGGTGTATAGGTAGGGTTGGGCCTTTTTATAAAGAGTTGCGTCTTTCATTCAAGTAATATGTCTATCCATACAAGAGACTATCCATTAAAAAAATTATGTTCTTGAATTTATTTTAGACAAACAGTAATGCTCTAATAAAAAATCATAATCTTTATTACTTGTAATGCGTGTGGGTACCTACTAGTAACATTGAATTGATATAGATAAAGAATAATTGTTAGACTCATTGTGCTAGACAATGCTAATCGATCAAATGAATCGGTCCATACTTGTTATCTCAAAAATAATAATTAAGCCATTTCTAATTATTATAAATAAATAAAAAAAAAAACTCGAGCTAGTCCCAACTCGACCAGCCTAGACCGATTAATTCAATTCGAGCCTTTTCTTGTACAATTTAGACTAGCATGGAAATTCTAGGCCTGGCCCATTCGGGCCGAGCCAAAAGAGTACCTTGACGCCCCACTTGCTTGAACCATGCTCATGTACATGTCCTTTACAATTAATTCATGACACATTTTATTGGAAAGAAATATTAACGAGTTTTACAAATTCTAGTGTGAATCTGATTTTATTTTCAAGGATTCTTGAAATGTAAAGCTTGATTGAGTAGAATGAATCTAGGCAATATTTACTTTTGAAAATATTAAGCTCGGGACGCTAACCTATTACTATAGCGAATGAAAATTTATTCAATGAAATTTTCTTGCATGAATTCCAGGACATACATACACTGCTCATTAGATCATGCCGTTGCCACAAGGAGCCAAAGTTATTTAAGGAATGCGGTACGGTGATCTAGATCCATATATACACTGAATTCATGCAGTAACGCCTCTATGTCAGCAGGGTGCTCGAAATTACTTGGTGGAGGATAAAAAAAGTTACTAAAGTTGAGGATCAAAGCAAATATCTTGGAGATAGATACAAAGTTGGAGGTTTGTTAGGATTAAAGGTGAACCTAAAAAGTACATCATTGGATAAAACTCGTACATGAGCATACGACATTGCTCAACCTCATGCAAGCTTTACCTAAATACGAAAAATGTACATTCAGAATTGATAGTGTGTTCATGTAAAAGCAAGCTTTTAGATATTATGTTTGTAGGTTGGAGTAAGCGCTGCAAAATGGTGAAGTAAGGCTTTGGGATATTAAGAAGTAGAGTGTAAAGCAACACGTTTTATTTCAATACTACACCTACATTGTATTTGTTGAGAGATAGGTATGGTTTTATTAAGTACATATCTCTTCAAATTCAGCATTGTAAACATCAATGAGAGAACAATGTATTGTACTAGTATAGCACGTATTTTGATTGGTTTGTTAAAGTGGTATTAGAGCTAAAATGCCCAACTAGTGGCATTAAAGCTCAAATGCCATAGTTGCATGGAAAGTAGTATGCTCACCAAAAAAGGACGGAGAACTAGGCTTGCTTGATCAGAAACTTTGGAATAAATTATTGATGGGTTGCATGCTTTGAAGCCTCATCAATCTTCCATCATCATCCCTACGGAGTACTTGGGTTCATCATATTAAATGTAGAGGTACTTGCATCACGCAACTCGACATAAAAGGCAGTATGACTTGGAGTTGGCAATGTATTCTCAAGCTAAAACTTGCTCTAATGCCTATTATCTCCAGCCAAACTTACTGTTGCAAAGAGATATACAAGGAATTCAAACAAGAGGAACCGGCCATGGACCGGTATCAATTTATTTGAACCATTAGTATTAGTAAGCATAATATTATTAGTTGGCTTGTTTGTAGAGATAAACTACCAACAACAGTAGTCATATCACGGTGGTTATCTTTAGTAGATACTAAGTGTAACTTTTCTATGATTGGTATAGAAGATAGAAACCACTTATTCTTTGAGTACACTTGGACAAGTAGTGTATGGCATGGTATTTTGGCATGAAATGGAATTTGGCGTTATATAGGAGGTTGGAACTTAGAAATTCAATGGATGATCGGGGAAACAAAGGGCAAAACTTGGAGGCGAGACTTCTCAAGCTATCTTTTTTAGCGACAATTTATTGCATCTAGATGGAACACAACCATGGACCATCTCGAAACACATCAATTGAGCCTCATCTTTTGTTGACTAGGATTCAAAAGGTTGTAAGAGGTAGGTGCCACTCTACAAAAAGTGTAGGCCTTCCAAGGCAAATATTTTATTGGCTACTATATGGAGGCTTCCTTCCTCAATCTTCTCGCATATAGTTTTTGTGAAATGCTAGGGGATTCCCTTAAGCTTTTGTACCTCATCTAATTAAAATATTCACATATTTACACCAAATAAAAAAAGCTCAAAACGCCATAGCAAAAGGAAAAAAAAAAATGAATAATATACGAAGAACAGGCTAGAAATTTAGATTACAAATTCTTCACATCTTTATGATAAAGCATGAAGCTCCACTATAAAGATCATACATGATTAACAGAGGAGAGTTTATCTCTAAGTAAAAGTAAGTATTATCACCATAGAACAGAATTTTTCAAATAGTACAACATTTATTTCATCTGTCCACGATCACTGATAGACATGCTACGCTATAACTCACGACAGTGTAGAAACCATTTTTAATAGATGCACAACAAAGTTTACTCCATAGGGGAAAAAGGCTAGCCTTATGAAAACAAAGGAAAACTGACATTACAAATGAGTTCCACGATGATCACATATTGCAGCAATACTTGACCATGTTAGCTCCAGTTTCCCCATAAATCTATGGTGAAGTTGTCTTGCGAATCACGGAAATACACACCATCTGAGTACATACACTCAGAAGAAGGCAATAAACTTCCCGAGTTCGGGCACATACCCTCCAAATCTTCTATTGCGCTAAAATCATTCAGAGAGTGCAATTGTTCCCACAAGTTTGCATCTTCTCCCACCATATTGCATCGTGAATGCCAGTGATTCACTAGAATTTTGTCATCATGATAAACTTCATGAGATGGGCACAACCTGCTTGCATGTAGTACTGGAATATCCCGAGGAGATCCAAGATTTGTTGCTTCTGTAGGATGAAGAATGGCAATAGATGGATTTTGGTGGGTTAAATTATTATTTGGATTTGAGTTAACTTTTACATCACATGCAATTGGCATTTCCAACTTTTCCTGGGCGCAGCGTTTCTTCAAGTGAGTATTCCAGTAGTTCTTTATCTCATTGTCTGTTCTTCCTGGAAGTCGACTTGCAATTGTAGCCCAACTACAACAAGAAAAACTATAAATTAAAAATCTAGCTTGTTATGAAAAGCAATGACAATGTGTTCTTGATTGTTAGCAGAATCAGATATATACAAACAATATGAAATGCCTTGAGTTGTGTTATGATGACAATACAAAGTTATTTTCATGCCCTAGCAGAAATACAGGTACTTCCCTCATTTTATTTGCTGTATCTATGGTATCTGTAAGTTAGGAAAAGCAGATGGTTTGAAGTTGCATGTCAATTAGGTTAATTGCAAATAAACTGAGGAAAATGACTTAATCATGAGAATCGAACATATTCTGAAGCACAACTTGCCTGAAGTCGATATATGTCGTACAATATCAACCAAGAATCATCCTGCATATTCCAAATTGACTTACCGTTTACCAAGAACTTGGTGCAAGTTGATAATGATTTCCTCCTCTTCTTTGGTGATGTTGCCATGCTTGATGTTGGGCCTCAGATAGTTCATCCACCTAAGTCGGCAACTCTTTCCGGTTCTTGCTAAGCCTGATGATAGTATCAAATTCAAAATTAGGGTTAGTGACTAGCGGTGCCATTTTTCGATAAATTCTTGATCCACCACTGCCCTGGGGTTTAGATCCATATATAGGCCAGTCAGTTACTTGAATCTTCAAGATGATATACTCTTGAATCGGGAAGATCCAAATCCACATCGAAATCGTTCAATGAAAATAACTAGATCTAGAAAATAAAAGATTTCAATGCATCACGCACTCACCAGCAGGTTCGGCCATGTGAGTCCAGTTCCAAATGCCATATCGCATGATATGAGCCACCAGTTTCCTGTCTTCCTCAGCACTCCAAGCACCCTTCTTCACTGTCTTCTTGCCGTTGCTGATTTTGTCAACCCTGGGAAACCTAGCCATCGACACCAGAGATTGCGCAGTTTCCAACCCTCGTCGGCTTTGAATGAAGTTATTCCTCTCCAAAGAGGGTTCACGTGGATTTATACTCGTCCAGTAGCTCGCACGTGCCCTTAAAGCTTATTGGGCGAGGCTTTTTTTTTTTTTTTTTTTTTTTTTTAATGAATAACTAAAGCAGATAATTACAAGGGCAAATGGGTACTTGTTCTTCCAGGAAACAGCATGTATTTGTGCATATTTAGCACCATAGTAAAGTGGGTGTGGACCTCACTATTATTGGATATTCAAAATATAAAGGGTCCCTGTTCCCATTGGAGGATTTCAACTCTACGGTTACACTTTATCTATTGGGGTTTTTGTTGCTCAATGCTTTAGCTAGCTCGAACCTTCTTGGCTTCTTCCAATCAATTGTCTTTCCAAGAAGTGGAAATCTGGCAAAGGTCGACTCGTATTATGGCCGATACTATATTTTTTTAGAGAAAGATGAGTCATAATTATCGTTTTAGTATTCATTTTCCCTAGATAATTACTATAGAGGACCCCAAAATTTACTTATGATTAATCCAAATGTCTCGTGTTGATGATCAACAACACAAGAGGATCATCCTAATTGGCTAGTTGGGATGGAGAACACTTTTAATTAAAAGAGTGATTTAGCAGGAAAATAAAATATCATAACACTGTTTTTTCATAGATAATCAACAAGCAGATAATTCCAATTAAATTGGGAACTTGCTCTTCCTAGAAGCACAATAAGTTGTGCATGTTTAGCATCAACGGTAAAGTGTGGACTGACCCCACTATTGGACACACAAGTATAAAACGTCACTTTCTATTGGAGACATACTCAAGTTACAACTATAAGCGAGAAAGCCCTAACTTAATTAAGATAATTCATTGCTCTAAAAATTCTATGGAAAATTACATAAAAATTATAAACCCATCACAATTGTGTCAATTCAGTCTTAAACATTTTTCTTTTTTTGCCAATTTAGTCATAAATATTTTGCAATTATGCTAACTCAATTCATCCGATCAATTTTAATCGACCGATGCTAACATGGATGTCGGTTGGCACCGAGCAACGTCAATGTGGATAATTTTTTAATAATATTTTATTTTATAACTTTATTTTATTTTTCCTTTTCTTTTTCTTTTTCATCTTCTTACTCCTTTTCCTTTTTCCCCCTTAGTGGCCAGCGAGGGTGATAGTCCCCATGCCATTCCCAAGGCTAGGGCAAAGGCGACCATGGCCTCGCCAACCAAGGGCAAGGTCACCTTTATGCCATGGCGAGGCCAAGCGTGGGCCGCAACCCTCATCGGCGGTTGGCAAGGGCTTCATGGCCATCGCCCAACCTTGTCAACCACTATGGGGGAAAAAGGACAAAGGAGGAAGAAGAGGAATAACAACAAGAAAAGAAAAGGAAAAATAAAATATAAAATATTCAAAAAATATATTATTAAAATTGTCCATGTCATTATCAACCAAAAAACTAGTATTAATGTCAATGCGGACTAGCCAAAATTAGCCAAATGGACTAAATTGGCCAAAAAAAAAAAAAAAATTTCAAACTGAATTGTCATAATTACAATATATTTAAGAATTTTTAAATAATTTTCCCAAAAGTTTTAGCATATCATCTATCCAATCAATTTTTTTCCTCTCCAGCATCAAATGAGCATGTTTCCTTGAACTTAATGGAACATACTTTTTCCTATTTCATCTACTTTCCCTCCAAGAATTTAAAATGAAAGGTACTATTATACTTTTAGAAAAGTAAAAATAAAAGAAAATACAATGAATGGGGAGCATAATTTATTCGTCTAAATCCAAGTATAAGAGAGTATGCCTAGTGTGAAACGGATCCATGTTGATTTTGGCAAGTGAAGTAAAGCTGCCTATGTCATTGGTGAGATCAGCGGATGATAATAAATTCCACAAACGAATGAAAATTGATGAGAAAAGGCGACCCAACACCGGTTCATCAAGTTTGAAATTAGACGAAACTTTGCCATTCTTTATGTGATGACAAATAACTTTTTTAGTGGGGGAGGCAAAAATAATGATAAAAAAATGATTAATTAAATGAACTAAATGGAAAGCTTGCTGCGAAGTCGAAAGCACATCGTACAAAGTAACACCTGCACGAGAGTGCCATACAACTTTGGAGAGAATCTTGTGCTTTCTAACGTTTCAACGAGTCAGGCAAGAAAATATCCAGTTAACTAATGTCAACTATTGATCAGTGTAGTTTGGAATGATTTATATTCATGTCATTATCCTTAAATTTCATTTCCTAAATGCACCAAACTTTCATTTCTATCAATGTTCTACCCAAAAAAATATGATGTGCTTGTATTTTATACTGCATAGTCGAGTCTTCCAAAGTAAAACGCTGCAAGTTATGGATCTGGGGGCGATATGTGATATATTATGGTTTTGTGGTGCAAGTATTATACGAAGTACATCTGGACGTTGATTGGACTGTGGAAAGCATATAAAACGTATGAACATACATGCTTTGAGGTTAATTAAGTGTTGCGTTACCTCCCCCAGATAAGTACAACCTAAATGCAATTGCCAATGCTGATTTATGATTAATAAGAGACCTAGGAAAAGACAAATTTTGCAATAGACTATTGTTGTAGTGCGTCTTAGACCCAAGTACATTGCGCCTTTGTCAGCAGTGAAGTTAAATAATACATCTTCTCCACTAGCCATGAAACACACCACATACAATAGGAAACTTCCCTTCTGATGAAGGCTCCAAATTCTGAAAGATTGACTATCCCAATCCTTCAACACGCTTGTACTCTGAATGTGGTCAACGTGCAAAGCTGGAACGACATTACTATATTACTCTCGTTGGTACTTTTCGAACACGTGCGTTTAATTTCAGGACACAAACAAACGTTCAGTGGACCATCCTATTCTTGAAAATATTCAGAAATCTTGAAACGACAGCCTAGGTTTGACCACTGATGGAAATAATCAAGAACATAAAGAGGCAAGTCTGTTCTGGGGCATGATGAAGACTTTCATGTTTTACTATTTTGACTTCCGTAATTCAGCAGACGATTTTTCAGAGTCCCAACAGATGTAAGTAGCCAGCCCATGCAAACCTTAACTGTGCAAAATATCTGCCTCGCCATCAAAGTAAAACATTTGGAGGTTTTGTCATGCATCATCTTCACCGTACCTTTTGAAATTATGATCCGTAAGTAAATATTCTATTTTCGAGTTTAGTGGAAGCGGGATTGGTTTGGTTGGTGATGGAGGGAACCGTACAACAATCCAACCAGATCTCACTCAATTCATGATTGATTTCTTCCTCAAAATTAAACCAACCTAGAATTTGCTTAATCCCATATAATATATTCCTTTCACACAATTATCAAAATACGTAGATATAATGCCAAAATAATAAGGAGACAATAACAACACCACTACCAAAGAAAAAAAAAACCTAATGAAAAAAAAAAATCACAAACTCTCAAAATCTTTCATTAATTATCAAGAAATAAAATTATATACAAAGATTCTTCTCTAATATCAATAATACAATAATATTTTATCACCACAATGATGGGTTAACACATATAGAGCAAGAACTGTAATTGAGATTAGAGAAGACTAGAGATGACTTGGAGAAGACTTGGAGAAGACTTTTAACTCACCAAATCAATCAATTCCTAGCTCTTAGTTCCATGAATAACATACTGAAATTTGGCTCAACCAATTTGGACAATTTTTCACCTTCAAATTGGACAGCAAAGCCGGACACCCGTTTCTTCTTTTCCCCGTTCTATCTCAGGAAGAACTCTCCATCCTCTCTTTTTTTTTCACTCTCAAACGAACGAGCAGCTCCCTCCTTTTCATCTTTTGATTTTTGACCTTCTTTCTAATTTGATGTGTTAGCTGGGCCCCACAGAACCTAGCTACCCTTATCTCAAATCCGTCTGGCAAGAATGCTTTTGTACTAAAACCAATCCCAAATATGTGTCGAGTCTGAAGGCGGAACCTTTAATCAGAGTCTCAAGAAACGATTGAATATATTAACAAGTGGGTAGGTCAAAGAACCCGTATCATCATAACCTATATTTTTCTTTATTTTCGTCAATCATGCACATTACCCAAGGAATTCCTAAGATCTGTAGAGCGATTGGTGGGGAATCCAGGCAAAAGATTTGCTCTGACCAGTCGAAATAGCACCGTCCACCACCTCTCTCTCTACTTTGTCATTTCGAAGTGAGACCTTGCCATCGTCCCACCAATTTGCATCTCTGTCAGATTTCTCTTCACTTCCATCCTGTGGGAACAGTACCTTCATAAAGAATAAACGACTGTTGTTCGGTTCCCCAGATAAACGTACTCTTAAGGGAGAATTTTATTTTGTCCAGCTGATGGATGAAGCCCCCGTTTTGCCCCGAAGGATTTTTTTTTTTTTTTTTTTTTTTGAACAAAGCATATTTAAAGGATTTAAAGAAGTCGAAAAGTAGCATATGATATGTAAACTTCATAAGTTTTTATATGGTCTCAAACAAGCGTTCACGTCAATGATACTTAAAATTTGACAAGGTTGTAAGATCATTTGGTTTTGATAAAAACAATTTTGATCAATGCATCTACATGAAAGTAAGTGAAAGTAAATATATTTTTTTAATACTTTATATAGATAACATTTTACATGCTAGTAAATATATTGATTTATTGAATGATACAAAAAGTTTTCTATGTACAAAGTTTGATATGAAAGACCTTGGAAAAGCCTTTTTTGTTGTAGGCATTGAGATTTATCGTAACAAATTTAAGAAGGTTATGAGTTATCTCAAAAAATTTATATAGATCATATTTTAAAAGATTCAATATGCAAACCTACAAGTTTGGTGAAGCTCCTACTGTAAAAGATGAAAAATTAAGCATAGAATAATACCCCAAAAATGATGTTGAAAAAAAAGTAACGAAGAATGTTCCATATGTTAGTGCATTGGCAGTCTTATATATACACAAATATGTACTAGACTTGATATTACTTTTATTGTGGATACTCTTAAGAGATATCTATCAAATCCAGGTCATGAACATTAGGTTGCAGTTAAAAAAGTGATGAGAATCTATAACGAACAAAAGATTTCATGCTTGTATATAGCAGAGTAGATGATCTAAAGGTGATTGGATATATAGATGCTAATCTTGTTAGTTGTTCTGATGATAAAAAAATCAACGTTTGAATATATTTTTATGATAGCTAGAGATGTTATTTCTTGGAAGAGCACAAAGCAAACTTTAGTTACAAACTCTACAACGTATGATGAGTTTGTGGTGTGTTACAGCACATCAAATCAAGTTATTTGGCTTAGAAATTTGATCTTAAAATTGAGAGTTGTGGACTCTATTACTAGATCTATAGTGATCCATTGTGATAATACTGCAATTATATTTTATTCCAAGAATGACAAGATCAGCAATACATCCAAACACGTGAAGATCAAATATTATACTATTGAGGACTTGGTCAAAAAATGAGATGTAGTGATCAAAAATATTATAACTGAATCCATTTTGGCTGATTTTAAAATAAAAAAAAAAGGTTTACAACCCATTTTGTTTAAAAAAAACGTGTAAAGAATATGGGTGTTTTATATTCTTTTAATCTCTTTTGTTCTGGAAGCTGTATAATTTATATTTCTGGATATTATAGTTATATGCAAATTGATAATACCTTTATCATGTCTATTAAAGCATTTACTTTTGATAATCATTATTTTTATTCTATTGTTATCATTTCTCCTATTGACTGAGAAATAGAAGTATAAAATAATATCTTTAAACAAATTTTAGTTTAAAGACGACTAGATACCATTAATTGTGAGATCTCATATTGAATTGTAACATAACCATGCAATTTCATGTAGTTTAGAAATCGCACCGAAGCAATTTCATGTTGTTTAGAAATTGGGCTAATGTAGTTTCATATTGTTAAGAAATTGCATTGAGGATTGATAAGAAATAGTATACACTTTGATCACATGTTGGCACTATTTTTTACTACACTACTAAGCCGATGATCCATGAAAATATAATGCTTATTATACGTGATTATGGAATGTCATGTGTTGTGGTATTTTATTAATATATTGATCCACATAGTTTTATACTGAAGTTATATAGAATTTGATTGGTTTTGAGATGTTGTTATTAGAATATTATATATTTTTTTAAATAGTAGCCACATAAAACAAATTTTCAATTATTAACTCGATAGTGTTGTTTTTAATATAAAATCGTTTTCAAAATAAAAATAAGTTAATTAATGCAGCCCAAGTGAGAGAATGTTGGAAATTTCTAATAATGCGGGCTTACATTAATTAATTAATTTTCTATCTTAAATAATCGGGTTTATGGATATTCTAATATATGTTAAACCCTTAAGTGATCTTATTGAATTGGGTTTTGGCATCTACTAATAACGGGTCTAATTGAGCAGTAAAGTGTAGGCAATTATGTTTAACTGAAACTCGTAATGGGAGAGGCCTAGTTAACACACTATTGATTATGATTTACTAGATATTCTCTCTAACCTATAAAAGAGTAGATATACGTATAAGTTGCTTAATCACATTAAAAAATTGATATACTGAAATAGATCATGAAAGGAAGATCTAGCATTTCAATAGATCGCTAATTATAATTAGACTAATCTATTATTCTTGAGTGAAGGAATGACTCAAACATGTACGTTTTAATTTCATTATGCACATCGATTTCGATGTTTTACAATTATATATGAATTTGATTGTTCTTAATTAATTACTTGTTTATGTGAATAATTTCTACACATCCGGTTCGAGAAGGGGACCCTCAAGACCCCCAGCTTCAAATCCACGATAGGACAAGGTCACTCTTCCTCAACTTGATAGCCTTCAAGCAGTCTCGCTTCGATTGCGACAAATACGTTGCCTCGTATGTAATCTTCATGGACAATTTGATCAGATCCCTTAAGGACGTCGGGTATCTCTGCCAATGCAAAATCATCAAGAACTGGCTTGGGAGCAAGGCCGAGGTCGCTGCCCTCTTTCACCAGCTTTCCTGAGTGTGGTCCTTGACGCCGACGACCATTATTTAGCTGGACTGTGGGAGGAGGTGGACGTATTCTACAGTCGCAGTTGGAATCCTTGGGAAGCCAACCTCATGCTCAAGTTTAATGCCTAGAGAACCCAACTCAAGCACAGGTGCATTGACTGGGCGAGCATTCTCAAGCAAAATTACTTCAGCAATTTCCCTAGTCATTCATTTCCTTTGTTGCTGCTTGCGTTTTTCTTGTGCTTACTTGCATATAGACCTTCTATGTAGTCTATGGCTACTACAAGCCGCGTTTTTTATTTCCCACGTAGTGGACCGCTTTAGGAGGGCTAAACTTCCGGTGAAAATCTAGGAATTAGAATTGTGGCCAATTGACTATTAGCAGCCCATCCGCAGATCATTGCTCCAGATGTGGAGGTCTCATGTCCTGGTGGAAAGAAAACGTGATGATCATTAGGCTGGGTGAATTGGAACCTTTAATTTTATGGAATCTATATGGATCCCACATGTAAACCTCACAAGATCATTGGCTGTTTTTATTATTATTATTGTCATTATTATTATTATTATTATTATTATTATTATTAGGTCCATTGGACTTGGGTCCTGACAAGTATTTCTCTCTTCCTAGTATAAGAAGCATTTTCCTTGAGCTACTCTCGCTAATTCTTTAAGTTTCGTTTCTGATTTATAACATATAATAAAAGGTACAATTAATTGGAGTTCAAAGCTTAGGGCATGCATGACAACATCTTTGCTCCAAAATCAATTTTAGGCCAAAATTGATTTCTCAATTTCTATTATCTACGTGAGTTTTTAAGTAAAGAAATGTGCGTTTGATAATAACTCAAAATTTCTATTTTTGGAATAGAAATTTGTTTGATAACAGAATTCTGGAGGTCAATGGCGGGCATTCGGCGTCCCACGGGTGGTGGGTGGGCGGCGGGCAATGACAAAAGTGAACGATAAAAGAGTTTTTATTTCTTATTTTTGTTCCATAAATTGAAAAGCTAAAAAAAAAAAAAAAAATCTGATTTTTGTTTAAATCTATTTCTAAAATAGAAATCTATTCCAAAAAAAGAAAAATGAAATTGCGTTACTAAATAAATTTTGTTCCGAACTTATCATGGGAATAGAAAAATAAAAAATAAAAATAAAATAGAAATTTTGTCATGCGTAATCTTAAATGTGTAAAGTTAAGATCGATATGAAAAGGGGCATTTCGTAGTAAGCTGATGGGAATTTATCGTCCTCATCTGCAACGATTCCTTCTGGGTCTTCCACCAACACATTTCATTTTTGTGGTAATAACAATTTAATATATCTAAAAACCTAGTGGAAAAATAGAGCAAGTAGCGACTGCGTGGCCATTATGACCGTTGTGCCGGTTGAGTCTTCCTGCCTTGTTGGATGAATGATTCTAAAAATAAAAAAAAAAAAAAATTGTTGTCAATACCCGGATTTGTCGCCAAAAATTTTACTTTGATTTTAATTACTCGTGCACACAATTCTCCGGATTATAATTACACGTGTACATGAATTGTTGCCAGCCCACTTCATTGGCTCCGACCATCGTCGCAGCCTTGTCGTCCTATTTCGATCCCCATTCGCATTCTACATTTACACTTCCAAGAGGATCTCGCATTCAGCGAAAGGAAGGGGAGGCTCGGTCGCAAAAACAGAGCATGATTTTGGGAGTTGCCCTGAGCTCATAAAATATTTTCTCGATTTCTCTCATTCACAGGTCTTCTTCGTCGTTCTCAATTGCCGGAAAGCCGCCGTCTCCGTCAATTTCCGCCACTCCCACCACCCGCGCCAAAACTCTTCTTTTTTCCCTGTTTCCTGGCCGGGAAGTTTGAAGTACTTCTATTTCATGATTGCGAGACAATCGATTGTGTTGAAGCTCTTTTAATGTCTTGAACCTGCGTTGCTATTGTTATGTCTTGAAGCTGTGTTGATGTTATTATGACAATATGGACGTGAATTGTCCCTTGATATATGTGTATAAGGTCCTTGATCGAAATGCATATAACTTGTTTCATGAAATGCTGGAACTAAATCAGGATGTGCTTCTATTCGATTCTTGAACCGAAAATCCTAATACCTCAATCCAATCTGTTCTCGACTCATTGAGAGTAGTTTTGTGCTGAAATACGGTATTCATTTGTAATGGAATTGGTGTTATGATTCTCGTTGTCGTAGGTGTGCTTAACGTATGACGTGAAAATTGCGTGTTGAGGCTGCTGATCTCTCAAACAGAATCAAGTGATTCAGTAGGTTGCTTATAAACTGGTCCTGATATGCTCTCCTGCGCTGTGGTGTTTCTTTTTATGTTGTCAACCTGAGCGTGTTTTGGACGTGTTTGTGCGGTGACCGGCAAGTGTGGATGTGAGTCCCGTGTTTGAATTTCATTTGGTTCATGATCTGGTTTAGGGAGTTACAATTCATGATTTTTAGGATAAAATGAATTTTCTATCATTTAAATTTAGATTAAATAAATAGAGGACAAGATAAATAAAATAATATTGTTAAAAATAATAAAAAGAAAAATGATAAAATTATTTCAATCGCATTTATGTTCGGATTACATTTAGTGATTACCTTTTTAGTTATGCATCTCTCTCTGGTTTAGAATTAGATGTAGGCTTGAATTTCGATCAAGCTCGAGTTATTTTATTGCAATTTAGATTTTGTTGTTCTTTTTATCACATTTGAGTGATGTGAGGTTGTAATTTGGCTTCCGAGAATCTTGTCGGAAAAAAAAAAAAGATTTTTAGGTGAGATAAATTGATAGAGATATTAAAACATTCCAATTATATGAAATTACAAAACAGTGTGATTGATATTAAGCATGTCCGACAATATGTGATATAATTAACAATATAAACTTTAATGGACAATTTTACTGGTATTGTTCTTTCAAAAAAAAAAAATTTAATACGAGCAAAAGACATTATGGGTTTTGACCATAAATAATAAGTGGCACAAACTTAAAAACAATGAATATTATGATTCCAGTGCTTCACTTTACAAATAGAAACAAACAGACTAAATTCTATTTCCATAGTACATATATTAAAATTAGCAACGTCATGATATATGGACTAATTATTTTAATATTCATGGTGAAAAGTAAAATTTATAGATAAACTCAGGTAATTATTCATATCCTTCAAAACTTTAGCACAGTTTGCACAACAGCTCTCGAACTTTGAGAAGTTACCAAGTACTTCTTAAATTTTCCGAGGGGGTAATCTATCTCATTGCAAAGATCAAGAACTATTGTATGATAGTGTCAAAATTCAAGGAGGTCGTGAGCAATTATGTTATGAACATAACTTAGTTTATCAAATACTCTACTCGGTCTTTTACTAAGTAATGATTCCTAACTTCTCATCTGAATGTCCATGCAATGTTCATGTGTTTCTATGGTCCTATAATGTAGCATAATCATTCAATTGCAACAAGCAAATCAGAATACAAAAGCAATATAAAATAATCACAACCAAATCATTAAATAGTCGTAATAAAAGAACAAAATAAAAGATAAAGTGTGGAAAAGTATTCCGATGTGAATTAGACAAAAAAATATAACATAACTTTGTTATTAAGCCCTAGAATAACAATCCCCATGAGCTTGATTTTAAAGACTTCCCTATCTTAAATGGATCAAATGGGCACTTGAAACTTTCGGGGAAGCGAGAAATCCCAGGGCGGTGCCTTGTCATCCTAAGTTGGGGCCGCAGTCCGACTTTAGAATAGTAGGCCCTCGTTAGTCCTTTTCAAGCCTCTCATAAGTTATGTAACTTTCCATGTTTGCCTATTTAATTATTGGGTTAATGCCCTAAAAAACTCCAAATTGGTACACCTATGACAAATTTACCCCAAACTATTTTTTGACCACCAAAAACTCTAAAAGCGATATACTTTTGACAAATTTACCCCAAAGGCGGGTACACTTATGACAAATTTACCCTCTGTTAGTTTTCATTAAATTTTACAATTAAATTATTAAATAAAATGACAAGTGATAGTTGACTGGTATATCAATTTGGAATTTTACGTTCAGTTTGTCACAATTTATAATTTTTTTATTTTTTGTAGTATTAATCCAATTTAGCGGAGGGTATATTTATCACGAGACTTACCAATTTGGGATTTTTTGCAGTCTAATTGATAAATTTGTCCAGGTTTATGATTTTTTAGGGTCAATCGGGATAAATTTGTCACAGGTGTACCAGTTTGGAGTTTTTATGGTCAAAAAATAATTTGGGGTAAATTTGTCACATGTGTACCAGTTTTGGTTTTTTCAGAGTATTAATCCTTTAATTATTTGAGGCGAGTTTTGAATTCAACTAAGCTTTTGACTACAATTTGTATCATTTAAAGTGATGTTTCTAAACTACTATTTTTTTTCCATTAGATTTCTTCAAACTAAATCTACTTTTTATTCATTAGGACTAATTAGCTAAACTAATTATAACTTATCCTAATCTAAGCTAGGAATCCTAAATCTAATCGGTAATGAGCATGCAAATCATCAATCGATCATATAAAACTATGAATTACACTAAAAATCAAGGAATTGAACTTTCCCAACTATATGAAATCTAATCAAATGAAACTAAACTAAATTTAATATCAAGGCAAACCATGAAAGGTGGAGCAATATATTAATAAGTTAAGCAAAAGCTCCTCCAAGAAGGAAAGAAGTTAATATTCTCTCTATTTTGGAGAGGCGAGTACAAGAGCGTAATTATTGCAGGCATGCAATCAAATATCTCAATTATTGGGGTTGGATTTAGTCCTTGAGGTGATGGCAATGGGGCTCTCTTCATTTGTAGCGTAATTAATCAATTGGGGAAATTAAAGGAGAGGGGCCACCCTTCTCACATAAGAAGAAGAGGTGAGAGATTCGAATCTCTATCTTCTTAAAGAAATTGGGATAAGGATGATTAATTTTAGGTATAGGTTTTGACTCACACTTCTAAAGAAATAAGACGAAAATCTGAGAGTAAGTTGAAAAATAGAGTAAGACTAACAAAAAAAAAAAAAAAAAGAAAAATTAGTCGGGGAAAAATATGCTAAACCAGTATGCCAAATAGCTGATATATTTGTTCAACTCCTTGTTCAAGTCTATATACAACAAGCCAAACATCTAGTGGTCGAGGAATGAGCACATGCATCATATTAATTAGAATTGTGAATGGTCCGGTTCGGTTCGGTTCGGTTTTCTTGGAAAACAAAATCGAACCGTTATGGTAAACGACTTAACCAAACCAAATGTAACCAAATCGAATACAAACCAAACTGAAATCCCAGTTCAGTTCAGCTCAGATTTTCGATTCACTTTTCACGACATGGCTTCAGCATCATTCCGAGTAGCTGCGTTGGCAGTAGGCGGAGGGCAGGTGTTGGCAGCGAAAGTTACAGTTGCTGGTGGTGCAAAGTAAGCAAAGAGACGAGAGGCAAGGGTTGTCTGGCTTCATGGATCTGGATTGAAGGAGATGGGAGATGAAAGCAATTTTTACTTTTTGCTTTTTGGAGCCTCTAGTTCTAGGGATGGTTCAATTCAGTTAACCGAACCGAATCAATAAAATATAAATCGATAAAAACAAATTTGGCTTTTTTTAAATAAAATCTTAGCCCTTTTTTAGAATTTTTAGTCTAATTTGAATAAGATTTAAGAAAACAATTTTCAAAAAGCCAAGTAGAAAAGAAATTAATTTTAAAATGTCGAAATAAGCATTTTCAATTAGAAAAATTGATGATGTTTATAAAACTTGATTCCATCAATTTGATAAGTTTTAGAGTTTTTTAAAAATTTTATAACCCAATTATACTCTTACAACAAATATTAGGATTCTAAACACATTTATCCCTTCTATATATTTTTGAAAGACACAACACTAAGATGTGTACATACACAAGTCATGGTGATAAAAAGCCAATCCAAATAATTGGAAAGAGAGAATCGCAGAAATCAAAACTTACCCAACAAGCTTCCCGGAGAAAGGTTAGATGGGCATTAGCGGTATCTAATCCTCACACTAACCTTTTAACTTTTTTCTTGAGTGGAGTGAGGCATTATCACCAATTTGTGGATGCAGAATAGTGCTATAATTGACCATCTATTTCTCCCATTAATAATTAGATTCTTCTGGACTACGAAAATCTAATTGAAAGGCTAAGCAGGGCAAAAAAAAATCCATCCATTCTCTGTGATGCGAACCAGCGGCATTATACGTTCATGTGTTTCACGTGGGAGCATGAGATGTCCGATTCCTTCTGGGCAGATAAAAAGCTAGTCCAAATAATTGGACCACTTGTGGGGAAAGCTGGGGGCATGTTGTTTATTCCTTCAGGGCAGAAAAATGTGACGTCCAAATCGTTTGAAACCACATTGGAAAAAGCTGGGGGAATGTTGTTTATCACCCTTTTTACATTATTAAAGTACTATACTCTGCTCTTCATTTTTTTGGGATTAGAAAGCATCAATTCGCAGAACAAAAACCGAAGAAAGGCAGGCAAAAGGCATAGAAACACACAGGCCAATTCTTCATAAAGAAATGGTTGCTGTTTCCAGTAAGGAGCTCTTGACGTATTATCTAATCACTCTCCAACTCGGAGAGACCGTGCAATCTGGACTCCCGAAGAGATCAGCCCCACTGCATCCACAGAGTCAATAAATATCCGCCACCAACGACAACAGTCTCAGGACCACCGGGTTCACGAGCCACAGCAGGAACCATCTGAGGGCAAAACGTCCCCGATGGTGAGCCGAGGCTGCCCAAGTCCGAGTGGGTCGTCTACATCAAACAGCTTCAACAAGCTCGCGAGGTTGAGGTGGCCTGGGCAAGGGCAAAGCCCTCCATTTACCTGATCCCGAGTTACCTCAAGGATGCCGAGAAGGATGCCTACGTCCCCCAGATCGTCTCCCTCGGGCCGTATCACCACGGTGATAAGCGTCTCAACCAGATGGAACAGCACAAGTGGCGCTGCCTCCGCCGCATCCTCGAGCGCACCAATCACCAGGTGGACTACTATCTAGGCTCAGTGAAGACGGTCGAGGAGAGAGCTCGCACCTGCTATGATGAAAAATTCTCATCCATGAGCAGCGAAGAGTTCGTGAAGATGATGGTTCTTGACGGGTGCTTTGTGATTGAGCTGCTCCAGGGAGTCAATAGAGGGTTCAAGGCACTCGGCTACCCCGCGATGACCCCGTCTTCTCCTCCATGGGGGGATTGATGCACAGGATCCGGCAGGACATGATCATGCTCGAAAATCAAATCCCACTCTTCATACTCGACCGGCTGCTTGGCCTCCAACACGGCAACCCCAACCAGAAGGGGCTCGTGGCCAAGCGGACAGTCCGGTTCTTCGAACCTCTGATGCAGACATACAAGCATAGCCGCACCAAGCTGAAGTACGACCCACTTTTCTACGAGGGCGGGCTCCACTGCCTCGAAGTGTACAGGCGGAGCCTCCTGCGCTTGGGCACGATGCCAGAGGCGAGGACGTGGACTAAGCGGGGGTCACGGAGGCGGCAACAGCACATCCGCTCTGTGGTGGAGCTCCGGGAGGCTGGGATCAATTTCAAGCAAAGGAAGACAGACCGGTTCTGGGACATCGAGTTTAAGTGCGGGACCCTCCGGATCCCCCGGCTTCGGATCCACAGCGGGACGAGGTCGCTCTTCCTCAACTTGATAGCTTTTGAGCAATCTCACTTTGATTGTAGCAACGCCATATCCTCGTACGTAACCTTCATGGACAACTTGATCAACTCCCCGAGGATGTTGGGTACCTCCACTACTGTGGAATCATTGAGCACTGGCTTAATAGTGACGCAGAGGTCGCTGACCTCTTCAACCGGCTTTGCCAGGAGGTGGCCTTTAACATCAACGACAGTTATCTCTCTGAATTGTCTGCCGACTTGAACAAATACTACAGCCTTAAGTGGAATAACTGGAGAGCCAGTCTCAAGCACAATTACTTCAACAATCCCTGGACAATCATTTTGGTCATGGCTGCCTTTGTGTTGCTTGTGCTTACTTTCACACAGACCTTCTATGGAGTCTATGGCTACTACAGGCCTGGTTTTTGATTTCTCATAAAGTGGAAATCATCTTATGAGGGCTTTACAAATGATAAAGTTCTAGTGAAAATCTGGGAATTAGGATTGTGGCTAATTGCCTGTTAAACTCAACTAATAGTGTCTGTTAAGATGAGATTTAGGATCAAGTGGTGTGCCTTAATGTTGTGTTTAGTCATTGGATTTCATGGATTTTGATATATTATATATTCATTGTTTGTTGAAACATAGTAATAAAATTGAATATTTTCATATATTATCTTGTCCATTATTTGATATGGACCACATATCAATGTAAATGACCTAAAAATTGCACAAATGAATTTAGTAAGAATTTCTCACGAAACTCTGGCCTACTTCATTTATATTTGCTTATTTCTTATTATTTTTCCCCTCCTTTTTTATTTTTTCCCTTCCATCTTTCACTAATAAATATTATCGAATACTAACCTATAATAATATACCTAAAATACTAAAATATGTAATGAATATACACTCTTAGTAGTATGTGTGTGTATATATATATTAAATATGAATATATAAATAAAAATAAGAATAAATATAAAAGAAATATTGTTATTTTTTATTTTGAATTTTTATATTAGAATTCAAATATTAATTATGTTCAAATATCATTTTAATTTATTAATTTAAGAAGTTTTTTATTCAATAAAAATAAAATTTATAATGTTATGAAATTGCAATTAAATTCTAAAACTTACAAAAAAATAATTAAATCCTAAAACTTGTCAAATTGGTGTAATAAAAATCTTTCCTTAACGCCATCTAACTTAGTTAATAGAAAATGCTAACATAACTTTTTAAATATTTTATATCTTTTACGTGGCGTTAAGGTAAACTAAAAACTAAAACAACACTATTTTGATCAAAATTTCAATTTCTTAACCTAAATTTTAGTTAATTTAGATTTAAAGAAAGAAAGCTAAAGCTTTTAAAAAAAAAAAAAAATGTAGGCGGGAGGGGCGAGAGCCTGTGGCCGCCACCCCATCCCTTGCGGAGTGTTGGTGATACTTGACGACCCTCACCCATGATTGGCAAAGGTTGCCAACCTCGTGGAGGCATGAGTGACCTCACCCACCATTGCCAACACCCCACGAGCAATGTGGCGGCGCCACAAGCGAAGAGCCTAAGTTTTGTGTATGTGTTTTTTTTTTTTTCGTTTTTTCAACTTTTAGCCTTTTTTTTTTTTAGTGTGTCTTTTTTTTTTGGGAAAAATATTTTGATTCTTTAACCTAATTTAATTAAGATTTGGTACAAAAATTAGGATTTAGATTAGAATGACAATGTATTAGTGCATTAATTAACCTTATGCCACATGTAGGATAAGAAAAATATTTTAAAAAGCCACGTTAGCATTTTTCATTAGTCAAATTGAATACAAGTAATAAAAGAACTTGATTGCATCAATTTGATATGTTTTAAGACATAATTATTCATTTTTGAAAGTTTTAAGACTCAATAATATTTTTGCAATATCTTTACCAAAAAAATAATAATTTTTGCAATAAATTTTAAGACTTTGACTATACTTATCTTTTTATATTATAGATATTAGAATCATATCTACATTTATCCCACTTACTTCATAAGATGTTTTTATTCAAGTCATTTCTTTTTATATTCGATTTTATCTTATCTTGGATAGGAATCAAACATAAGATTTATCCTATCCTGAATTTATCCTGACTATGAAATGTAGCCTAATGAGTAATCAACCACCTTCTGACCCAAGCTTAAGAAGCAAAAATGATAATTAATTATACCAACCTCAACTTTTTTTTTTTAAACCCAGCTAAGAGAATGGTACAATCATATCCTCAGAGAGTGAAGAGTGTCAAAAATACCCAAAACCACCTAGGCAAAAAAATTTGGGTGTTTTCGATTAAGGTAATAAGTAAAATAATTAGAGTATTTAGACGGATAGGTTCGGTTCGTTTCAAGTATTTGACCCTAATCAAATCGAACCAATCGTTATTAAATCCCTCTGGTTCTGTGGTCCTCTTCTTCGTTTGGGCGTCATGTGTCAACAAAGACTCGGTTAGAAACCAAATTAGAGCACTTACAGTCCTCCAATAGTTAAAATGAGTATGGCGATTGAAGCCTGAACTCCATCGATTCCCGTCTGCGGGTCCTTTCTCGCTGCTGTATCCGACTCCCCCCACCCTCCGTGGTCAACAGCACCTCCTCCATATCCAAGCTAACAGCTCACCATCGAGTTCGCCGGAGCCGTCGTCCATGATCGTTTAGCTCTTCATGGCAGCGCAGATCTGGATGAGTCCATGGTTGTCTATGGTCGAGCTTTGTTTCTCTTCTCCATGACCGTCCAGATCTCAACGAGAGCGGTGGTCATGGAGCCTCATCGTCTCCAGATCTGGAGGAGACACGTCGCTGGTGAAGAGTGTCCCGTCGATGGCGTTAAGAAGCTCTCGTCCCATCTCAAGATCTGTCCATGGCGTTGCGTTTGACCTTGGAGCTTGTAAATTTGTTGTACATAGGGACTCTGAAGCTTGCTGTAACGGACAAACAGAGAGGTATGCGAAGGGAGAAAATGAAGAAAAAGGCCCCAACAAAACTTAACTGTCGACAACGGTGTTCTAGATCATAAGAACTCCCTTCCAGGCAACTTGCCACCAGGAATGATTATTGAGAAGTGGATTAGAAACATACTTGTATGACCCTCCCAAAGCAGGGTTGGGGAAAATCAGTTTAGCGGATTGTCGAGCGAAACGTCAACTCTCGTTGAAGGTTTGCTCAATCTTGCTCGATATAGGTTATTCCTAACTCTTATTTTACACAAACATTGGAAATTTAATTAAATTCGAAATATCTAAAGATGAGGAATTATATCCTATGAAAGAGACTTGTTACTAACTTATTGGAGCTGGCTAGGAGCCAAATAAAACGCAGAAGGACGTTCTACTTTCTATGAACAAAGATCCTAAGTTCAGGGTTTTGATTAGGTTAACGTGTAATGAACGCCCTTTTGATACTTAAACTCAATTTAGTTTTCTATGAGAGTGATTCATGCAGTCTTATCAAATTATGGAATTATAGATTCTTTTTCATAAACCGTCCATGAACGGTTGTTTACATTGGTAGAGATTATTTTTAAAGTGCGATTTGATCATCAAACAAAATCTAAGGAAATCAAAACATCAGACACATCTAAAGAAATCAAACAAATCACAATAAAACAAAGTCATAAAGACTATAAAGGAAAATATGGGAAAGTAAACCTAATACCAGTCGGATAAATAATATTATATTATCCTGTTATAAAGTCTGGAGACATGACTTCATGAGTTAAAGTTGAAACCTCACGTCGCTCAAGAGCCGTGAAAGAATAGCTAAAAGTAAAGTGGAAAAAAGTAACCCAATACGAGTTGAGAAAAGAATATACACTGCCTCATTGTTGAGCCACGGGAGATGAACTCACGTCAGCTTAATTCTCAAAGTTGTAGTTGAAGTCTACGTTTGGTTAAAAGAGTTGCTTACTACTAATAACCACATAATATTAAAATGAGGGATTAATATCACAAAAAATCTAAATTGATATGCTTATGACAAACTCATTTCAAACTAATTTTTTGACTACAAAAAATTCCAAACTAGCATACTTATGATAAATTTACTTTAAAGTAATTTTTATCGACAAAACCCAAAACAATACAATTGTATCAATATATCATCCGCTGCTAGTTTATGTTAAATTGGATTAATATCACGAACAATCAAAAAATAATCATGATAAATAGATGATAAAACCCCCAAAGTCATGTAGCCATCAACTACTACATGTCATCCAACTTAGCAATTTTAAAATAAAATTTAACAGAAACTAATGAAAGGTAAATTTGTCATAGGAGTATTAATTTGGGATTTGACTATAATTAGTTTTGAGTAAATGTGTTACGGTGTACCAGTTTAAGATTTTTGATAATATTAATCCTAAAATGAAGATGAACTAATTAACCCATGATAGTTATTTTAATATAAGTGACATGAAGAGATATTTTATCATTTTTTTATTATTTCATATTTTTTATTCATTTTATTTTGTTATTTAATTCACCTAGAAGAAATCTATCTAAAATTCATTTTTAACCTAAAAATAAAAACAACAAAATGGAACCTTCTAAACTGTAAGAACATGAACTAATTTAAACACAACTAAATCTGCGCCTAATCTAGCTATCTAAATGAGACTCTCATTTTCCTATTATTTTTTATTTTCGTATATGTATCGTGTCTTTGTCTCCAGAAAGCACGAGCTCTTTGTCTCTCTTTATGCTTTCCTCTTTTCATTCCTTTACTCCTTTTTATATACAAAAGATCCTAATTCTAAAACAGCTTAAAGGTTTGTTTGTTTCATGAAAAATATACCATTTCTAGAAAAGATTTTTCAGGAAGCCTTTTTCCAAGAAAATAACTTTAATTTCTAGTGTCCGAGACATAAAAAGGACACAAAAGTTTTTTTTTATTGTTTGATAAGGAAAATCTTATCAGAAAAATTATCAAAAAAAAATTGTATTTCTAATTTTTATATGTTTATATATTCTTTTATTTTTTATTTCTTTACTTTTTATTTTCTTTATTTTCTTTTTCTTCTTCCTTAGTCGGTCAATGACCAGCAAGGCTCAAGGCCTCACCACAACCTCACTAGATCGATGAGCGCCTCAGGCAAGTTCAACCTCGGCAACTTGTGGCAAGCTCGAAACCCGCCTACCTAGCGAGGCCTCAAGATCTCCAACTCACTGGCCTTGGGCAAGTTCGAGCTCACATGTGGCCAGTCGCTAAAGAAGAAGCAAAAAGAAAAACAAAACAAAAGAAAAAAAATACATAAAATAAAATTTTAAAAATAACTATAAATTTGATTTTTTTAAAAAATATTTTTGTAAGAACAAACATTTCATTAACCAAGAACCAAAGCTCAAACGCTGAGAATCTGCGCATGGCCTTTGTGAACCCAGGCCTGAGGGTTGGGATTAAAGCTCAAGCATCAAGGACCCCAACACAAGTACTGGCACAAAGGGTTTAGCCCAGCCCAGATGGACCCAACATGGGTGTCAAGGGCCTAGGCCCAAGCACCGAGGTCCCAAGCCTAGCCCCGATTGATCTAGGTTCAGCAATTGGAGAACTGATCCTAAACGTAGTGATTCGAGAACCAACGTTGGGGTATCCGTGCCCCAAGTGTAGAGTTCAAGTCTAAGTACCTATACCTAGTCATATTTTAGAAAAAGTGTTCTGATTTTTTTCAAAAAGAATATCAATTTCCTAAATTTAAGCTTTGGTACAAACACATTTTCCATTAACTAGCAATTCAGTTTTCTAAGCAAACCAAACACTAAAAACGAGGAAAATATTTTCCCCAAAACAAACCGACCTTAAGCCTAACATTGAAGTGAACTAATTCATCTTGGTCGCCATGTTTTAGTACCGGCTAAACTATCCAAGCTTCTACTCACTATACACCATTGATGTCCATCCTTCGTCTTAAGCAACATATCACGTGAACACCGCGCGAGAGAACGAAATTGATAAGCATCAGTGCGTATACAGAATACGAATGCAGAAAAAGGAAGCTAGACCATGCCAAAGCATGACAGAACCGAATACATACGCAGTAACTTGATTAATCGAATCTGTTCATGGTGATTCGCAACCAGCGTGAATCATAGACCAATTCGAGCATGACTAGCTATGGTCAGGTATCATCGAGTTGAGTTCTAGATTCGGCCAGCAAAGATCATAAGGCAATCAGATCAGTATATCAGTCAAGAGTGTTCAAATCATGTGAATATTACTTTCAGGTTGACCAGTAACGAAAGCAAACCCATAATGAGCTAACTCAGACAGACGTATCATCAAATTAGTTGAGAAATAGGACGATGACACATCAATGGACTCAGATTTTAAACTACACTAAGTATAAAATGTGACGCTCTGGATTTAACTAAAGGTATCATCCCCTTTGACAAAGCCAATTTTATATTGAGCCTCATGATTTTGTCTTTTCGTACATGTGAGCACATTTCCAAGAGGCCACATATCTTGAAAGTGCTCCACCTAAGTACGCTAAGCTTTGAAACTTATCGCCATTAGTCAAAAGGCACTTTCATTAATTAATTCCAATTTTCGTGCTCGTGCATGCATACATACACATATATTTATATCTCATATCGCCCTATCATGTTCAGTACACAATTTGGTTTATTCTTGCCCCTTTGTTATCTTAGAAATATGTCAAGAGCCACTTCTTATCTAAGCCCTCTAACCCCAGTGACCGCTCCTGCCCTCATTGGACTGGATAGTTACATAAAATCAGTTCAGGATATTTAGAATCAATGACGTAGTCTCGAGTAAAGCCAGTCCTGATCTAAACAAAGACGAGTATATCATGACGGCCTCTTGTTTGGAAAAAGAGAGAGTGAGCTGTTGCATTGTCCGTGAAGCCAATTGAAGCCACGATTGGCGACCAAATCAGTGAAAGGAGCTTTGGGAAGTGTCAACTGATGAAATCAGAGCCGGCCAAGGAGACTGAGCTTCGTGCACTTTGATCTTCCCGACCGGAAAATAGAGTGGAACAGAGAGAAGATCGACGCGGTGGAACGGCGGACCGCGTCGACCAGCGGTGGTTACGACAGCCTGGAATCGATGAAGAAAGCTTTCCAATTCAAATAAGCTTGTGGGCTCAGTTGATATTGCTGGGCCTGGGGCTACGAACCAAGCTTGGAGTCTGGCCGAATGGGCTAGTGGGCTGCTCCAATTCCATCAGGGCCATGAAATCGTGTTAAGCCTTTCCAATTTGACCGAAATAGACCCCCTTATTTCTTTTTTCTTTTTTATTCTCTCTTTCTTTTTTCCTTCTACTAATTCTATTTTTATCTTCACCATTATTATTTCTTCTTTTTATAAATGCAGGTTTGGTTTATTTAAAAAAATAAAAAGGGGTAAAAAAAATTGCAAAAGTTCACGTCCCAACAATATTCTATGAAAGGAAAATTGCAAAGAACCTCGAGAAATCATTCAAAAAAAAAAAAAAAAAAAAAAAAGAGGAGGCGATCTTTAAAGTCGTAGACTATATTTGGTTGTAAAATAATGATTAAGATATGATAAAAAAGATAGAAAAAAATGAGAAATTTGTATAACTTATTTTTTGTTTGGCAAAATATAGGATATCATTTCCAATGTAGTTATAAAAATAAAAATATTAATATTCAAGAGAATCACTTAACAATGCTATAAAAATTACAAAAAATAAAATAAAATTGGGAGAAGAGATTGTGGGTGGCTGACAATATCGAGCTACTGCAATCACGGTGATTACAACGATGGTGGCAGTCGCATTTGCTGAAATGATCACCTCAATTACAGCTATTGGTATAACCGCACAACATTCAAATACATGTATGTAAAACAAATTATAATCACGTATTTACGTGATATAAGATTGTATTAACATTCCACATTATGTCTTTTTTTCATTTTTTTTCAACTTTTAGCCTTTTTTTTTTTTTTAGTTTGTCTTTTTTTTTGGGAAAAACATTTTGATTCTTTAACCTAATTTAATTAAGATTTTGTGCAAAAAATAGGATTTAGATTAGAATGACGATGTATTAGTGCATTAATTAACCTTATGCCACACGTAGGATAAGAAAAATATTTTAAAAAGCCCATCAGCATTTTTCATTAGTCAAACTGAACAGAAGTAATAAAAGAATTTGATTGCACCAATTTGACATATTTTAAGACATAATTGTTCTTTTTTGAAAGTTTTAAGACTCAATAATATTTTTGCAATAAATTTTAAGACTTTGACTATACTTATCTTTTTCATATTATAGATATTAGAATCATATCCACTTTTATCCCACCTACTTCATAAGATATTTTTATTCAAGTCATTCCATTTTTATATTCAACTTTATCTTATCTTGGATATGAATCAAACATAAGATTTATCCTATCCTGAATTTATCCTGACTATGAAATGTAGCCTAATGAGTCATCATCCACCTTCTGACCCAAGCTTAAGAAGCAAAAATGGTAATTAATTATACCAGCCTCAACTTTTTTTTTTTTTAGACCCAGCTAAGAGAATGGTACAATCATATCCTTAGAGAGTGAAGAGTGTCAAAAATACCCAAAACCACCTAGGCAAAAAAATTTGGGTGTTTTCGATTCGGGTAATAAGTAAAATAATTAAAGTATTTAGACGGATGGGTTCGGTTCGTTTCGAGTGTTTGACCCTAATCAAATCGAACCAACCGTTATTAAATACCTCTGGTTCTGTGGTCCTCTTCTTCGTTTGGGCGTCATGTGTCAACAAGGACTCGGTTAGAAACCAAATTAGAGCACTTACAGTCCTCCAATAGTTAAAATGAGTATGGCGATTGAAGCCTGAACTCCATCGATTCCCGTCTGCGGGTCCTTTCTCGCTGCTGTATCCGACTCCCCCCACCCTCCGTGGTCAACAGCGCCTCCTCCAGATCCAAGCTAACAGCTCACCATCGAGTTCGCCGGAGCCGTCGTCCATGATCGTTTAGCTCTTCATGGCAGCCCAGATCTGGATGAGTCCATGGTTGTCCATGGTCGAGCTTTGTTTCTCTTCTCCATGACCGTCCAGATCTCAACGAGAGCGGTGGTCATGGAGCCTCATCGTCTCCAGATCTGGAGGAGACACGTCGCTGGTGAAGAGTGTCCCGTCGTTGGCGTTAAGAAGCTCTCGTCCCATCTCAAGATCTGTCCACGGCGTTGTGTTTGACCTTGGAGCTTGCAAACTTGCCGTAATAGAGGGACTCTGGAGCTTGCTGTAGCGGACAAACAGAGAGGTATGCGAAGGGGGAAAATGAAGAAAAAGGCCCCAACAAAAAACACGAGGAAAAACAGATCCCCAACCGAACCAACTCGAATCTTTCTTCGGTTCAGACATTATGTAGTTCAGGTCTCGGTTCGGGTCCAGATGGCATTTTTCCTTTGTGTTCGGTGAGGGCATTGTGGTGATCCGAACAAAACTGAAGTGTTGACAACGATGAGTTCTAGATCATAAGAACTCCCTTCCAGGCAACCTGCAACCAGGAATGATTATTGAGAAGTGGATTAGAAAAATATTTGTCATGACCCTCCCAAAGCAGGGTTGGGGAAAATCAGTTTAGCGGATTGCCGAGCAAATGTCACCTCTTGTTGAAGGTTTACTCAATCTTGCTCGATATAAGTTATTATAAACTCTTATTTTACACAACATTGAAAATTTAATTATATTTCAAAATTTTAAAGATGAGGAATCATATCCTATGAAAGAGACTTGCCACTAACTTATTGAAGCTGGCTAGGAGCCGGATAAAATGCAAAAGGACGTTCTATTTTCTATGAACAAAAGATCCTTAGTTTGGGTTTTTGTTAGGTTAACATGTAATTAACACCCTTTTGGTACTTAAACTCAATTTATTTGTCTATGAGAGTGATTCATGCAGTCTTATCAAATTATGGAATTGTAGATTCTTTTCATTAAGCGTCAATCAACGGTTGTTTGCATTGATAGAGAATATTTTTAAGGTGCGATTTGATCATCAAACAAAATCTAAGGAAATCAAAACATCAGACACATGTAAAGAAATCAAACAAATCACAATAAAACAAAGTCATAAAGACTATAAAGGAAAATATGGGAAAGTAAACTAATACTAGTCGGATAAATAATATTATATTATCCTGTTATAAAGTCTGGAGACATGATTTCATGAGTTAAAAATGAAACCTCACGTCGCTCAAGAGCTGTGAAAGAATGGCTAAAAGTAAAGTGGAAAAAAGTAACCCAATACGAGCTGAGAAAAGAATATACACTGCCTCATTGTTGAGCCACGGGAGATGAACTCACGTCAGCTTAATTCTCAAAGTTGTAGTTGAAGTCTACGTTTGGCTAAAAGAGCTGCTTACTACTAAAAATCACATAATATTAAAATGAATGGATTAATATCACAAAAAAATTTAAATTGATACGCTTATGACAAATTTATCTCAAACTAATTTTTTTTTGACAACAAAAACTCCAAACTAATATATTTATGAAAAATTTACTCCAAACTAATTTTTGATAGACAAAAACCCAAAATGATACATTTGCTCAAATATATCATCAACTATTTCTATTAAATTTGATTAATATCACAAACAATCAAAAAAATATTTATGAGAAATGGAGGATAAAACCCCAAACAATGTAGCCATTCAACTACTACATATCATTTAACTTAGCAATTTTAAAGTCAAAAATTCATTAGTTTCAATTAAAACTTTAAAATTGGAGGATAAATTTGATATAGTTTGTACCAATTTGGGATTTAACTATAATTTGTTTTGAATAAATGTGTTACGGATATACCAGGTTTAAGATTTTTGTGGTATTAATCCTAAATGAAGATGAACTAATTAACCCCTAATAGTTATTTTAATATAAGCAACATGAAGAGATATTTTTTAATTCTTTTTATTATTTCATATTTTTTAGTCATTTTATTTTGTTATTTAATTCACCTAGAAGAAATCTATCTAAAATTCATTTTTAACCTAAAAATAAAAAAAAAAAAAAAAAAACAACAAAATGGAACCTTCTAAACTGTAAGAACATGAACTAATTGAAACACAACTAAATCTATGCCTAAGATCTAGCTATCTAAATGAGACTCTCATTTTCCTATTATTTTTTATTTTCGTATACATATTGTGTCTTTGTCTCCAGAAAGCACGAGCTCTTCGTCTCTCTTTATGCTTTCCTCTTTTCATTCCTTTACTCCCTTTTATACATAAAACATCCTAATTCTAAAATAGCTTAAGGGTTTGTTTGTTTCATAAAAAAATATGTCATTTCTAGAAAAATTTTGCTAAGAAAATCTTTAATTTTTTTCAGGTAAAAAAATAAGTATTTTGTAATTTAATTTTGGTAAGGAAAATCTTATCAGAAAAATTATCAAAAAGTTTGTATTTATAATTTTTGTATGTTTATATATTATTTTATTTTCTGTTTCTTTACTTTTTATTTTCTTTATTTTTTTTCTTTTTCTTCATTGGTCGTTGATGACCAACAAGGCTCGAGGCCTCACCACAACCTAACCAGCTCGATGAGTGCCTTAGGCAAGTTCAACCTCGGCAACTTGTGGCAAACTCAAAACTCGCTCACCTGGCAAGGCCTCAAGATCTCTAGCTCGTAGGCCTTGGGCAAGTTTGACTTCACATGTGGCCAATCGCCAAAGAAGAAACAAAAAGAAAAAACAAAACAAAAATACATAAAATAAAATTTTTAAAATAACTATAAATTTTAATTTTTAAAATATTTTTGTAAGAACAAACATTTCATTAACCAAGAACCAAAGCCCAAACGCTAAGAATCTGCGCACGGCCTTTGTGGACCTAGGCCTAAGGGTTGGGAATAAAGTTCAAGCATCAAGGACCTGAGGATGAGTACTGGCACCAAGGGTTTAGCCCGGCCCAAATGGACCCAGCATAGGCGCCAAGGGCCTAGGCCAAGCCTCGATTGATCTAGGTCTGGCCGCAGGAGAACTTGTCCTAAACGCAGTGATTTGAGAACTAACGTTGGGGTTTTCGTGCCCCAAGTGTAGAGTTCGAGTCGAAGTACCAATACCCAGTCATATTTTGAAAAAAGTGTTCTGGTTTTTTCAAAAAGAAAATCCATTTCCTAAAATTAAGCTTTGGTGCAAACACTTTCCAGTAACTAGGAAAATATTTCCATTAATTCAGTTTTTTAAGCAAACCAAACACTAAAAATGAGGAAATTTTTTTCCCCAATACAAACCGACCTTAAGCCTAACATTGAAGTGAACTAATTCATCTTGGTCGCCATTTTTTAGTACCGGCTAAACTATCCAAGCTTCTGCTCACTATACACCATTGGTGTCCATCCTTCGTCTTAAGCAACATATCACGTGAACACCGCGCGAGAGAACGAAATTCATAAGCTTCAGTGCGTATACAGAATACGAATGCAGAAAAAGGAAGCTAGACCATGCCAAAGCATGGCAGAACCGAATACATACGCAGCAACTTGATTAATCAAATCCGTTCACGGTGATTCGCAAACAGCGTGAATCATAGACCAATTCGAGCATGACTGGCTATGGTCAGCTATCAACGAGTTGAGTTCTAGATTCGGCCAGAAAGATTATAAGGCAATCAGATCAATATATCAGTCAAGAGCATTCAAATCATGTGAATATTAGTTTCAGGTTGACCAATAATGAAAGCAAACCCATAATGAGCTAACTCAGACAGACGTATCATCAAGCTAGTTGA
This sequence comes from Eucalyptus caleyi, assembly GCA_014182885.2. Lineage (NCBI taxonomy): Eukaryota > Viridiplantae > Streptophyta > Magnoliopsida > Myrtales > Myrtaceae > Eucalyptus > Eucalyptus caleyi. The sequence continues at coordinate 17,177,536 of CM024474.2, read as the reverse complement.
GGAATAGGACGATGACACATCGATGGACTCAGATTGTAAACTACACTAAATATAAATTGTGATGCTCTGGATTTAACTAAAGGTATCATCCGCTTTAACAAAGCCAATTTTATATTGAGCCTCGTGCTTTTGTCTTTTCGTACATGTGAGCACATTTTCAAGAGGTCACATATCTTGAAAGTGCTCCACCTGAGTATGCTAAGGTTTGAAACTTATTGCCATTAGTCAAAAGGTGCTTTCATTAATTAATTCCAATTTCTGTGCTCGTGCATGCACACACACACATATATTTATATCTCATATCACCCTCTCATGTTCGGTACACAATTTGGTTCATTGCCCCTTCGTCATCTTGGGAACCTGTCAAGAGCCACTCCTTATCTAAGCCCTCTAATCCCAGTTATCACTCTTGCCCTCATTGGACTAGATAGTTACATAAAATCAGTTCAGGATATTTAGAATCAATGACGTAGTCTCAAGTAAAGCCAGTCCTGGTCTAAACAAAGACGAGTATATCATGACGGTCTCTTGTTTGTAAAAAGAGAGCGTGAGCTGTTGGATTCCGTGAAACCAATTGAAGCCGCGGTTGGCGACCAAATCAGTGAAAGGAGCTTTGGGAAGTGTCAACTGATGAAATCAGAGCCGGCCAAGGAGACCGAGCTTCGTGCACTTCGAGCTTCCCGACCGGAAAACATAGTGGAACAGAGAGTTACAGCAGCCTGAAATCAATGAAGAAAGCTTTCCAATTCAAATAAGTTTGCGGTCTCAGTTGATATTAATGGGCCTGGGGCTACCAACCAACTTGGAGTCTGGCAGAATGGGCTAGTGGGCTGCGTCAATTCCATCAGGCCCATGAAATCATGTTAAGCATTTCCGATTTGACCAAAATAGACCCCCTTATTTCTTTTTCTTTTTTTATTCTCTCTTTCTTTTTTCCTTCTACTAATTCTATTTTTATCTTCACTATTATTATTTCTTCTTTTAGAAATGCAGGTTTGGTTTATTTTTTTTAAAAAAATGGGTCAAAAATTTGCAAAAGTTCACGTGCCAACAATATTCTATTAAAGGAAAATTGCAAAGAACCTCGAGAAATAATTCAAAAAAAAAAAAAAAAAAAAGGAGGCGATCTTGAAAGTTGTAGACTATATTTGGTTGTAAATAATGACTAAGATATGATAAAAAAAAAAAAAAAGATAAAAAAATGAGAAATTTGTATAACTTATTTTTTGTTTGGCAAAATATAGGATATCATTTCCAATGTAGTTATAAAAATAAAAATAATAATATTCAAGAGAATCACTTAACAATGCTATAAAAGAATTTTAAAAAATAAAATAAAATTGGGAGAGGAGATTGTGGATGGCTAACAATATCGAGCTACTGCAATCACTGTAATTACAACGATGACGGTAGTCGCATTTGCTAAAATGATCACCTCAATTACAGCTATCGGTATAACCACACAACATTCAAATACATGTATAAAACAAATTATAATCACGTATTTGTGTGATAAAAGATTATACTAACATTCCACATTATGTATAAATAAAATTTAGATGTCAAGGGGTTAGTACTTCAAAGAAAGTGTCATATACTTTTCTTTTGTCGAAAATGTCATATACTTAAGATGCAATTCTTTTATAATATTACGTATTTTGACTTTTTTTGTCTTAGGCAAAATGTACTACCAAAATCATTATATACAAAATTGATTTATTTCACACAAATGTCTACAACCAGCTATATTGTAAAGTAACTAAGATTTTTATTTTCTTACACATATGTCCGAGTTGCATTTCATAGATGTGCTCTAAAATCTGGATATATGAGTCATCCGGTTCTCAAGGCAAAACATGAGGCTAATGACGGACCCCCATCCTCCAGAAAGCGGCGAATGAGCCGTGTAAGCAATTTCTCTTCCCCTTCCTTATCAAAGGACCTCAAACTTTGTTTTATGGTAATAATTACATGATAGATCTGGAAACCTAGAGGAAAAAGTCAGTGTTGCGTGGGTTCTTTTGTTGTTGCCGAACTTTGAATCGAAAATGAGCCCTCTAAATCTCACGACCCTCCCCACCTAATATTCTACATGACCCCCATCATTTTCATTTTACGTAATTGAACTGGCGACGGCCAATAATGATAGCTTGCATGGGGTAAGGTGGGGCATGCTAATCATGGATGAGCCTTCACTCCACCTCCTTTCTATGCATATCGCATATGCAAAATGTTGAATTTTCCATTGGGTGTTTGGTCAAATTAATACCAATTATCACTATTATCAACACCATATGCGCAGACCCACAGAGCATATCGACGCATGATGGAGATGGTGGATTTCACGAACTCAAGAGAAGAAGAACTGAGGAATAGACTATTGGGTTTCGATTGAAAAACTGAATTCCTTTATCTGATGAGCTTCATCTATAAGAATCAATAAAGAAAAAGCATATATCAAGCTCCTTTTGAATCTCGATATTGGAAAAATCTCTCCTTTGTTCCTGTTTCCCTGGACATTGAAATAGCACTTCTGCTTTCTTCTTTTTTTTTTTGTGTGTGGGTGTGTGTGGGGCTTAGAAAGCATCAATTCAAAGATCAAAAACCAAGAAAGGCAAAGGCAGAGAAACGTTAGGCAAAAGAAATGGTTGCCGTTTACAACAGAGAGCTCTTGAGTTGGTACTTAATCACCCTCAAGCTCAGAGAAACTGTGGAATCTGGACTCCCCAATAAATCAACCTCCAATGCATCCAGAGAACTAATAGATCACCCCAACCAGCAACAACAACAGCCTCAGGAACACCAGGTTCTCAAGCTACAGCAAGAACCATCCGAGGCTCTACAGGTCGTGGTTGAGAACAAAGGGGGCGAAAGCATCTCAGAAGCTGAGCCGAGGCTGCCTGAGTCCGAATGGGTCATCTCCATCAGAGAGAAGCTTGAGCAAGCTTGCCAGGACGACGAGGCCTGCTCATGGGCAAAGCTTTCCATTTATCGGATACCGCAATATCTCAAAGATGGTGAGGACAAGGCCTACATCCCCAGATTGTCTCGCTCGGGCCATACCACCATGGTAAGAAGCGCCTCCGTCAGATGGACCGGCACAAGTGTAACATCCCGGGTCCCACTTGTGTGATATTGTCCGCTTTGGACACTGAGTCCTCACGGTTTTAAAACGCGTCTCACAAGTTAAGGGAACCCAAGCCTTATATACAAGGCCCATGACCCCTCCCTAAGCGATGTGGGACAAGAGAGGAGGCTATTACACTCTCCACCTCTTAACAGAACAGCGTCCTCGCTGTGGCCCCACGGGCGTCAGAACAGCATTCAAGCTGTGGTCCCACACGCGGTCGGGAGTCGGCTCTGATACCACTTGTAACATCCCGGGTCCCACTTGTGTGATATTGTCCGCTTTGGACACTGAGTCCTCACGGTTTTAAAACGCGTCTCACAAGTTAAGGGAACCCAAGCCTTATATACAAGGCCCATGACCCCTCCCTAAGCGATGTGGGACAAGAGAGGAGGCTATTACAACAAGTGGCGCTGCCTCCACCGCATCCTCAGGCGCACCGGTCATGAGATAAGCCTCTATCTAGATGCTGGTGAAGGTGGTCGAGGAGAAAGCTCGTGCTTGCTACGAGGGGACGATATCCATGAGCAGTAACGAGTTTGTGGAGATGATGGTTCTTGATGGGTGTTTCGTGATCGAGCTGTTCCGGGGAGTTGCTGAGGGGTTCAAGGAACTTGGCTACCCTCGCAATGACCCCATCTTCTCGATGCGGGGAACGATGCACACAATCCAGCGGGACATGATCATGCTTGAGAATCAGATCCCTCTTTTCATACTAGACCAGCTGCTCGGCCTCCAGCTCGGCGACCCCAACCAGAAGGGGCTTGTTGCCAAGCTGGCACTCCGCTTCTTCGACCCTCTGATGCCAACAGACGAGCCTTTGACCAAGCTTAGACGCAACAGGCTGGAGTCTCTCGGCTACACCACTGCCTTCGACCCGTTATCCGATCAGGGGGAGCTCCATTGCCTCGAAGTGTTCCGGCGAAGCCTTCTCTGCTCGGGCCCGCAGCCAGAGCCAAGGACATGGATCAAGCGATGGTCACACTCAAACCGGGTCGCTGACAAGAGGCGGCAACAGCTCATCCACTGCGTGACAGAGCTCCGGGAAGCCGGGATCAAGTTCAAAAAGAGGAAGACGGACAGGTTCTGGGACATCCAGTTCAAGGATGGCATCCTCTGGATTCCACGACTTCTGATCCACGATGGGACGAGGTCGCTTTTCCTCAACTTGATAGCCTTCGAGCAGTCTCACTTCGATTGCAGCAACAACATCACCTGGTACGTAATCTTCATGGACAACTTGATTAACTCACCCGAGGATGTCGGGTACCTCCATTACTGTGGAATCATCGAGCACTGGCTTGGGAGCGACGCGGAGGTCGCTGACCTCTTCAACCGGCTCTGCCAGGAGGTGGTCTTCGACATCAATGACAGTTACCTCTCTACACTGTCTGTGGAGGTGAACAGATATTACAACCATAGGTGGAATGCCTGGAGAGCCAGTCTCAAGCACAATTACTTCAGCAGTCCATGGGCAATCATTTCTGTCATTGCTGCTTTCGTTTTACTTGTGCTTACCTTGACACAGACCTTCTATGGAGTCTATGCCTACTACAGGCTGGGCTCTTGATCTTTGCATTTTTTCAGATTAGTTCTCGCTCGGTTTTCCTCCCAGGGAACATCCCCTGAAAGATTTTACACAAAATTTCATTCAAATCTGTTGTTTTTTCTTTTTTTAATTCTTTTCCTTGTATTGCAATTTGAAACAGAGTTGTAAGCTACAGAAAGGGAAGCAACAAGTATGCAATTTGTACAAGTATCAGTTTTGGCTGAGATGCGAGTCCTGCCGGAATGTCCTAACGGTTTGTATGCAAATTGATTTGTTCTACCAATTCCTAAAAGCCTCATGCCATTAGAACAAAACTCCAAGCCTCCTAACAACTCCACAAGCACCTTTAAATCAGCTTTCTGGCAACCCCTCTCATCTTAAATCAGAAAAGATCATTGCAGACAGTATATGTAATGTGAACTCATGAAAGGCAAACAGGAGAAGGACTCCGAGCTGGCCAAGGCTGACACTTTCATTGTCTATCCGAGAGCAATAAACAATCTTAGCTTCCAGCAAAAGGTGTCATCTAAAACAACACCATTACCAATTAATGCTATGGAATCCTTGCTCAATGAACCTGCAAGTACAGACATCTGACACAGATGATCATCCTCCTTCAAGCACCAAGAGGATTTTGAAGCTAATCCATGTTACAAGAGTAAATCGTCTCATAAATCGGCCATGAACCAAAATGTGAAAGGGATAGTTAATAAAAGACAAACAGAGACAAAGACATAATAGGTGACAAGAGAACTAAGAACGTCAGCTTTATCAAAATGACATGTCCAAGGAACAAATTGGGACTACCCCTTACTAAAGCTAAGACAGAAAATTTACATTAAATTCACTCCTCTTGAGAAGTTTCCATGATGGTTTCTGTAGGCTTATCTATAAGATCTCTTTCAGAAGGGTGGAGTATCAGGCAACATGACAAAATAATCTTTGAGCCAATCTTTCGCTGTGTGAAAGCTCCATCTGCTGCCATGACACCAGGGACAAGAGAAGCCTACTTAAGAACTATAGATAGATCAAACTCGAAATATTTAAACCCTTGGAAGGCTCACACTATCAGTTGAAGATGCTCTCTTTCCATCGTAGTGCTGATGAAAAAGAAGTAGAGTCAAAAGGCAAAATAAGCAACATACCAAAGAATTGCAGAAGCATACATGCAGGAAAAAGAGAGAACATAAGGTTCAGGATACCCATTTGCTAAAAGAAAATGGAACATATTTGTATTTGACCATAAGCATTATCTGCCTCCTAATTGTAAGCGTAAACAACATGACCCAGTAGAAAAGGAGTATGGGCCAGAAGACAGGTACATCAAACACTCTGAAGAACGTCATCACAAAAGCAATCACGAATGCCCAAGTGATTTGTAACCTTCCATTGACAGACAAGAAGAATATGTTCAATAAGCAACCATCCAATCTAAGCAGGAAGTGAATGTATAAAACCATAAGCTCTCTCAATGGAACCAATGCAATCAGCAGATCAAAATCTGAATGTTCAAAAGCATAAGCTAATAAGACCCTCTATAGAGACTGATGAGTTGAACAATTATTGTATGACATTCTCGATTCAGTGCGGAACATCGTTTGGTTTTGAATCAATTAAATGACAAGAATGTTGCCAATCAAAGATTGTTAAAAGGAAGGCTATACATCTGAAAGGACATAAAACAAACATATCATCACAGGGGGAATCTGAGCTTCTCAATTCACTGCTGGAGTCAACTTTAGATTGTCAATTTCAATTACGCCTCATGAATAAACTCAAACATCTGCATGTAATTGGAAAGAAAGAATGTATACAAAGCAGATCAAGAATACTGGAACAGTAAGACCACATCAAAAAGGCATATTTACATCATGGCAAGCATTTTTAAAACCAGTCTCAAGTGGAGAACAAGCAACCGCTCTGTGATAACAAAATGAAAACGCGAAACGGAGAAACCATGATGCTTCCACATCATTCAACTTCTTCACTTGCCAGATTTTGAATCTAGTCATGACACCTCCAGCGCCTCTTTTTCTCCCCAACCCAGCTAAAAACACTTAATAAGCACCAATTTCACCAATCTCTCATAAATTTAAAACTATTCCATTTCCTCCAAGAAATCCAAATTAAAGGCAAAAATCATCACGCCAATTGAATCCTCCCACTTGAAGTCAGAACACAGAATTTCATCTTTCTCCTCCGAAATGAAGTAGATCAATTCCAACAAATTCCAATCAAGAGCAAAAGGTAATAACCAACACCAAACTGCCCCCAAAATGAACTCCCCCTGAGAAACACTAGGATCAGTCTTCAATTGAAAAGCATCACAACACACTCCCCAAACGTTTACAACACGTACTTCACCAATCTCTCACAAATTCAATCTACACCGTCTGCCTCCCAAGTTATCCAAACTTGAAGGCACAAATCGTCAACTACAACGAGTCTTTCCACCCCCAAAAATACCTTGAATTCAGAATATTAGGAAAACAAATTGCATCTTTCATCCCTGAAATGACGCAGATCAAGTCCACCAAATCCAATTGATACGCAATTGCAATTACCAATCGAGAAAATAGTAATGCGAAGCGATCCCAAGCGCGAACCTACCAACGCTTGAACTCGGGGAGGCGGCGGACGAAGGGCCTGAACTTGTCGGAGCCGCCGGTGGGGAGGGACCCGCCGCCGCCGTCGGCGACTTCCTGGAGCTCCGGGTCGACCCGAGGGTAGAAGAAGCCGATGAGCCGGTTCAGCATGTAGATGCCCCTCACGAAGTAGCCCCGGACGAGCTACGCGCACGACGCCGCCAGCGTCGCTGCGACGGCACCGATTTGTCCGGGAGGTGCTGGTATCCTCTTCGGGACGGCGAACGCCCACCGCGACGCGGCGGAGGCGGCGATGGGAGTCGGTCGTGACCGGAATGATCAGTTGATGGGCTCGAGCCGGGCCCACAGAGATGGGGCCTAATTTTTTGCCAAGGCTTGCCCAATATAGGAATGGTTCTGTGTACGGAATACTCGGGTCGGGCTTTTCTAACTAGCCTTGTCCAATATGGGAATAAGTTTTGTGCCCAGATCCGGCGAGTGCCTTTGCGCCCTCACCCCGTGATAGGTGAGGGCCAAAGAAAAAAGAAAGAAAAGAGAAGAATTAAATAAATATTCAAAATGATTTTAATGTATTATTAAAAAAAAATCAATATCAATAATGACAATACTACTTAGAACAATCAACATCCATATCATGCAATTTCTGGCTAGAATTGATTAGAAGCACTCAATTAGCACCACTCAATTAGCATAATTGAAGGTTTTATGATTTAATCGACACAATTGTGATAGGTTTATGACTTTTTTGTTACTTTTTCCCTTAAAAATCAAAATAAAACTTTGAGGATGCATTTGACCAACTAGATTTCTATATGGATAGGATATGATGTAAAATTCAAGAATCTTATTATATCTTATCAATTGTTTGATGAATCATTAGGGGTGTGCAACGGGAACCGCCCGAACCGGGAACCGATCGGACCGGACCAAACCGGTCGGTTTTGGGCGGTTCCCATGGTCGGCGGTCCGGTCCCCGGTTCCTAATCTTGGAACCGGTGGCCGGTTGGTCAGTTCCCGGTTTCAAGGTGGGAACGGATCGAACCGGACCGACCGGACCGAACCAAATTTTTATATATAATTTATATACATAGAATTAATAAAACATATAAACATGATAACTTATTGCAACCAAAGTTGCAATTTGAGGTAGCAACCTCTTATGTGGCCAAGAGACCATTAAAACCCCTTTTGTTACTTTTTTATTTATAGAAAAAATCTCCTTGTTAGTTTCGATGTGAGATTAAGACTTCAAGAGATCCGTGAATCACACGAATGAAGTTTGAATATTTTGCACGTGAAACACGTGTGGTTAGTTTTGTTGAATTGCCCGGGAATCGAATGGATTGATCGGTCAAGAGCGCGGTCACTCTTTAGTTCTTTAGTGCAAAAAAGTAGAGTTGATTTTTTTGGACCGGACCGGACCGGACCGGAACCGATGGTCGGTCCGGTTCCCGGTCCTAGGACCAAATGGTCCGGTCCACAGTTCGCAATTTTGGGAACCGGTGCTCCCGGTCCGGTTCACGGTTTCAAGGTGAAACCGGACCGAACTGGGAACCGATCACCCCTATGAATCATACTAATAAAGTGGAATATTTCTCATATCCATCCTATCCATTTTTTTATATGAATGATATATCAGTGTAAATGAACCTGAAAATTATACAAATAGAAATGATAAAAATCTTTCACAATACCCTTGCCTACTTTATTTTTTTCTATTTTTAATTATTTTTCCCTCTTTTTAATTCTTTTCCCTTTTCATAGTTCTCTAATAAATTTTATTATATATTAAACTACACTAATATACCTAAAATAAGTAATTACGTAATAAATATAAATAGGAAATATATATTAAATTTATACTATAAGATAAAAATAAATTCAAATACATAAATGAAAATAGGAAAAAAAATTATAGTTATTTTGAATCTTTATATTAGAATTCAAATATTATGTATACTCAAATATTATTTCAATTTTATTAATTTAAGAAGTTTTTTATTTGATAAAAATAATTTTTATACTTTGTATATTAGAAATCTTATCTACTTTTATCCCACCTCCCCCATGAGTCAATATTATTCAAACTATATCCATTTATATCTGACTTTATCCTATCTTGGGCAAGAACCAAATGCAAGTTATGATAAATTTTATTCTATCATGAATTTTATCCTAACCTACAAACATAGCTTGAGGAGTTAGGTCTTCAAAAGTCGTGGTTGATGTTGGTTTTCTAGATGAGTCATAATTACACGCTTAAACATGAAAAAGGGGAAATTTCAAATAAGAGCATGAAATGCCTTCATTAACTCAAATAAGAGCCTAAAGTAAATATTATTTTTAAAAAAGAACCTAAAATATCCTTATTCACTCAAAGAAGGGCCTAAAGTAAATTTTTATTTCAAATAAGAGTCTAAAGTGACTATATCAATCTCAAAGAAGTACCTAAACTCATTATTTGGTGAAGTGCAATTTCGTCTTCTAAATTTTTTCATTTGTTCCTTTTTTCTTTCTTCTTCTTTCCATAAAAACAAACTAAAAAAACTAAAACTAAAAAAATAAAATAAAATAAAGAAACACAAAGGAGGAAGGGCTCCCTCTCGCCTATGACCACCACCCATTGCTGATGGGGGAGCAAGGTCACTAGCGCTTGGGTAAGAGCCAATGACCCTCACCGACCAAAGGCAAGGGCCAACAGGCCCTCACCAAAAATGGGAGAGAGCTGTGAACCTCTCCTAAATCTAGGCAACGCTCGCCGACCCTCACCCACCCTCATCCATAAGTCCAAGGGCCGTCAACCCTCCCCCAGATCGGGGCAAGGGTCAATGGGGTGACGATAATGGCTGGTAGGGTCGTCAAGGACTAGACAAGGGCCAGCAACCCTCACCAACTAGAGGTGAGGGCCAATAGGCCCTTGCCAGGAACAAGAGAGGACAACAACCTTCTCTCTTATTTGGGCTCCTTGGTTTAGGCGAGGGTCGCCAACCCTCACGTGATTTAGTGCCCCTCTTATCAAGCGCCCCTAAGATTGAGGCAAGGGCGAGCGACCCTCACTCAAATTTGGGAGAGGGTTGCTGCCCTCTCCTATTTTTGGCAAGGGTCACTGACCCTTGCCCAAGTGCCAACCATTGCCGTCGCCTCACCGGTGAGAGGGTGATGATCATAGGCTAGAGGGAGGTTCTAGCCTATTTTTTCAATTTTATTAAAAAAACATTTACCTTTTTTTTAATTTAATTTTAATTAAAAATATTTTTGGATGAATAGGCAAAGGCAGAGAAACGTTAGGCAGAAGAAATGGTTGCTGTTTTCAACAAAGAGCTCTTGAGCTGGTACTTGATCACCCTCAAGCTCAGAGAAACTATGGAATCTGGACTGCCCAAGAATCAACCTCCAATGCATCCACGGAAATAATAGATCGCCACCACCACCAGCAACAACCTCAGGAACACCAGGTTCTTAAGCTACGGCAAGGACTATTCGAGGCTTTCCAGGTCATGGTCGAGAACAAAGGGGTGAAAACATCTCAGAAGATGAGTTGAGGCCGACTGAGTCCGAATGGGTCGTCAGAGAGAAGCTTGAGCAAGCTTGCCAAGAAGACGAGGCCTGCTCATGGACAAGGCTCTCCATTTATCGGATCCCCCGATTTCTCAAGGATGGCGAGGACAAGGCCTACATCCCCAAATTGTCTCCCTTGGGCCATACCACCACGATAAGAAGCGCCTCCGCCAAATGGACCAGCACAAGTGGCGCTGCCTCCACCGCATCCTCAGGTGCACCGGTCATGAGATAGGCCTCTATCTAGATGCGGTGAGGGAAATTGAGGAGAAAGCTCATGCGTGCTACGAGGGCGACGATATCCATGAGCAGCAACGAGTCTGTGGAGATGATGGTTCTTGATGGGTGCTTTGTCACCGAGCTCTTATAAGGAGTCGTTGAGGGGTTTGAGGAACTCGGCTACCCTAGCAATGACCCCATCTTCTCGATGCGGGGATCGATGCACATGATCCAGCAGGACAGGATCATGCTCGAGAATCGGATCCCTCTTTTCATACTTACTGGTTGCTCGGCCTCCCAGGTCAACGATCCCAACCAAGAGGGGCTAGTGGCCAAGCTAGCACTCCGGTTCTTTGACCCTCCGATGCCAACAGACAAGCCTTTGACCGAGCTTAGCTACAACAGGCTGGAGTCTCTCAACTACACCACCGCCTTCGACCCGTTATTCGACCAAGGCGAGATCCATTGCCTCAAAGTGTTCCGACAAAGCCTTCTCCTCTTAGGCCCGAAACCAAAGCCAAGGGCATGGGTGGGTGCACTCCGACTGAGTTGCCGACAAGAGTCAGCAGCAATGCATCCACTGCATGAGGGAGCTCTGAGAAGCTGGGATCAAGTTTAGAAAGAGGAAGATGGACAAGTTCTGGGACATCCAGTTCAAGGACGAGATCCTTGAGATCCCACAGCTTCTGATCGACGATGGGATGAGGTCGCTCTTCCTCAACTTGATAGCCTTCGAGTAGTCCCACTTTGATTGCAGCAACAACATCACCTCGTACATAATCTTTAAGAACAACTTAATCAAATCCCCCGAGGACGTCAGGTACCTCCACTACTGCCGGATCATCGAGCACTGGCTTGGGAGCGATGCGGAGGTCATTGACCTCTTCAACCGGCTTTGCCAGGAGGTGGTCTTCGACATCAATGACAGTTACCTCTCTACACTGTCTGTGGAGGTGAACAGATATTACAACCAAAGGTGGAATGCCTAGAGAGCCAGTCTCAAGCACAATTACTTCAGGAGTCCCTGGGCAATCATTTCTATCTTTGCTGCTTTTGTTTTCCTTGTGCTTACTTTGACAGAGACCTCTATGGAGTCTATGGCTACTACAGTCTGGGCCCTTGATATTTGCAGTTTTTCAGATTCGTTCTCGCTTGGTTTTCCTCCCAGGGAACATGCCCCCGAAAGATTTTACGCAAAATTTCATTCAAATCTGTTGTTTTTTCCTTTTGTTATTTTCCTTGTATTGAAATTTGAAACAGAGTTGTAAACTACAGAAAGGGAAGCAACAAGTATGCAGTTTGTACAAGTATCAGTTTTGGCTGAGATGCGAGTCCTGCCGGAACGTCCTAACGGTTTGTATCTAAATTGATTTGTTCTAACAATTCCTAAAAGCCTCATGCCATTAGAACAAAACTCCAAACCTCCTAACAAATCCACAGGCATCGTTAAATCAGCTTTATGGTAATCCCTCCCATCTTAAATTAGAACAAATCATCGCCGACAGTATATGTAATGTGAACTCATGAAAGGCAAACAAGAGAGGGACTCTGAGCTGGCAAAGGCTGACACTTTCATTGTCTACCCATGAGCAGAAACAATCTTAGCTTCCAGCAGAAGGTCATCGTCTAAAACAACACCATTACCAATAAATGTTATGGAATCCTCGCTCAATGAACCTGCAAGTACAGACATCCAGCACTGATAATCATCCTCCTTAAAGCACCAAGACAAACTCAATAATAGTGATTGAATACAGAAATCATGAGGATTTCGAAGCTAATCCATATTGCAACAGTTCATCCTCTCGTAAATCGGCCATGCAACCAAAATGGGAAAGGGACAGCTAATAAAAGACAAGTGGAGACAAACACATAATAGGTAACAAAAAGGGAACTAAGAACTTCAGCTATATTTTTTTGGTAAGGAGGAACTTCAGCTATATTAAAATGACAGCAATACAAAAAATGCCATGTCTAAAGAACAAATTGGGACTACCCCTCACTAAAGCTAAGATAGAGAAAGTACATTAACTTCACTCCTCTTGAGGAGTTTCCACGATGGTTTCAGTAGGCTTATCTATAAAATTTCTTTCAGAAAGGTGGAGTATCAGGCAACATGCCAAAATAATCTTTGAGCCAATCTTTTGCTGTGAGAAAGCTCCATCTGCTGCCATGACACCAGGATAAGAGAAGCCTACTCGAGAACTATAAATAGATCATACTCAAAATATTTAATCCCTCGGAAGGCTTGCACTATCAGTTGAAGATGCTCCCTTTCCATAGCGCTGATGGAAAAGAAGTAGAGTCAAAAGGCAAAGTAAGTATACATACCAAAGAATTGCAGAAGCAGACATGCAGAAAGAGAGAACATAAAGTTCAGCATACCCGTTTGCCGAAAGTAAATGGGACATATTTATATTTGACCATAAGCATTATCTGTCTCCTCATTGTAAGCGTAAACAGCATGACCCAGTAGAAAAGGAGTACTGGCCAGAAGACAGGTACATCGAACACGCTGAAGAACGTCACCACGAAAGCAATCACAAATGCCCATGTGATTTGTAACCTTCCATCGAAAGACAAGAAGAACATGTTAAATAAGTAACCATCCAATCTTAGCAGGAAATGAATTTTTATATCCAAAAGCTTTCCCAATGGAACCAATGGAATCAGCAGATCAAAATTTGAATCTTCAAAAGCATAAGCATTAGACCTTCTATAGAGACTGATGAGTCAAACAATTATTGTATGACTTAGTGCAAAACATTGTTTGGTTTTAAATCAATCAAATGACAAGAATATTGCCAGTCAAAGATTGTTATAAAAAAAAGGCTATACATCTGAAAGGACATAAAAGAAGGAAACATATCATCACGGGAAATCTCAGCTTCTCAATTGGCTCCCAGAGTTTACTTTAGATTGTCAATTTCAATTGCCCCTCATAAATAAACTCAAGCATCCACATGTAATTGGACAGAAAAAACCATATACAGAGCAGATCAAGAATGCTGGAACAGTAAAATCATATCAAAAGGCATTTTTACATCATGGCAAGCATTTTTAAAACCAGTCTCAAGTCAAGAACAAGTGACCACCTGTGATAACAAAATTCAAACACGAAACTGAGACGCCATGATGGTTCCACACCATTCAACTTCTTCAGTTGCCAAATTTTGAATCTAGTCATGAGACCTCCGGCGCCTCTTTATCATCCCAACCCAGCAAAAGACATCACATTCTAAAAACATTATATAGACCAATTTCACTGATCTCTCACAAATTAAAAACTGTTCGGTTTCTCCAAGAAATCCAAACTGAAGGCAAAAATCATCACACCAATCAAATCCTTCCACTTGAAGTCGGAATACCCAGAACACACAATCACATCTTTCTCCTTCAAAATGAAAGAGATCAATTCCACCAAATCCAATCAATAGCAAATCATAATAACCAATACCAAAGTGCCCCCAAAAATCAACTCCCACTGAGAAAACCTGGGATCGGTCTTCAATTGAAAAGCGTCACAAAACACTCCCTAAACGTTAAAAACGTGAACTTTACCGATCTCTTGCAAATTCAATCTATACCTTCTGCCTACAAGTTATCCAAACTTGAAGGCACAAATCGCCAACTACAACGAGCCTTTCCACCCACAAAATACCTCGAATTCAGAGTATTAGGAACACACAATTCCATCTTTCGCCCCCGAAGTGACGCAGATCAAATCCACCGAATCTAATTAAGGCAGCCGATCGCAATCACCAATCGAAAATAACAATAATGCGAAGCGATCCCAACCCATAAACCTACCAGCACTTGAACTCGGGGAGGCGGCGGACGAAGGGCCTGAACTCGTCGGAGCCGCGGGTGGGGAGGGAGCCCCCGCCACCGCCGCCGGCGAGCTCCTGGAGCTCCGGGTCGACCTGAGGGGAGAGGAACCCGATGAGCAGGTTCAGCATGTAGATGCCCAGCGCGTACGTCACGATGTAGAAGCCCTCCACGAAGTAGACCCGGACGAGGTACACGCACGCCACCGCCAGCGTCGCGACCCACCGCCGCGGCGCGTGCGGCACCGACCTGTCCAGCAGGTGCTGGTACCGCTGCGAGACGGCGAACGCCCACCGCGACACGGCGGGGGACGCGGCGGCGGAGGCGGAGGACGCGGCGGCGGGGGCGGCGGCGGCGGCGGGGGCGGAGGTGGAGGTGCCGGGATCCATCATGGTCGCGTTTTTCTTCTTCTTTCTTTCTTTTTTTTTTTCGCTCCCTCGTTTATGTCGTGCGTGGTTTGGAGCGTTTCGAGGATCTGGTCTCTCTGTTTTTTACTTTTTATGTCGGGGGTGTCTGGTTTCTGTGCATCGCAGATTCTTCAATGGTGCTGGTTTGGAGCGGGTATGGACGACGCAGCCCGATTGCGCCGACCCGACGGGTTCGGGTCGTGGTCCGGGCCGGGTCGTCATCACTTGTCTTCGCTCTTTCCTGTGAATCTGTCCAATTTGGGGAATCACATCCTCCGGATCTGTTTGGCGGCTATGATGATGGCATGTGGATTGATGTTTTTTTACTTTTTTGAACGATGATGGTAGTGGTGGGAGAGGAAAGAATATGACTGCACTAATAGAAAGAATTCGAAAGGAATCATGTGATGAAATTATAAAGGAGATATAAACTATAGGTGCTTAGATTGAGAATAGTAGTTTTCTTTTTTATATGTTTTTGGAAGGTTGATTGCCACGTATTGTAGATGGGTGAAAACCTTTATCAATAGGTGAAAATACATTGTTGGTTCTCTAATTTTATGATGTCATTTTTACGTGATCTTTGAAATCGTGATTTGATGATTGTCATTAAACTTGCAAGTTGTGTTTGGTTGCTCCACAAGAGGTAGAATAGGCTATCCCATCTCTTGATGGGATCACCTCTCTCATTTTTTGAAAGAAAGATATATAGATTCAATAATTAATAAATATAACATACTCAAATTACTTTTAAGTATAATTAAGAAATATCATCATTATACCATTAGCTAAGATGTATCAATTAATAGACTACTTCACTTACAAGTATACCCTACTTTGACTAGCATTGATTCTGCATCAATTTCGATGAATAAAAAATTAAAGGATTTAACTTGAAGAATTTTGGAAAAATAACAAGTCCAAGGTACTATATATTGAAAAGGGATAAGTGCACTAGAAATCTTAAATAGTTATGGAAGTATAAATTATAATGAAATCTTAAAACTTGTCAAATTGATACAATCAAATCATTTAGTTAACTCATGTCCAACTTAACTAATGAAAATATTGAATACATTTTTTAAAATATTTTCTCTCTCCTACACAAGAATGACATGGCTAAATATGTAACATGAGGCTAAAATGATGTTGTTTTGATCTAAATTTGATTTTAAATTAAATAAAAATAAAGCTAAATTAAGAAGAAAAGAAGAAGAAGAAGAAGAAGAAGAATGAGGAGGAGGAGGGTGAGACTAGGTGACAAGGACTTGCAGTCTTTCCATGGCTCACTATCGTTGAGAAGGCCAGGCAAAAGTGAGGATGGGCAACAAGGGTTGCCGATCCCTAACTAGTGAGGCTAGTGGCTAGTGAATCCACCCGATCTAGGCGACAACCGCGACCCTCGCCTAGATTTGGGTGAGGGCTTGCAAGACCTCACCTGCAATCGGCAAGGATTGCTGACCCTTAGCCAATTGGAACCCACCATCCCTATGATGGTGGGGTGGCTACAAGCCCTCGTCTTTTGCCTTGCCTTCTCTTTTATATTTAGATTTAAAAATTATATTTAAACCAAAACAACCTTATTTTAGACTTATCTTTCATGTTTTAACAAGGTTAACATCATGTTGCAAAGAGAAAAATAATAAAAAGAAATCATGTCAGCATTTTTCACTAGTGAAATCAAAATAGAATGATTCGATTGCACTAATTTGATAAATTTATTTACTCAATTACACTTTTTGTAAGTTATAAGGCTCAATTGTATTTTTATAATAAATTTTAACTGGTACACTTATCCCTTTCAAAAAAGAATGCAAGTTAAGGGATGAGTATGCGCTTTCTCAATCTTCAATTAAAGGAGTGCCAACTAAGAATGTGCACTGTTTCTACTTTCAATTTAACTTGGATTTGATCTACGTAACGCATAACCTTTTTTTGGCATCATTGTTTTTCTTAATTATAAGAAAATTCCCGGGAAAAAATGGCTTAAACTGGGAGTGACCAGACTTGAAGTCCGCCATTTCTTCGGGCCTGCATTTCCTCGGGAAAGACAAAGCTCTCGCTCGCTCGCTCGCTGGTTTGTTTCAGTGGATCTCAGCATCTCTTAAGGTAATCTGCACGTAATCATCGTTCTTGTGTCTCTATCTCTATACCCATTTGCTCAATGTGCATAGATTCTTGATCTGTATGTATTAATGTGCGTGCCCCTTTAGCCTTCTTGCCCAGATCTCTCTTTCTCTCTGTTCTTGTTCGTCTCTGAAGACCGTCGATAGACATAGTTACCAATGCTTCACAGGATCAACTTGGTTGGGCTTGGCCTCAACCAGATAATTGGCGAAAACCCATGTTTATGCAGACATTTTTCCTTTATATGCTTGATAATTTGGCTGGGAGATTTCCCAAGATTTGTTGTTTCTCATGCCCAGATTGTCGAATGCTTGTTAGTCAATGAGGAAGGCCTCTTTGACTGTGTTGATGTATGCTATTGGGGTTAATCTGAATACCCACAAATGAAGTTTCGATTGTAACAAAGGTTGATTGTTTGATCTTTGTTGTCGTATGGAAGAGCTGCTTCTAATTTCTGAATAGGAAGGCTAGATCTCTGGTGATGTAATCTTATCAATGAATTGTTTGTGATGTGGTGCGCTAATTACACGACAGAAGTTTGTTGCACAAGTGTCACTGCACAATTTTTACTTTGGCACGATCTTGTGGCATAGCTGCTTATGAGCATCACTTGTAATTACGACCTTGAAAGCCAACTAATACATCCAGGATGTTTTGTTGGCTCTGAGAGGTAATGCTGATCGCGACGTGATTCCAGCTTCCTTGAACTCTCTTCTCTTCAATTACCTCTGTATGTTGTTCCATGGTGACTCTGAACTAGCCATCTGAAATTGACTGTCTTTTTCCATGAATCTTTTTCTGCCAATTATATCGGTTGATGTTTAGCTCAGATGATGGTGAGTGCCCTATGAGTAGCTTGTGAGATTCAAACAATACATGCTTCAAATTGCTGGTCTAACTTGGATGAGTTACAGCTTTTGATCATTGCATTGGGTGGCAAAATGGATGCCCAACCAGTGGACTCATCATCTCAATCCCTTCCACTTCTTCTGAAGATAAACCCACTGTCCCTAGCATTTCTCAGACAGGGACCCCTTCCTATGAATTGCCATCTTTCTTATCTGCCTCTGGCATATCATCTTGGACAAGAAATTTGAAACTTCCGCAGCCTCTAGCAACTTCAAAGGATAGTTCACAGAGTCCAAATTCAGGGATTGGGACACTATCAAGATTTGCCAATGGCATGGGATTTCGATTACCTGCAGGAACTCCTACAACAAAAGAGGCTGATCAAGGCACCTCAGAAAATGCTCAATCTGGTGGCCTCGGATCAGTGGCAAAAGGGTTGCTTGACTCATCTCGCAATGCTGTGAAGGCTGTGCAGGTCAAGGCACGTCATGTTGTCTCACAAAATAAGAGGAGATACCAGGTAACACTAATATGTTTTATGGACCATTTCGAAATCATATAAACCTTGTAGGAAATGAACAACTAGCATGACATGGAGGGGTACAAGTGGGTCCTTGCACTTAGGTCTAATTCCTGGAAAACCCTGTCCAAGGGATCTATGCAACAGCCCCAATCATAGGTGTTAATCTTGCAATGTTTGTATTTCATGGATGCAAATTAAATCTTCAATCTTAATATCTAAAGGAATGAGTTGAGTTAATACTGACCAACTGTTTTGAAATATGCATTTGCAAACACAAAGGTTGAGTAGTAATCACCTTTCAGAAGAGGCTGGGCGTAGGTATTTTGAATGGAGGTCTTGTGTAAACTGTCGCACGTAAAGCTGGTGGAGAAGAGCTATGGATACTCCATATGCATATTCTCCAATACTTATGTTCATCATTCTCTTCTATGAATTCATAATTCTGTTATAAATTGGCAGTTGCTTTATTGAGCATAACTTTGTGTTATTTTCAATTCTAATGCTGTCACGTACATTCCTTTTATCTCTTTACACTCCTATTTGTCTGGTAATAGCTCTTTTATATGCTCATTCGGTAGTATGCTTAGTCTTTCAATTGTGCTAATCATGCCATGTACTTAATAGGAAGGAGGATTCGATTTGGATATGACATATATCACTGAGAATGTAATTGCAATGGGATTCCCAGCTGGAGACATAAGCTCAGGTCTATTTGGGTATTTTGAGGTGAAAAGCTCTGCCAAAATTTAATATTTGTTCAACCTCAGACTATCCAACAATATAGTAACTGAAGCTTATTTTCCAGGGCTTTTATCGTAATCATATGGAAGAGGTGATTAATTTTTTTGAGACGCACCACCAGGTAATTTTATCTTTCAAACAAGTGATTCCTATGAGTTATTTGTTTATTTATTTTTTTATGCTCTCCCCCCCCACCCCCTTACAACGCACTTTCTACACTTTCTAGTAATCCGTGTGTTGATCTACACTGGGATATGTAAATCTGCGCATATTTTATGTTAAGACATGTTATTGAGGAGTCAGATGAGTTAGATAACATTTGCTGAGTTTGCAGATAGTTCTGTTGCAATCTTTCAAAATTTAGCCATGGCATAACAAAGCTTATATGTGAACATAGGTCTGTTCTGTTACATCAAACTTTTCCTTTCTAACAAAATGATATGGAATCCAGAAATGAGATGATGTCCCCAAAATTTGTCCACTAGTACTAAGCAACTATCTTTTTAGCTTCAATATCTTACAGGAAAAAAACAGACAGATTGTCACTTTCCATTTTTGCACTTCTTATCCATGACCTAGTCAGGGTGGCTGCTTCTTTTTCCAAGATGTGAGGAATTGCATTATTTCGTCTTAATGGTAGATATAGTAGATCCACTCTGTTTCAAATTCCTGCTAAACAACACTGTCTACTCCTTTTCTATGATTTCATATGTTTACTGGATCAGTGTTTTCTGCAAGATAGCATTTTATTTGGGCAACTTAAGTCAGCAGATTAAATTGTTGAGAATCTTGAGAAGAGTTCAGTTTGCTTGTGTGCTTCATTCCCACAAAAATGTCATTGCTGTCTAATTTGCTCCCGTGCTGAACTAGTTTAGCAACTGATCTCACCTTTCCTTCATTAAGAGATGGTGCTTGGGAAGATTCGTTTGACATTCTGATTGCATTGTTTCCTATTACCACCTTTGTCATTGTCTTAACTACTGCTTCATATAAGCATTTTATCTGCAGGGAAAATACAAAGTCTGTAATCTCTGTTCAGAAAGGCTATATGATGCATCACTTTTTGGTGGAAAGGTAATATTTATACTCTCTCGTATAATTCTGTGGGTGGGGGAGGTTTTGACCTCTCAAAGTCAAAGTTGATTATTTGTTAGTGCCATGATCATTATGGCTTTCTGCTAATTCCCAAGTATGGGCTTTTGACTTTTTGGATGCATCATAGGTTGCGACCTTTCCATTTGCTGATCACAATTGCCCACCTATGCCACTTATACTATCCTTTTGTCAAAGTGCATCCTCATGGTTGAAGGAGGACATAGAAAATGTTGTGGCAGTTCACTGTAAAGCTGGGATGGGTAGGACGGGGTTGATGATCTGTAGCCTTCTCTTGTTCATGAAGGTAATCAGATACAGAGACATACGGTTCATCTGCTGGGCACTCGTATTTGTTTATGGAACTGGTCTATGTTTAGTATTTACTTGACTTCCTTTGGTCCTCTGTTTTTTATTTGCCACATGATGCAGATCTTCCCTACAGCTGATGAGGCCGTTGCTTACTACAATCAGAAAAGATGTATAGATGGCAAGGCTCTAGTTCTTCCAAGTCAAATTGTCAGTCAATATCACATGCACAACAATTTCTAATGCAAGGTGTCGATCACCATTCACCATCACATCTTTCTCACAATTTTTTAATTCTGTGAACAGAGGTATGTCCAGTACTTTGAGCGTGTTTTAACCGGCTTCAGTAGAGAAATTCCAGCTGGACGTAGGTATGCTCCTTTGAATCAGTTATAGAATAACGTTGATTGGTGTCACACCATCCTAAATTTGGAAATTCATCAGATGCATGCTTAGAGGATTCCGGCTTCACAGATGTCCCTCCTGGATAAGGCCAGCGATTACGATATCTGATCATAATGGTATGTTTTGCATCTCTTTGCAGATTGTACTGTTCATATTGTCTCCATATGTTTTGCAAATTGGAGACAAACATTTTTGTCTCTGGCTTGTATTCAAGTTACTTTTGGATGCTCTTAATAATGTACCTTGCTCATCAGAATCTGGTCCGATATCAATACATATATCTCTACTATATAAGGATATTTTGTTATTTTCACCCATGAAAATTAGTGGCCAATATGACTCATCTTAATACGTAGTAATGTTTCAGCCAAAAAAAAAAAAAAAGGGGGAATAATGTAGCCATCCCTAAAGTATTCATAACAGGTGTTGTTTGCTTGAGGACTTTTATGCCTATGTTACATGCTCCTCCATAATCTTCAGTAAACACATTCTTAATTGGGAGATTTTTCTTTGCTTATACAAGTTTTTGAAGCTTTGCTACTTTCTCGAAAGAAAAGGAGAACCAAAAGAATAATTAGGCACTGTGTAATCCAAACTATTATTTAAAACAGAAATACTGATAACTGGACTGAAAGAACTAGGATGGTCAAATTAAGTTCGAAATGATTATAAACCCAATATGCAATCTAAAAGTCAGGAGCTGGATAGTTTCACGTTTAAGTAAGTGAACTTCAGCCAAAAAGTTGGATTTTAAGCTACTTTTGAATTTTCAAATTGGCTTTCTCTGGATTTCTTGAGATCTGAGTCATTTTGCTTTTCTTTTGATGCTTAAAATTCTGATGCTTCTGACATGTAGTAGAGAAGACTATGTAAGTCCAAATGTCCATGGCATCAGGATGTCAATAAAAGAGTTTGCTTGGAAGGAGTTTGCTCGGAAGGCTACCGTAGCTTCATTTTACATACTAAATGAACAAAGATGTCAGAAAGAAACATAGCATTCTCTTCAGCTGAAGCATTATCTTATTTAGGAGTTCATGCCAAACCTTATAAAGTCTATCATCTTTAGTTTCTGTCAAATTTTTTCTGTTTGCTAATTCCCCATATATTGCACCCTCATCACTTAACTTAGGACCGGGTTGATGCTTATTTGGAGCACCCTAATGTTTGGTAATGTCAGGCTTTCTTCATTCAAGTGCCTTTTTTGCCCCCTTAAAAAGCAGCCTGACGATTGAAACATATCTTTTTACCATTTCATTTGTACTCTCTGTCCATAAAACTTTTGTGTCTCAGCGCATCTGTATGGGGCAGCATAGATTTCCTGTCCATAGGTACCATCATTGGTCTTGAGGCATTTGATGTTTAGTGTGGTCTTCAGTGTCAAGTTGAATAAGTCAAATTTCCTGCACTTCATTTATGTCAATTGCGCAAGACTCGAAATAGGAAAATCTTCAGCCTTTGAAATTCTGTCTTGGCTGTTCACATTTCTTGTTTGCTTCTAACCAATTATCATTATCACATGCTACATGAAAGACTACTTATGGATGTCTCTCAAATTGATAGGTGTTCTCTTCTCCTCCAAAAAGCATCCCAAGACTAAAGATCTAATGGTAAAAAGCCTATATTTGAAACGTCTTTATTTGAACAACTTCTTGGCAACTTCATCTACATCAAGCCTCTACAGACATTTCTTCTTTGTGGAGTCATATTAACCTGAGCTTTTATGCATTTGAAGCCACAAGATTTCTGGATCAAACCACCCAAGAAGGGAGTGATCGTTTTTGCTATACCAGGAGAGCCTGGCCTTACAGAGTTGAAGGGGGACTTTAAAATCCACTTTCATGAGTACCAAGGAGATTTTTACTGGTTTGCTAATTACTTTATTCTTCTCCTTATGTTTTTTTATTGGACCATAGTGCACTTGGATCGGAAATGATGATGGCTCAATATTGTAGCCAAGACCACATAATTATTATAATGACTCAATGAATAAATAAAGCAAAAAGATGACTCAATACAATACTGTGTAAACAATAACTATTGGGGTAGCCTCAAATCTCAAAGTAGTATTTCGGTTATACAGCTTGCTTTACTTTTCCATGCTTATTTCTGTCCATGAAGATGTGACGGAAATTGATGTCGACAACAAAAAAAAAGCTTATGAACCACCTGCTAAAATTAAGCATGTCTGCAATACCTGGTTTATCGGATACTATTTGAAAGATTTTTATAAGTTCATTGATCATGGACAGAGTTTCCTTATTTTCTTGTGTTGGCTTAGGGCATATGCATCATTTTAATTACCTCATTCGTTGTTCTCTTTCAGTTGGTTAAATACGACAATGATGGAAAACAGAACACTTTTAAGCTCATCTGATCTTGATGGCTTTGACAAGGTAAAAAAAGTGGTTATTGCCTGTGTGCTACTTTGAGCATATGTAAGTTTCTCTATAACTTTATTCTTCCCTCATTTAAGAACCACTGCTAATCACCACGCAGAGAAATGTTCCTTCTCCTGGATTCCACGTGGAAGTTGTAATGATAGATTATGATGGCACAATGCCAGCAAAGGCCAATACTGACTCCACTGGCAAGGAGCCTGATACAATGTCAAGAAGTTCAGATCCAAATGGCAGAGCCACAAGCAAATCAACCAACACAAAGGCATCTCAAAAAAATGACAATGATGATGATGTTTTCTCCGACAGTGAAGGAGAGGAGACCCGTCCCTCAAATAACAAGCAAGTACGGCGTGGTGATGAGCCAACTCTTGTTCCTGATTCCAGGAGTTCATCAGTGAAGCAAATGGAGATCTTGACGCAAAGTGCTGATAAGCTGTCACTAGGCAGTGAGCAACATTCACAGGGTTACGCTAATAAGGAAGTGCATAGTGATGGAGCTGAGAAATCTGCTCCTGGCCTGGAGATGCCTAAGCCTGACTCTGGTGGAGTCAGTGACTTTAAAGCCATAGCAGCTGATGCCTCGGTTTTTACATTCGGAGATGAAGAAGATTATGAGAGCGAATGACGCATTACAGTCCATTGTTGTTTTGACCTTGAACACTACAAAGAATCCCAAGACGTAGATTGGAAGAGTACAGGAGCATCTAAACTTGAGAAGAGTTGGTTAACAGGCTTTCATGCATATTTATCGCATTCATATATTTCTCGTCCCTGTCGGGTTCAATTCCTATTCTTCTCAATTGGTTACGGTTCAGTTTCAGATTTTCACATTGAAATCATCTTCCTGCTTTCCTTTCATTTTTTCTCTTTCTTATAATGTAACCATAACTTCATCTCCTTAGAAAGGCTGAGAAAAATATTTCGCTGCAATGGTCATAATAAAATCAGAAGGCCAGGAGTCGAATGCTTCACATTTTAGTGATGTTTAGAAAACAAACTGTGAATGCTGAAATTTGTCATGCACATGTCAAAGCACGTGTGATGAACTTGCTCATGTCTTAGGCATTCGCCATTTCTGAAAGGCATAATAATGCATTGAATACCAGTCGACGATGAATTTCTAAGACTTCAAACCGTGCAAATCGTATAGGTTCTTCCATCTTGATTGACCATCACTTTCTAAATGAAGCATAGCTCAAGAACCAGCAGTGAAAAGATCAGCCCGATGCCCACGTAATTTAATACGCTCTTTACATTAGGAGTGATGAAACAACACAGTTGTAAGTATGTCTTTTGATACATACTACTTCAGAAATACAAACTCCATTGAAAGTTTTCTATGAAAAAATAGAAAAACCAAAATGCAGAAATCAGCTCTGAGAGGCAACTAATTTCCATCGTCAAAGCAGTAGCAGCATCCAGATGATTTCCAAAGCCTGAAGAACAAAATGCTGGCCCAAAAAAACCACCTAACTTATCTATGAATTAAATAATCCACACAGTTCCGTCATTACCCAAAATTGGAATCTCTGAACCATTCTGGTGCAAAGGCAAAATTCGTCATTGTACGTTTGCCAAATTGGTAGGAGAACAATTAATCATGCACGTAAGCCATCGACTTTTTCTTTGTCAGATCCTTGATTTAGAACTTCTTTGATTTTCTCCGCAGCTCTTTTTCCTTATGTTGTTGCACAATCTTGTGGAGAACAGAGATCTCAAGATCCTTTTGGGATAACTCATGCTTCAATCTTTCAATCTCTTTTGAGTGGTCTTCACACCGATTTACCATTTGAAGATCCTTTTGCCTCAGCTCCTCCTTCAATCTCTCGATCTCTTTCAAGTGATCAGTGCACTGATTAACAGCTGCCACCTCAATCTCTCCAATCTTGCTCGCCTTCAGTTTTTTCAATTCCCCAGAATCCAACATCTCGGCTGCTCTCTTCTTTAACAACTGGCCGAGGGAGTTGTCGTGCATTGTTTCACGGACGCATAAATTAGCCTCAGTACCAGTACTGAGATGAAATGTAATTACTTTCTGAGACCGTCCAAATGAGTCCTTTAAGGAACCCAACAAAATATTCAATTAGTTTCAGAAATTAAGAGCAAAATGAGCAAAATTATCAAGAGCCTCCATCAAGAAAAGAATAGAAAGAAAGCAATCCTCTCATAATTATAGGTTAAGGGAAAAAAATTTACCTTCTCTAAAGTGCCCTCTAAACTTTCATAGACTCGATGTGCCTCTTCCATACTGCTGAAAACAGCCAAAGCTGAATATGTATCCCCACGAGCATTCTTAGATGGCTGCAGGAAGAAATGATCCACCACTGAACAAACATAATGAAAGCGTATGGCATAATAGCATGTCAAGCCACACATCTAGTTACTCGGTGATATACCAGTTCATCTCATTAACTCCCAGATCACTTCAGCAAACCATCAAATGTAGCAAGCTAAAAAGATAGTTAATTAAAGGCTAAAATTAAAGTATAAAGATTGAAATCTTGCTGTATAGATTTAATGCCCTTTATCCAATAGCCTATCACCGAAGAACTTTAACTTATGCAAAGTGCAAAATTCTTACATCCCAACTTCATTTTTTTCCTGAGATGACAGTACCGTTTAGAGAATATTTTCAAGTTGACAAGTTTGTCATAATAAATAATAAATACACGCAAGCATGAATGCACTGTTCTTTCATCAGTCATATACAAAATTTCCTATGTCTGTAGAGAATAAAATGAATTGGCCGAAAATAACAATATAGGAACAGTTTAGCTCGCCAAGTAAAACTCGTAACATGTCTCAACATTTAGTAGGGATAAGACAGGCCGTGCTATTTTCTCTAACTAATCCACAGAAAACAAGCAAGAAGAGAAAGCATACACAGCTAAAACTCCCAAGAAAGCATCACCAATAACCAACAAGGTGGGTTTAACTACTACATTAGATGGCGCAGATAATATAACCATATCAACTACGTATTACAGTGTTTCAAATTTTCAAACCTTTGGTTCAACTGTAAATTCCCCAGGCATTGCTCTATGTAATTCTCCAATGGGCACAATTCTAGGTATCCTGTGAAGCAGCAGCTTGGCCACTTCGGAATCAGGTACCTAGAAAATGAGAAAATCAAGAGATCAAGAAAGGAAGGTTAATGATTCACAGAAACTCAAGTAGCAGGCAAAGAAACTCACAACATCATGGAGACACGGAATATTTGTATCGCATCCACGCTCAACAACAGCAAGAACAAGCTTCATTGCAGCACAAGCGTCATCTAGACAATTATGTGGTGCACCCTTCTCTCTAACTTCATAGCCCAGAACAGACTGCCAAAATGACACATTAAACTCATCAATAATACACAGAATGCATCTTCTGCTTGCTATAATTCTGCCAAAGGGATGTCCAACATAAGAGTGGAGAAGTAAGACTTGTAAGGGCTACCACATCCAAAAGGCAGAAAACTCAGATGTAAGCATTTGAGGGGAAACTTCAAAATAAATAGATGCTTTGGCTTTAAAACACTAGAAAGTAAATTATTACTGTATTGGCAAAGAAAGTGGACACGATACATCAAAATTTCGAGTTACTTGCCTTACACAGATTATTTAAAGATGGCTTTCTTTGAAAAGGTGCATCAGAATACTTGAAGATGTAAGAGGTATCAATTACTCTCGCATGATCCAGCTTCAGTGCTGAAACCAAAGATACAGAATGAAGAGTATAAACAAGGATGTATTCAACCAAATGGAAAACTACCAATTCTAAATGATTTCTCAAAGTTCTAGAACTGGCAGAGAGAAAATTTTAATGTATCAAATCAAAAAGCTCAATTACCTTGCAAATCATTATTCAAACTGTGGCCAACTAGAATAGTTCCATGTGACAATAGCTTCTTCATAGATTTCTGCAAAATAAGCCAACTTTGTCCCAGTGAAGTAGCACTCAACTATATAGACTAAGCATTAAGTTTAAAAGGCCATTCAGAGAATGCACCTGTACATCTGATAATGAGCATTTAACTCCATCCAAATCAGCTGCAGCAATTCCCGTAATCTCAGTTCTGTAATCTGCAATTGCTTTACCAGGATTCACAAACTCATTAAGTTTGACCTGCAACAACAAAGGTCTCAATGAAGGTCAAAATGTACAACAACAAATCTTGGAAAGGCAGCAGAAGCTATTGAACCTTCTGTTTTTGGAGAACATTTTTTTTTTCTTCAAATGATATTATTTCTAGTGTGGAAATTGTGTCTCTCTCCCTCCACCACAAAAGCTCCACAACCAACACCCACCAATTCCACCCCCACCAAAAAAAAAGGATATAAAAAAGAGAGCAAAAATTGCAGCAAGTTAAAACTAAAAGGAGAAATACAGCATGGTTTTATGTATCCTTCCTTCTTCAAAGGCCCTTCAACCATCATACTACATCATTGAATGTGGCCATGAACAAACAAGTACCTTCAGATTGCGATCCACAACACATACTCTCACACAAGCTTCAGTGCCATCTTCACATAGCACCATCTCACAGTCGACAGCAACCAAATTGGTTGATCTCATCACCTTGGACTTTTTCTTGAGCTTTATAACCACCCATTCCTGCTTCAACATCTAACCATATTAGGAGAAAAACAATGCAGAAAAGCATAATGCACATATCCATTGTGCAGCACATTTAGCAACAAAGTTGCACAGTCAAGATCATTTAGGGAATGAAAAACAACTGAAGTAAAACTTCATTGATCTTATCAGCACCCAGTACGAACTTGACAATATGAAACCACACATTAGGCCATACAAACTAATTGATCAAAATAGCATATTACTACAATTTCTGGCTTCCTAAAAAAGAAAAAGAAAAAAGCCAAATAATCTGCTGTTCCTTCTAAAACTCACATTAAACTTAAGTTGCTAACTTTATCTTAGTTGCAGATAAGTGCTACAACAGTGAATTTCTAGTAACTTACGCTTAGTAATCCTCATGATGAAAATTAGGCTACACACTGAAAGTGCCCTTTGACAGGACTTAACCCAAACAAGGCACTCTTTTACTCACCATTGGCAGTCCTGCACTTAGATTAAATGTGGAATATCTTCATCCACAAAATTGATACCTATCAGAAACTTTTACATTGGAATTTGGAGCACAGAGTAAGCTCTGCCTAAATAGGATCTCGATCCCAGCAGCCTATCAAAAATAGCTAATTTCATAGGCATTACCCAGTTTGAAGGATGCAAGGATGACCATGAGGATGGCAATCCGCATCACTGCAATTTCATTGCCTTAGCTCACGCGACTATGGTAAAACATCAATAAATTAAGGAACAGCAGTTAGCTATCTCATCATTTTTGTCTCCGAAATTTGCAAATAACAAATTAGCCTTTAATATTTCAAATATGTCTGTATTTTAGACAACATTATATCATACAGAATGGTTCTTGATTCTCATTGCAACTATAGCATGAAAAGCATCAAAAGAAGGTTGTTCCGCATTAGATTTGATGCAAATTTCATTCTTAAATTTGGACAGATAAATGAGAAAATGCATGATTGACAGGGGTGGAGGAGATCCCACCAACCCATCTGCATATCAGCATCACTCTATTTCTTTAAATAGATAGTCCTATAGTTCAAGTTTATATTTACTAACTGAAAGGCCCACAAGGGCACACTTGACAAGATGCCCTGGACAAATTAATCCTGCAACTCACAGTGATTATGTTATGACATCCTCAGTGAACACATGCTCAACCCCATTCTCTAAGCCACACTCAACTGGGAGCTCCAAATCAAGGGATTAACACTGCAGACGTGCTAACTTATAGTGATTTTTTGCAGATCTTCCAAATCTAAAACTAGTTGGACTTTTTATTTCTCTTGTCATACCTTGAGCTGAAGAAAGAATGAGGAGAACTAAAATATAAAAAGCCACTGCTGCTACCATCCATAATGGTCAACCTAGATTTTAATTACATCAACTGAGCCTTTGATGTCAATGGAGCCTTCCTTACCACACTATAACTGGTTGTTGCAGACTATGTAGCCCTGAATAAAACCGAGGTTTGACACTTAAGACAGGATTTCTGCAGATTCAAGTATTAAACTAGGAAACTAATTCAATGAAAAACCTCACTGAACATCTCACAAGTCAATATTCTATACCACTACACATAATTCATTATATTGCAGCAACAAATGATAAGGTGAACTTCAGAACATTTGTTGCCAAGTAGCACTAAAAAGAAAACTGGCAGTTCTGATAACAAACCTCTTCATATGATGGGAAAGAATATTCCGACGGGTATTGCGGATGTTCCAAAGTGAGACGAACTAATCTCTGCACTGCCACCATCCCAATTAACAAGTATTACAACATTTCTAACTGGAGGCCATGCAGGAGATGAAAGGCTAAAGGATGTATAGCAGAAGGAGTTATCAACACTAGACATAAGAAAAAGAGTATATCAAGATTCACAATATTTCACTAAGCAATAGCAATTAGCATGAAAGATGTAATCATACAAAGTCACAAGTTTAGCTTACCACAGACAACAGTAGAACCAATGAAGCAAAACAAAACAAAGAAAAAAATTTGTAACTTTATTTATATACATTAGACACAGGAAAAAGAACAAATAGAATTGCCTAAGGATGAATAAGTGAAGTACTGCGTTTGACATGGATGGAGACGTTTCTAACCATACATGTGTAAGCATACTTGAAAGAAAGAAAATTATCAAACCATTAAGGAGAATCTAGATGAATAGCAACATCACCAACCCTAAACCAATAGGTGCACATCATTCCACAGCAAAGTAGATTACCATCGAGCAGAGTTAGAAGAAATAGAACGAGAGAGAAGATTCACTTCTTGCATGCAATTTGAGAATATAAGTTCATCTTTTCAAACAAAAGTGCAATTACTTTATCACCTAAAAGAAAGATCCAGGGAAAATGTACATAAAGAGAAAAACAATTGTAACCTTGGTCAAGATGGAAAACCTAATAAAGCTACAGTAGGCGGAATTCAACAATTGTCAGGAATAGGGAAAACAAACATAATAGCGTAACTTCTACTGCTAGCCAAAACAGATGCAGTGGCTCAATGGCGCATTACCTAGGGGTGAGCGGTTCAATGCGCACGTTACCAAAAAAAATATAACGTATGCGCATGTTACCAAAAAACTATAACGTGCACGCACGTTACTAAAAAAATTTAACGTATGTGCATGTTACCAAAAAAAAAACTATAATGTACGTGTATACTACACGGTAACTTCCCATTGACATGTTATCTTGATACATTAACTTAACACTACACAACAATAATAGAATATAATTAGAAATTTCAAAACAAATAGCAAACTAGAAAGTATAAATAAAACACCACTAGAACAAGAATGTCTAGAGGTACAAGTTTTGAAAACAATTTCGATTAAACCCTTAAATGAACTCAGAAAAATCTGAAATTTGGACACGTTGTATTTAAGACCTAGAGGTACAAGTTTCATGAAGAAATCATAGTCCAATTCGTTCTGAATTAAAAGATAAAATCGATTTACTTTTCCTATTCTCTACTTGCACAGTTTTTGAAAATTTTTTGGTTAAATAGGCAAATGAACTACAAAAATTACGAAATTTAAATATGTTGTAGGAAGACATGAAGAGAGATATTTCATGCAGAACACATTTCCAAAAGAACCTCATAAAAAATGATATAGTCCACGCATTGCAACTTACAAGATCCGAACACATCAGATTGCACAGTTTTAGAAACATTTCTGATTAAATACCCAAATGACCTTCAAAAATTATGAAATTCGACTATGTGATAGCCAAGACCATAAGGTAGATATTTCATGAAAACATCGAAGTCAAATTCGTCCTAGATAATTAAATATGGACGGTTAAAATCCCTGTTCGTAGTACCATAATTCCAGATCTAACCATCTCCAAAGGACCACGATTTCACCTACCTATTCTTGTTTGTTTTCTCTAAATTTTTTATATGTGGTACCTCAGGATGTCCTTTACAACTTTTGTTAAGAAACCGAAGTGAAATTTCGACAAAAAGGTTGCCTTACAGTCCATGCATTCATCAAGGGTCGGTCCCAAAATCTCCAGATCTAGTCTTTTCAAAGAATAACGATTTCACCCACTTATACTTGTTTGTTTTGTCCCAAATTTGAGTATATTATACTCCAAGAAGTCCTTTACAACTTTCATTTAGAGGCCAGAGCCAAAATTCAACTAGAACATCACATACAAGTCACTAGAACATCAAAG
Organism: Eucalyptus caleyi; assembly: GCA_014182885.2. Taxonomy (NCBI): domain Eukaryota; kingdom Viridiplantae; phylum Streptophyta; class Magnoliopsida; order Myrtales; family Myrtaceae; genus Eucalyptus; species Eucalyptus caleyi. The sequence continues at coordinate 17,145,503 of CM024474.2, read as the reverse complement.
GTCAAGCTTTTTCTGCCCTAAGTAACCGGTTCCGGTTCCAGTTCCGAAATAGGTTCTGGTTCCAAAATAGGTTCCGGTTCGGTTCCGGTTCCCGGGTAACCCGGGAACCATGCTCAGCCCTAGCATTACCTACCAGTTAGGACTACGGTCATAGAGTCTTCCATCAAAGTAGCATTCATCTTCTGACGAGAGTAAAGCACTAAAAACCAAAATTACCAAATCATACCTGCTCCGGGGACTTATGCTGTGGAGATTCCTCTTTGAATAGCTCCGTTAGGGCACGGTTCGAATGGCACTGAATAACTTTCGCAAAAAGCTGCAACAACCAAATGACAATCAGCAGTCATCTTAATCGTTCACTATACTATGGAGAGCTAAATTAAGCCTAAATAAACCGATTCTCCAAAATTAATTACCTTCAAATCGTTCTCATCAGTGAAAGTCTTCAAGAAAGCAGCCAAAACCTCCTTGGACCTCCTCGAGGGATCACTCAAAGAGGCCCCTAATTGCTTGTCATAACTGTTCAAAAAATCCTTCCACACTCCTTTAGCACCGCTCATTCCCCGTTTCTGGGCCATTTTCACCACTTCAACAAGAACCTGCCAACAGTAGAAAAACCAAGAAACTTGACACTTCCAGGATACAAAGTCTGGTCACTCTAAATTAACCGACCCAAGAATGATTTAAGCATGCTAATTCATTATTTTAGAAGAAATTCTTCGAACAACCCCAAAGACACGCCTTCCACAGAGCCAGACACCGCTAGAACTGGTGAATTCGGTCACGCTATTAATTTCAACGCCCATTTTTTTTTTCGGGGTAAAGTACGTTTATCTAGAACTGCAAAACAAGTACCTGAGCTTCATACCGTGAACTATAGTATACCCAAAAAACCCGCGAAAGACCTAGTCCGTGTTCCAAATTACAGTTTAACGGATCAAGTCAAGAGGGGCGCAAAGAAAGAGAACCCAGATGAATTCAAGCGGAGGCACGGCAACGGACGGCCTCAAAAGAGCTGAAGATGCAGGCAGAACCAGGGCAACATAGAGGAAGAAGGGCAAAGCTTACTTTTTTCTCTGCCATGTCCAGCTGGTCTTCCATTGCTGCGAGCGAGAGAGCGAGCGAGAGAGGCGCCAAAGGAGAGAAAGGACCGTGGCGAGGCAAGAGATTCAAGTAGGGGTTGCAAAACGCGAACTGCGAAGGCCCAAGGGGCTTTTGACCATTCAACCCTGTCTTTAGACATTTTCATAAGATCCGTTTCGTGTTTTTTCTTATTTTTTTGCAAATTTCATCATACTTACGATTGATTTTATTTAATGCGAAAATTATAACATCCATAAATTTTTTAAATAATCGAATATTGGTTGTAAGATTTTATTTTTGTTTCGTGGATTTTTCAAAACTCAACATGTTTTTCAATTTCATATTTTAGGGAATATCACAAAGTAAGATCAACTCATCGAAAAAAAGTTGTCCCAACATATGATAAGATCTCTTTTTTTTCTTTCACTCCTTATTATCGGGACATTTGTAATTTATATTATAGATGAGCGAGCGAGTGCTTTGTAGACCCTGTTGATGGGTAAAAGTTGGTCCGCAAAACCCTAAAAACGAATTATATTTTCTTCATAAAGTGATTGGGCCTAGGTGGGCTGACTAGGCTTAAGTGGGTAGGCCCCGACCACAGGAGAATATGCTTACGCAAGCCCCACGTGAATCACACTTCAAGCCCAGTAGTCCTAGGCAGGCCCAGTAAGCTCTTGATTAGGCCTACGTGCGTTGAATCGCGAGGAGGAAAAAAAAAAAAAAACCTTTCATTCGACAGAAGATAAAAGACTCACATTCTTAGGACAAATACTACAAAAAAAAAAAATTCACAAATTATTCCTGAAAAACCTTAAAGTCATTCGCCGTTCACAAATACCCCCAACTTTTTATATATCATCTATTTCGAATTCATCCAAGATATATTTGTTACGTTGGTATAAGTTCTAGAATTTTTTATGACAAAAAAAGTTTGGATATTTGTATCACAATGGACAAGTTCAGAGTTTTTGATGACACAAAATAAGGTTCATGGTATTTGTGTCACAATAGACATAGTTTAGGGTTTTTTGCAATATTAACCCCCAAATTAAGACAAAATATCGTTGCCAATACACAAGTTATGTTTGTATACAAGTCACCGGCTTCAAGCTCAGGTGCTTCAAGCCTTTATGCAAGGGTAGCCTTTGCTCAAGGGAGGGCATTCGAAAATAGGGGAGAACATCATTGTATATTTCATTGTTACCATTTGGCTTTTATGATGACGGAGAAAACAACCGAGTTGAAGCAAGACTTAGTTTAAGGAGAGAAAATGTGTGGTCATCGATAGGTCAAGGATCCACCCTTCATAGATTGGGATAAAACATAATACTGATGGAGCCACTAAGAGCAATCCAAGATGTGCAACAGCTAGTGGGTGGGAAATGTATCAAAAAGTCATAAACCTATTGTAAGGTTTAGAAGTAAATTAGCATAATTGAAAGATTTTAGACAATGTACTAAAATTCCCCCCGGGCCAGACAATGGGCTTGATGGAGAGGTGAGTGCTTTATTTGGGCCACGTATCATGGGGGCCAATAAATTGAATCAAATGGGCCCGCTAAGATTCAAATGGAAACCAACTAGTTTAGTATCCTCCGTGCGATCATCCATGGATCATCAGGATCGCCTCCTTTGCATAACACATTAGCAACTTCTTGGTTTGTATATTGTTTCATTGTTTTAGTCTAGTTTACTTTTGGAGTGAGGTCTATAGATAGAGTAAGGTATGTGCAAATCTTATGATATTTTTGTGTTTCCAACTAAATTCACATTCACAAAACTTTGTATTGGATCATGATGAAATGAACATGTTATCAATCAACGCAAGTTACACTTACCAATTTGATGATCAAATTAAGTGTGATTGAAAAGAAAAATGATTGAGAGACAGTTTTTAATCTATTATGAAATAATAATCTGTTCCAAACCACAAAATATCAAATAACAAATAATTATAAATTATTGTGAGTAAACTCTTTCAAAATTTATGACTCATAATAAGCTATTATTTTCATAATAGCCCAAATATTGTTATTCTAGCAAAGCCCAATTGAAAATTTGGAATAAACTTAAGTTTGTTTATTGATCTTATTGACATTGACTTGGAATTTAGTCAGACATCCACTTAATTTGACGAGTAAGGGAAGGGGCTACTTAATTTACTAAACTGAAAAAATAATCGATGCCAATGGGAATCTTACCAAATAAACTGCTTAAACCTATCAATAATGATGGCCATTCTACCTTGGTGAGAAATTAATAATGTTCGATTATCAATTTTCAATGATCGAATAGCCTTTTATTAGCATTTATAGGTAATTGAGATTATCAATATTTAAAATTTAGTAAATAAGTTTTGGCATTTATTTTTTTAGAGCCTAACCGGACAAAAACTTGAGCTCCTCTCATCAATGAGTAGTACCTAGGGTATTCTATTTGGGTTGTCCTATTGTAATGTGTCATGTCAGAATTTAGATTTATCTTGGGCATGACATATGTATTAGTTGTGCCATGTTTTTGAAACCCCGATAAACATGAAATTAAGAGGTTGTTCAAGACATATGAGTCATATATAGACATGTAAAAATGTAACGAGATGTATGTTATAGGCATATAATATATCTAGATGTGTTCCCTCGTTAATGGGAGTAAATAAGTTGAAAGGCTCAACTTGCGAATGACATGTTTATTAAGCATATATAAATGGTTTGTCATTTGATGCAATGAACATGATTAAACTCAATCAAAACATGCTTAACCACATGTCCTTTCTAGAATTGCCGCCACTAAGTGTACCATAAGCTGCTCATTTTTCTTTATCTATGTGGCATAATAAATTTTTCTAATTGCCAAAAGATAAAGGAAATATTACGAAAAAAGAGGCCCATCTCCATAAGCATTTAGATGTTCACTAGCAAATATCCGCACCCTTATGTACCATTTGACTTGTATAAATAATGCAAAGAAATTATTAATAGTAATACACAATAAGAAAAAGTGCAACAGGCCAAAAAAGGAAAAAAAATGGAGAATCAAAAAAAAAAAAAAAAAGCCCCCAAAAAATGCACTTTCCTGGAGACAGAAAATGCAGCGCCGGGGGAGTGGGGCTTGCTGCTGCCCTCGCTGGCAAGCGGCGACGTGGGGGCCTGTCCTTCCCCTCTCTCTCTTCCAATTTTGTTTTTTGTTTCATTTTTTTGTTTTGTTTTGTTTTTTTTTTCACGTTTTTAAATTTGCTTTACCTATTTTCAACGAGATGCCGCACTAGCTCAAAAAACTAAAAAATGTCAGGTGGGATTTCCAGCATGTCATGTCCACAAAATTTGTTAAGTGGTAATCGTAAGGACTTAATTGCACCGAATTCAAAAGATTTGAGGCTTAATTGCACATTTTTCAAATATTCTGAGCATTCGGAAAAAAATTTAGAACCGTTGATGCAATTTTCCTTGGATAAAAATATTACAAAGATGTCCGCACATCTGCATTGACCTAAGCACAAACGCTAATGTTCAATCCAGATACAATCTAAAAAACACCAGATTAATTGGATAAAGTAAAAATACATTAGAAGGGGACTACAAGCACAAAAAACCTCGCATTGCAAAATATATATACATGACATTCGAAGAATAAATTAGATGGACAGTCTTATTGATAAGTAACATTCCTGCTGATTAAATCACCTTATAAGGAGCTTCTTCGAGACCAAAAAGAAAGAGAAAGAAAGAAAGGTCCTGGCTTCTAGCACGGACGGTCAAAAGTATTTATTAGGTGCAAGGCCACCCTTAGCAAACGTGCATTTTGCAGACCAATTAACTCCAGCTAACTACCAATCGAAGATCCAACCCAATCGAGATCACCTCTTGGGGTCATGGGAATATTCATTTTTTTGACAACTCGGCACGTGAAGTGGATTGAATCCTTACAGACAGGTTGAGAATCAATTATTGCACTTCAAGGTCTCAAGGGTAAGCATCATCCGTAGATTGATTGCAGACAAAGCCAAATATGAGTCCAAATTCGAGAGTGATCCATCAAGCTCTTTTTAGATGGCTAAACAGCACGCAACGCGCCCATCTAGGGAGCTGGCTTTCGTTCGGCTCTCTTGCAGAGGGGAGCTACGAGACAACGGAGGGGGAGGCCCAGGAGGGACGACCGCGAGGAGGCGCACGGCCCTGCGATTCCACCTGCCACGGGCGGCGCGAAATAATGAGATTGCGAGAGGGAGACAAGCTTTGCCCTCGAATCTCGATAGCCTCCCCGCCCCAGCTGTGCTCGTGTGTGGCCCCTCCTCTCCCGGGGATCATCTCCAAGATCCTTTCATGGGCCACGCTTGGTTGGCGGGACTAGCACGGGAGGGAACGGGAACGAGATTCTCCATCGGGCGTTTTCGGTAACATCAAATGAAGGGTAATGGATATCAAAGCTAGGAAGCTTTTTCGAGAAGAAATCTTGATATGACGGGTGCATCTCTCAAGTCGGTTGATCATAAAGTTTAATTTCAAAGTGATGGCATAATTGCTATTGCAATACCCATGTCTTTTCTCCCTCGTTCGAATTCCTTTATTACACTCCCGCCTACTCATTTCAATTAATCTCAAACCGATAGGTATTTTCCAAATAACCCGTGACCGCCCATCAAAATCAACCGTTGAATGTTAAAATGATATCACAATGTGATCAACTCCACCCGCGAGGAAAAAACACCAAAAACGATTTCTATAATTCCACTCGGTTTTTAGGCGCTGCAATATTGAAATATGCATTACCGAAATGCACGGATCATGGCACTGCACAAAGTGGGCGAATTATGGCACGGTTATATAGTGCAGTCACGTCTATGGAGGATTCAAAACACGTGAAAAACTCGCGGTAGAAAGATCCAGAGGTTATTTTTGGGTAACCGAGGGCATTTTGGCTGGCATATCTGCTTTTCTTGCTCCACCTTTCCCATCCGATCGTACCTTCCTTCTGCTACTTCCCACCCACACCCCCATGACCAGTGCCTTTCGGGCCACTCTAATTTTCGGTACATTTTTGTCCTCGTGGCGTGTTATCTTGCACAAAAATCGTGAACGAGGGATACCAATAAAAGAGAATATTAAGTGTTGGTTTGGTAACGTCTTTATTCGACAAAACGGTTTCTTTTAAAAATAAACATTTTTTTATTTTCCAAAATAATTTCTTAGTAAAAAAGAACACATCTAGTAACCTCATAAAATTTATATTTCGAAATAAAATAAAAAAATATAAATGCGTTTGTACAATTCATAAATTTTTTTATAACGTAAAATTTCTTTTAATTTTTTAACAATTTTTTAAGTTTTTCTTTTTATTCTTTTCTCATTCTTCCTTGCCATCGCCAATCGCCACCACCGGTCCCGAGGGCCAAGGAGGAAGAAAAGAAAAAATAACTTATTTATAGAAATTGTTTCCAATATTAATAAGCTACTTTTTTTACTTATTGTTTCTATTTAAAATCTATTTTTTTGGCCACTTTTCTATTCCGAGGAATAAAAAAATTAGTTGACGCTGTTAAATGGATTTTTGTTCATTCTTTGTTCCGGAGAATAAAATAATGAAAATTGGGAGAAATAAAATGTTATCAAACGGAGTGTAAATGTACATCGATTTTAACATTATTTCTCTCCTCGGGTTAAAAATAAAAGAAAAGATCATTGTGTGACAAATTCAATCCAATGATTGACATAAGTGACCCAATGGTTAAGTCGCAAAAATGCTAGGAATACCTGAATTGAGAATTCGGTTACCAAGTAAACTCATAGAACGAACAAGGAATGGATTTATTGGTATACGAGACCACAACCCTATTGAAAAATTTAAACAATTCATCTTTTCAATTTTACGCTTGCTAAAGATTCGGAGATACGTATAAAATAAAACTTAGGAAATTTAGCTTTTGTGTGCGATTCTTAATCCTAGATTGTTTTTCAATGCCAAAAAGTTTTATTGAAATCATAACCTAAAATCGTAAGTAAGAAAAAAAAGTCCTTCAAGCGCACCTGTCTAGTTTTGCCTGTTTAATCCATGTCAGGGGCACCTAGGTACAGAGGTACGGGGTGGATAGGATGTTTTCCCTATCACGAAACCTAACTTATCGATACTAAATTTTTGAAACTCAGAATCTATCTAGTAGGATCTTGCAACATCCTGAAACTTGGAAATATTAATTTCGCAAAAATGTAGGTTATTTTATTCATTTTGGAATTATAAATGTTGCAATTCTAATAATTTAGACATTCAACACAAAATGACAAGCCCATTCACAATAAGGTATATATATTCATATCTGATAGTAAACATTATCCTCCGACATAATAACTTAAAAAGCAAAATTCAAATCCTAAATAAGATTCCTCCCATGTTCATATATTTAAACATGAATAATCTGTGAAGAAAAAGAAGAATCTTGACGATAAGTATGTGCTTATACTTAATTAAATAGATCGATTTCATAAGAATGGTAGAGAGTAACAAGATGGGCATGAACCCTAGCCCCGAAATTTGCCTATATTCACCGATAATGAAAATTTGAAAGCTAACACTTACCCCCACAACCTTTAATACTCACTCTTGAACCAACATGATCCTAGACATGAGGTCACCTAAGGAGGATTCGCTCTCACGATGGCCACCCCAAGCCCTTATTCGTTTTGTTGACAAAGGGGATGACAGAGCATAACGTGACAATAGGGATGACTTATGGGTGATAGCTGCTAGCTACGATGGCAACGTGATGTTACAGCAATGGAGAGGTCGACTGGTAGTGGGTGGGGAAGAGAGTGAGATTTTCGTTAGTCAAGGATTAGAGTGGACATTTTCAAGTAAGTTCCACAAAGAAATAAGACGATAGTGTAACTTTATATGATAAAATTACCATTTTACTTTAGAGGATCCCAATATTTTAAACTCGTCTAGGCGTATTCACTTGTGACTCTTTCATTCGACACTTATATCATAACCATAATGAAGCACGTGAGTTCAAACTCCTTGGATCAATACCAAGAAAGAAAACAAACAGAGGGTTTCACATCTTAGACTTGAAGGAAAAAGATGAACATGCTCGGGTGCTCAATGAACACGAGATTAGCCTCAAGGATATAGTTCAGTTCAATGACTTTTTCTTTATTGGTGTTTAATCCAAAGGTTTTAATATGGTCATACCACAACAAAATAGTTAGGGCACTGCTAATTTGCCCATCATATTGCTTTCAAAGTCCCAAGATAAAAACTAAAAGGGAACAATTAATTCAAACTCAATTGCCTCAATAGTCAAGATCGATCTCATGCCAAATTTTATATGTCACCTCTTGTTAGAGATAATTGTTTAAAATGTCCTAAATTTATTGTATAACGGTCAATTTAGTCCTAAATATTTCAATTGTGTCAATTTAGTTTTAAAGCTTTTGACAATTTGCTAATTTAATCCTAAATTTTCTAATTATGTCAATTTAGTTATAAGTCTTTTGAAGATTTGTCAATTAAATCCTAAACATATTATTTGAATAATTATCTAAAATGATTATATTAATAAATCGTCCAAATGCCTATGATTAAATTGACAAATTATTAAAAGATTTAACTAAATCGACACAATCGAAAGATTTAAGACCAAATTAATCAATTAAATTTATAATTGTTTGGATAATTTTTTTCTCTCTTTATGAAAATTTAATCTTATTGAACATTTTTCCAAATATAATTTCAAGATCAATGACTATTTTCAAAATCGGGGGAGGGAGCTCTCGAGTGGCTCTCGTGACAATGCACTACATCCCCGCTGTCATCATCGAGGCTCTTTCTGCGTAGTTGCTTCGTGTTTTCTCTCGTCTTTTTTTTCCTTCCTTTCCAAAAGTTTTGTCCTTCATGTCTTTTTCACTTTTCAGAAACTTCCCCCCCACGAATACGAAACAGGGGGACGGATTCCAAGTTTAATCAAGCTATTTAAGTATGCATTTTTTAACATTTTCACTTTTAAGAATATTTTTTTATTTACAAATAATTCTTCTTATTTTTATTTTGTGAATAAAAATAGATTGTTATCTCTTATTTATGTGATAAATATATTCCATAACTACTTTTTTTATTTTGAAGAAAAAAAATTAACTAACATTACTAATCGAATTTTATTCTCGAGAAAAAAATAAAAAATAAAAATATCATGGTTACCAAACAAATTCTAATTTTCCTATTCCAATGGCCACAATCTGACTCGATTGTATTATTTGTAGCTAATTAGGAGTTTTCCTTGAGTAAAACTTTTTGGGATTGACACATCTTTGTCTATGGAGATTGGGAGGTTGTAGATGGTGATATCACAAGGAGAGAACTGTGCATATTGCGGTTCAATTGGAGAATTTGGAGGACTTGTGGGTGTGAATCAAATGCGCTTTTATAGATGATGTTGAGTGACCATTCTCTACTAATTGAAGCTTCACACCTAACAATTTCCAGACTTGTTCAAAAGAGATATTTATGATGGAATTGATAAAAGTAACAATTTCCACACTCATTCAAAAGAGATATTTTTAATTGAATTGACAAAAGTAACAATTTCCACCCTCATTGTAAAGAGAGATTTATGATTGAATTGACAAAAGCGCGATAAGCTTTGAAATTTTTGGATAATTTTTCCAATTTTCTACTCGTTGTGTCATCCTTCTCGTTGGGAGCAAGCTAGAGTTTTGGATCTCAATTTCTCACATGCCTTGGTACTCGTTTGTATACATTTTTCTTTGTTTACATTTCTTGGATTTCTCCACTTTTCTTTCATCCGTGTTTATTGGGTTCATAGTAGTGTGAGGGGGCCTATCAAGATGTAGAACAAATTTTTGTCGTCACACTTTGATAGTCTAACTTTTAGATACTTGCGCACTTGACTTTTACAAATAGAATAAAACATTGCAATTGCCATCGATCTTGCTTGGCAATTGGTACTTAACATTTGCATCCTGAATTTGGAATAATTAAAGATCAATTGGATATCTATGAGAAAATCAATCGTGATCAATTTGGAGTCCCCCTTCAATATGGTCTTAGATGCTCGATGTAACTTGCCTTCCCCATCAATTTGGAGTCCCCTTTCAATACGGTCTTAGATGCTCGATGTGACTTGCCATCCCCCCTTGCATGACGTCGGCTGCAACTTTGACTACTAAAGGATAGCAATAGAAATGATTCAACAGAATAATCTCGTAAAAACTAAACTTAAGACCACTTCGTCAATGGGAGGCATTTGAAAGTATAAACTATTATGAAAGAAATTGACCGGAAATAAAGCACATTTGCTCGTTGATCAACAGCTTTAATTCCTTTCTATGTGTAATCATTATTTTTAATTCATTAGACAAGAGAAGTTTCACTTTAATAAGAAGTGTCTTCGTAATTTTTACATATAGTATTGCTATTGTAATTTAACAAAATCAAGGAATGCCATAATACCTAATTTACCAACAAAGTGAGAAAATCATTTTTAATTTAAAACTTATTAATATTCATATAGGTTTGTGGTGTTCGAACTAAACATAATCTCAAACTAAAAAAAAAAAAAAATTGAAGTAAAATTTATGTGTTGTCAATGAAAATCCAAGAAAATCATGTACCTAATGCCAACATTTGAGGATGAACAGGAGACTTGACTTACGCTCTGCAAAGCATTTTGTAGTTGCAACCCTAACCACCTAAATAGAACAAATGAATTTCTAATAATGGTTTTGGTAATGTCAAATTAAGGCAAGATTCAAGAAAAAAAATAAGGAGTTGGAAAATTGAGAAAATTAAATAGAGGGCAGAAAAGTAAAAACAGAGTGGTAAAAATAAATCCATAGCTTTTCTGGGTGATGGGACAAAACTACCCCTTGAAATAATTGTGAGATTCTGCCCCCCCCAAAAAAAAAAAAAAAAAAAAAAACACTTGGCTTTCCTTTCTTGCATCATGTCGAAACAGAAAATCATGTTAAAAAAAAAGGTAAATAAAAACATGTGTTGGGGAGTAGGGGACTGCCGAAAACTTTTCAATTAAAAACACGTCGAATTTTTCAATTGACCTTTGGTCATTTGCCATCGTTTTTGCGCAAATTACTAAAAGTCGAAGGAAAAAGGACAAGATTAACAGGAAATCAAACATGATAGACATTATGAGTAAAATATTTATTAAATTATACATACACACTGCATAAAATGTATAGTACACATATAAAATGGCCTAATACCTTAAAAAATCCAAACTCTAGATCATATCCCAATTTTATCAATTTTTTTTATCTAATAAAGAACTACAAACTTTTACTAAAGTTTCAAATCTATCCCCACTAGCCCTTGATCCAAAATTTCTCGTAATAACAGAGTAATAAAAAATTCCTAAGCATGATTGTTCGAGCATCTTGAATGCGAGTTCTCTCTAATCGCAAGAGATTGAAAACTCTCAAGCATGAGAAATTGAGATCCCCAAACAAGATTCAATGAAAACTCTCATAAAAGTAAGAGCAATCGAAGAAAGCCAACCATAATTGTATAGTTTTTACCTAAATTTTAGGTTGAAGAAGAGCGTGATTTGAGTCGATGTGGAAAATTGATCTCCAAAAGATGTCTTCTTGGATTTGGAATTTGTGAAAAAACTAGACATTCCACATTACTAAGTGCAATTTTAGATAGAGTGATAATAGAATGAGAATCGAGTAAAAATTAGTGGTGTTTTATGAGACAAAAAAAGTTTAGGGTAGAATCAGGACTTGACATAAACTTAGTGGTTTTTTACGGGACAAAAAAAAAATTTTAAGGTAGGATTGTGATTAGACCAAAAGTTGAGCATTTTTAATGAAAAAAAAAATATTAGGTAGAATTGGAACTTAACTGAAATTTGAGGAATTTTTAGGGTATTAGGGTCACATAAACACATGACATAATTATATCCTAGAAAAAGTACTTCAATTTTTAGCTTGCATATCATCTTTTATTTAGCCAATTAGTGATGTAATAAGTAAATTATCACTTGTATGCCGAAAAATATCTATTATAATATGTCATCTTCACAGAGATAAATGTAATAATTATTTGATTGCTCTTTAAAATGATCAAATTAGTAATAAAACTCAGTCATTAAATGCGGCATGTATATAAAATTTTGTAGTTATAGTGATCCTATATAAATATGCAATTTTTTCTTGTTTATAACACAGTTGATTTGATAAACTCATGATAATATGAAGCTTAGATTATATAATAGTAATGTCGAATTTCTGTTGCGTATTTTTTCATCCCTCATCCCACATCATAAAATTTCAGTCTTCTATGTTACCAACAAAGGGTATAAAAAAACTCATCGACATCGAGTTAAAAGGTTGTTTGCTAACGTTTGCATAGCAATTTCTTTTTATTTTTGAAAGCAAACAAAAAAATTATTGAAAAACATTGTTTGGGTGGTTACAAATAAAATTAGTTGTGTATAAACAAAAGAAAAAATGATACAAATAATTACTCTTGCCAAGTCTCGATCTTCTGACTTAAACAATGCAAAGCCTTTACTACTGGGCTACCGTGTTAGGTGGTGCATTTTAGATACAAGAATATCACAAGATATTTTTTATTCCATGCCCTTTAGATATCAATTCACACTTATTGATTTGAGATTTTTTGTATGCACAACATTCTTATGTTCTGTGACCATATTTACTATTGTCATAGTGTTGTAACTAGATTATACAATTCACTTGGTTTTCTTCTTTTATGTTGAGCGTGCTAATACACAAGTTCCCTTACTTGATTAAAAGAGCATACATAAGATCTTGAAGATTGTGGAGACATAAAGATTTTAACTTTGAGGGTGGTTAAAGAGATTACATGGAATATTTTAAATTTAAATAACTATTAATACTCACATGGTAGGTTAGGAAAGACAAATAACTTTCTAAATAAGATAGTGGCAAGCGATTTTATTCAACAAGTATCAAAAGCAAAGTCCTCACCGAATCTGGGGTTTATAATAGTTGAGTCATCTTGGTTTGTCGATATAAGGATTCTAGTCCTTTACCTAATAGGTTTTTCAAGGTTTATGCGATGTGATGGGCTTGCCCATCTTGTTGAAAATTGCAAGATTTTTGTCAGTAAGCTGATTCACCTCAATTTAATCTAATCTATAGCGAAGATAGGCTTTACAATAATCTCTATATAACTGGATTGATTAAGACCTGACTAAACTAAATGATGTATAGACGATATATCAAAACCTAAAGTCCAACTCAACAATTGGCCTAGATATCAAAGTTTGATCTACTCTATTAATTTGATCGTCTCTACTAGACAAGTGATTGGGTAGTATGTGAAAAGAGATATCACCCAATTGATGCACTTTGGATTAAGAGTTTTAAACTTACATATTGATAACACTATTAAGAAAAATTCGTGAATTTGATTTATAAAATGATACGATAGACTCTTTATTAAATACTAACGCGACACATTTACTACCCACTCATGATATATATCTTGCTATTTTATAAGTCAATTATATAAAGTCTAGACAGGCCATGCCTCAGCTCTTGCCTTTGGTCTAACCCAGCTTTGACCACCCCCCCCAAAATAAAGCAAAAAGATCTTTCCCAGGAAAAATTGCACAAATTCTACATTAAACTTTTTCGCAGATATGAACAAAACTTTTTTTTTTCCTCGAAAATCTCCCAAGACAAAAGGCGAGGCCCCTTCATCTCCTTCCTCACGCAATCGCTTAGAGCGCCCTCTCTCCCTCACTCCCTCCCTCCTTCTCTCTCTCTCTCTCTCTCTCTCTCTATCCCACATTCCTGAGAAGTTGAGAGGGACACATCAGAAGCGCAGACATGAATCTGGGCGCCGGCTCGTTCTCTTTCCTGCTCCATCTATAATGAGCAAAGCCTTTCGCTCTCTTCTCCGCAGAAGGGCATGGCTCTGCAGGAGGAGGACACCCGCCGCCACTACCCGAATGCTCCTCCGTTCTCGCCCGACGGCCTCTACTGCGAGGACGAGACCTTCGGTGAAGATCTGGCCGACAATGCCTGCGAATACGCCGGCGGGGGAGCCCGGGACGGCCTCCGCGAGATAAAGGACCCGACTTTGCCTCCGTCGTTGCTCGGGCAGGACTTGTTTTGGGAAGATGGGGAGCTCGCCTCCCTGGTTTCGCGAGAAACCGGGACGCATCCCTGCTGGGACGAGCTAATCTCTGATGGGTCGGTGGCGCTTGCTCGGAAGGATGCGGTCGGGTGGATTTTGAGGGTCCATGGGCATTACGGGTTCCGTCCGTTGACTGCTATGTTGGCCGTGAACTACTTGGACAGGTTCTTTTTGAGCCGGAGTTACCAGAGGGACAGGCCTTGGATAAGCCAGCTCGTAGCCGTGGCTTGTCTCTCCGTTGCTGCCAAAGTGGAGGAAACCCAAGTGCCTATTCTCCTTGACCTGCAAGTATGCACATTGCGTCACTGTGCTTTAAATGTTTGGTTAAATGTCCGACTGAAAAGTTCTGGGACACTTCCTGTTGCATTTGTGTTGAAAGAGCTAGCTTTGGTGTGCTTTTGTAGGTGGCTGATGCGAAATATGTGTTTGAATCGAGGACGATTCAGAGAATGGAGCTCTTGCTGATGTCTACACTTGGTTGGAGAATGAACTCGGTGACTCCGATTTCGTTCTTTGATCACATCCTTAGGAGGTTTGGCTTGACGACTAATTTGCACAGGCAGTTTCTCTGGATGTGCGAGCGTTTACTTCTCTCTCTGGTTGCAGGTAAGCAGTGAATTAGCTCCTTTTCTCATTAGTCAGCAAGTGCATAGACGATATGTATCGTTTTCTGATGATCCCACTCAGTGTGAGAGTACCGATTAACACTGAATTTTGTTTCCAGATGTGAGGCTTGCAAGTTTTCTTCCGTCAGTTGTTGCCACAGCTGCAATGTTGTATGTTAACAAGGAGATAGAACCGTGTATATGCAGTGAATTCCTGGACCAGTTACTGAGCCTGCTCAAGATCAATGAGGTCTGATTTTGTGTGTATATCTACCGTTGTTCCCTGTATTCACATGCTCTAATATTGTCTCCTCCAATTAGTTCTAGCTATTTCATCGATGATGGCTTGTTAGTTATGTTTTCTTGTTGTGCTTGCTCTTGAACAGGACCGAGTAAATGAGTGCTATGAACTCATTCTTGAATTGTCAATTGACCATCCTGAGATCCACAACTACAAGCACAAGCGTAAGAGGGGATCAGTACCCAGTAGCCCCAGTGGTGTGATTGATGCTTCTTTCAGCTGTGACAGTTCAAATGATTCGTGGGGTGTGGCATCGTCTGTTTCTTCTTCACCGGAGCCTCGGTTCAAGAGGAGCAGATTCCAGGATCAACAGATGGGCCTGCCATCTGTGAATGTTTCATCCATGGGTGTGCTTAATAGTTCTTATTAGTCTTGGCTTATTATCTTTGATTGGACATATGCTATAAAGCAGTCTTTCGCTTGCTTCTATCTTGCGGCATCTAATCTTGTGGACTATCATCTAATTGTTTGGATTTTGATTGCCTCACCTTCTTCGATAGATATGCAATGCATAATGATAAGCTGAAAAAGGGTGGACTTGGAATTTCCTCCTTGATTCAAGACAGGGTTATTGAGACACTTTTGAAAGAGAGGTGAGAAGTGATGGTAGTTCTTGCTTTGCAAAAGCACATGTTTCCCCTAATATATCTTTTTCAATTAATTTGGTTGTCATTTTGAAAAATTGGCATCACTGTGGGAGAATGAAGGAATATGAATGGCAAGGGGGTCTTTAGATGTTAACTTTGAATGAATAGATTAATGTCTTGGGTTTCCCGAATGGATGACAGTTGCATAGTTAACATTTAAATATCTATTAGGAAGAGGGAGGGGAGAGAGGGGAGAGAGAGAGAGAGAGAGAGAGATGTTGAAGTTCTCATACTCTTATTAGACCTATGTGTTGTATTTTAGAGATAGATTAGGTAATTGATGTGGAAGAGCTCTTTCATCAAGGTCAAACAAACGAGGCAAAGTCCTTGCTAGGGACAACAGAATTCCCGCTGGCCGACAAGCTCATCCTGTCCTCAGGACATCTCTCCGCATCTCTAGAGCTAACTTAAATGTGATTAGTTCTTTTAACTTAATCCTCTTGGACTATGCACATCTCAAGTTGCCCGGATACTTTTTCAGCCTTTCTAGGATGTTGCACTTAGTCGTTGCCCTTTTTTTTTTTTTTCAAATTTAATTTTTTTGTTCTTTTTTATTTTCGCCTTAGCAGATCTGTTAAAGGCAGATTGGATGACTAGTTCAATCCTCTTTCACACTTATCAGGAAGAAAAGGGGGACAAAAGTTGGAAAACAACCCCTCTTTTCTCTTGAAAGCAAGGTGAGAAGCATGTCCATGAGTTGCATCGATCGAGATGAATAAATAACGATGCTTAATATTATAAGCAAGCATCTCATTCCCTAGACAGATGGTAGTTGTGACTTGTTTGAAAATGTAGGTTCTCTAGGTTCCAATTTTCCACACAAAGTCAGCTAAGTTAAGAGCAGCTGGGGAGTCTTACACTTAGCACCCCACCAGTTGTCATGTGGGTCTATATATATGTATATAATAAATATATTGTTGGATTTGCAGAGTCAGTTATTCACAAAACTCTCTCTCTCTCTCTCTCTCTAAAGGTAGACTTTCGTCCACTGATTCCAGACATGTTGACAACTTTCTTGACTAAATGAAGATTGTTGGTGTTGGTGATGACTAATTTGATGTGTTCTAAGTTGGTGATGTCTAGTTGCTATTTGGGTAAATGCTTATGCTTCTATAGCATGTGCCACTGCTGCTTGAGAATTTGGCACTCCCTATCTCTCCAAGTTCCTAAGGATACGCCATTGATTTCCTTGGGGGTGATTGTGTGTCATTCGAGACTTCAATGGCCCTCTATAAACTGAAGGAGCATACGAGATTTGTGATTGAATTGCCTTTCGAATCATCGTGCTTCTGAATGTGCCATGTCGTTGCCAACATTAAAATAATAGGAGCCGGTGTTGATCGAATGTTTGTGGTCTTGAGAAGTCCTGACCTTGGGCTTCATATCAGAAGCCATAGACCGTAGTTCCTCTGTAGAAGTAAAAATAAGCACGGGTTTATGGAAAGGGACACGACGAGCAATTTTTGAGCCATCATTTCTCGATCTTTTGAAAGCGGGAGCAGGCAAAATCTCTGAGAAGTTTGATGGCGGTAAATCATTCCATCGTCTTGCCTCCACAGAGGAAAGAACTCTTTTCAGGCCTTCGGCCAGTGTGAAAAGCAGAAGTATATAATTCAGTTTTACTTCATCACCAATATTATCATCAAAGAAGTCAGATTGCAGATTCTGTGTAATCGCTAATGACTATCATATTTGGCACTTGAGTGGAGCATAAGTTTGAATAATTCAACCCTTTGGGATTGATATAGAGACTTGAAAATCGGTTTTAGTGAATTTCTACAGCTAGATCGATAGATAGTGTCCATGACAAGAATCTCTCGTTGATGTTTTTATATCAAACTTCCTGGTCAATGTTATCGAAATTTTTTTTGTGAAATGAAGCATTACTCATTCAAGGGTTGTCGATTGAGAAATGGGAATGACCATCTAATTTGTACCAGCTGAGTTTTTTCTGGTACTCTGTTTTGAACCAAAAATATTTGGATTAATCGAGTTCTCTATGGAGCTTCAGAGCACCGTGCCTGAGGTCTAGAGGCACGGTTATTAACTTATTACCCATATGGTATCCTTGTTCACTCGGTATCGTCAATGGACACTGCGTTTGTGAACATTTATGCTGATAAGGAGTGTTTTTTCATTTGTGGTACTATTGTGCATTCTAGCTATGTCCAATGGAGACATTTCTAATTTTTTATTTCGTCGAATGCGTTCTTTGGGCAAACATGTGCCTTTAGTAATAAGTTAAGAAAGGAGATTGATATTGGATGAAAGCAAGATTACAGTCCTTCAAATAGCCGATCAAATTTAGATTTTTCCGGAAGTACCATATCTGAAAATGCACAGGAATAGATTAAGATCAAGTTTAGATCATTTGGTCAAATACCATTTTACCCAGAAGTACACGAGAGGTTCCTATGCATTTGATTCGTGCGTAATGTTTATAAGGAATGAATAAATCAACTCTTAACATGAGATGATTATGTCTGTTTCTATCTGTCCTGGAACCAAGTCTAATGACGGCCACGACAATGAATTAATTACCTTTTGAGATAAAGCTGTGCTGCAATTGTTTTATGTAGCGTTGCAAGTTACGTGTTTGGTAATACATGGTTGAAAGTTAAAGAACTCAAAACTGACATAATTTCTTGAAAGTTGCAACAAATAACTACAGTTACGAGGGCGCCACAGTTGTGAGGAGCTTGTCAAACACCTCCACAACCATGACTACTACGAAAAAGAGGCAGATGTGCTGACAAAACGAACAAGCGGCATTAACGGAGCATAAGAGATGGTCGGAAGCAGCTGGGCAGCCTTGTTTTCTATACCCATCTTGGAAAAAAAATGGCAAGACTCAAAACTGTTCTTTCTCATTTGCTGAATCTGAAACGGGGAAGAACCAAAGACTGTATAGCTATGGCCAGTGGGTGAAATTTTCTCGTGAAATCTCACAGCATTCCCTCAATCAGAGGGAAATTGCTAAAATATGAAAACCGAGAAAGGCAAAAGCTTGATATGGTCAATGGGCCAAATGCATTGTAGGGAGACAAAGAGTGCAGGTGTCTTTGAATCTCTCGGCGCAGCACTTATTTTTTAATATGGGCAAGTGTCTGAATTGTACATCGGGAGGTTTCATCATGTTCTGCAGCAGCAGTGTTTGGCTCAAACTATGAAGAGCTCTCTCTTATGGACCCCATTTACCATTAGGTTTCACCTACTAATGTCATGTTCTGGAAAATGGTCCAATTTTTTAATTTCCAGCATGGTACAATTTTCGAATTCTTTGTCACGGTTTGTTTTTTCGATTTTCCTTTAGCTTGGTAGGGTCAGGGATAACTACTGTACTTCTCCCATCTAAGATGATACAGCCTGATTACTGGAGGTAAAATTTATCATCTGTGAAGTTTAGGGCAAAGATGAGATCGCTGTATCCCGCGATGGAGCGGGTAAGAATGGATTGAGTCACATTTGTCGCATAATCCTTTATCTATCCAATCATTTGTTGAAATGAAGATTTTAGGATGTTATTCCCCGGCTTTTTCACCAATAGCGGCTGGTATCTTCAACTTTTGGAAATGTACACTTTGCTGTCCAGTCAAAACACCATCAAGCCAAAACGATTGATTTAGCCCTCGATGCAAACCCAAATCCTTAACCCTTTCCCCCTCTCTCTCCCCCCTCTGACGAACTACCCTATTGGTCCAACCACCTCCACGCCACCATTGTCGAGGTGGTTGTTAAATATGAAAAGAGGTATTTATTGACTTGAAGAGAAGTGATGTTTGATTATAAAAAGTGATTATGGTGGTGTAGATAAGATACTTATTCTCAAAGGATGTGTAGATTGATTGTCTATAAATATGATCAAATCATGCATAGTTAATCACAATTATTCATAAAAATAATAGCTCTCTCTTCTTTTAATATTCTTTCTTTTTCTCTTTCATACATAGGTGTAATAACATATTCAAGATGAGTCTCCGTGACTTTATTGTATATCCCAGAGGTATATTCATCACAATTGTTCATAACAACAACTCTTCCTTATTTGTAATGTTTCTCCATACCTTTTCACACATAGGTTTTATAACGCATTTAAGATGAATTTTCAAGAATAATTGTAATTATTGAACTTGTTTCGGTACAACTTTGTGTTTATTTTGGAAGTATAATTGTTTTAAACCCGCTAGTAACAATAGTTGAATGACTAATACATCAAGGAGAGCAATCATTATTGCATATCATTGTATCAAAGATCTATAACCATTGTTATATTTTCAAGCAATTGAATTTTCAACAAGATTAAAGGCATTTAATTATGGAGATTAATAGAGGCTTTTATTAAGTTATTATGTGTCTTTACTGTTATGCAGTCCAAGAGTCGAAGGTTTCGGTTTCTAGGCTATTAAGGTCTGTTTTTAATATGTATTAAGGTGTCAGTTTCTAGGCTATTAAGGTCTGTCTTTAATATGTATTAAGGTGTCAGTTTCTAGGCTATTAAGGTCCGTTTTTAATATGTATTAACTCTAAAACCCTCCTATAAAGAGGGAAAACTATCCAATGTAAGAGATACGAATTTCATGAATGAGAATTGTGAGATTTCCTCAACTTGAGTGAACTCTTTTGGAGAGCGGATAACTCCTTTCGGTTTCTTTATCCTTGGAGCATAGATCACTCCTTGGTGGTGAACCAAGAAGCCCTTTATCCTTGGCTGGTGGAATCTTTAGGCCTCGGTGGTGAGCTTCTCCTATCCCGAAGTCCTTTATCCTTGGCTGGTGGAAGCTTTAGGCCTTGGTGGTGAACTTCGTAGATCTCGATCCTCATCCTTGGTTGGTGGCGTTGCCTTTATACCTTGGAAGGAGATTGTTTTTATCTGTTTTTATTCCTTTCCATTTCTTCCCCGTATACACTACTCCATACACTTAACCACAAAAATCCCCTCTCAAAATTCTGTTGTAGAATCACTCAACCCATCACGCATCACTTTGTGACTTTATTGTATATCCCAGAGGTATCTTCATCACAATTGTTCATAACAACAACTCTTCCTTATTTGTAATATTCTCTCTTATACTCTTTTCACACATAGGTTTCATAACGCATTTAAGATGAAATTTCAAGAGAGAAATTGAGTAATTATTGAACTTGTTTCTCTACAACTTTGGTGTTTATTTTGGAAGTATAATTGTTTTAAACCCGCTAGTAACAATAGTTGGGTGACTAATACATCAAGGAGAGCAATCATTATTGCATATCATTGTATCAAAGATCTATAACCATTGTTATATTTTCATCAGCAATTGAATTTTCTCAACAATATTAAGGTATTATGGTTATGGAGATAAATATAATGGATATGTCAAGTGCTCATAATTTTGATAGTTAAATATTTATGAAATTTTTATTGTAGTTTATATGCTTGAGTTGTCTTCCTTGTGACAAGATTGATTATCTCATGTTGCTAATGTACTTTAAATATAATTTTATGTAATAATCTAGTTAAGAAGGATTATCAAATATGCTTACAAATAAAGATGACTAAAAATTCATTCTCAAAAATAGAAAATTCTACTAAAGTACTTCAACTAGTGCATTACAATATTTATGAAGAAAATGGTATCATGGATCAAATAAATGACCTTATATACCACAATAAAATCGATTGATAGAAAGAAAAAATTTAATTTTTGCTAGATATGGTTAATTCCATGATCTTACAAGCAAAAGTGCCAATTAATTTATGGAGAGAAGTGCTTCTTGCTGCATGTCATGTTCACACCAAAATTCCTTCAAATAAATTGAAGATATTTCTATATGAATTATGGAAATGAAGGGTATTAAATATGCAATACTTTAAAGTATGAGGATGCCTAGTGTATTATAGTATTTCTAATCCTAAGCAAACCAAATTAAGACTAAGGGCATTAAGAATCACATTCGTTAGATATGTTGAAAATCCAAAAACTTATCAATGATTAGATTTTAAATATAATATTATTATAGAATCACGAAAAGTTGAATTTCTTGATTACAATTTTCTTGAAGACCTCAACATATTCACAAACACCAATCAATGCAAGCAATCCTTCACCAAGTAAAAGAAAATTGTTTTGATTCTCCAAGTGAGCATATAAGAAGTCAAAGAGTGACAAAAATAAAAGATTTCTATTATCATTTTGTAACTCTCCTGGTAAAAGGAGATAGGAAATATATTATAAATAAATTACCCATGTTATTTTACTTAGATGAAGATCCAAGAATAGTGAGACAATTACATTTAGAAATGCATCATTTTGAAAGAAGCAATTGATAATGAAAGGAAGCCAAGGATGGATTCTCAATGCTTTGTCACATTGTTTATATGAAAAGTTTTGATTTTGCACAAATCTTAGAGGCATTTGGAATGCATTGGGGATCAAATGCAATATTGACAAACAATGTATGGAAAGATTTACTATTTGAAAATATTTTCAATTTATTATGATTTATGGAAATTTCGTCTCTAAGTAAGTGGAAAAACTCCAAATATATATTGCCAAATTCAAAGACCTTATGATTGAAGTTGCTATAACATCTTCAAGTTGTTGCAATTATTTTAAAATTGCCTTCAACTTGAAATGATTATGGAAAGAAACTTCTCCACACATCTGAGAACCTAATTATGGACGATTTCATAGAACCCATTCGAATTGAAGATGGTCCTCGAGATCGCGAGACTAATTATGTAATAAAAGTTGCGAACAATGTGTAATTTGTTGAGAATGACAACATAACTAGAGACAAAGAAATAAGAAGTAAAAAAAATTATTAAATGGTTTGAAGAATGCATTGAAACAATGGCCAAAACAAAATAAAATTATTGATATTATCATGTGGATTTAAGCATAACAATGCTAATTAGTGTTTATTCAAAGTTTATCAAAGAATGTGGAGTTAAAATCTACTTATATGGAGATGATAAAATGATTGTTGGTACAAATATGCATGGCATAGATGAAACTAAAAAGTGTGTATGTTCTCGATTTAAAATGAAAGATTTGGGAGACGTGAATACAATTTTTGGTATCAAAGTGATCAAAGATAGTGAAGGTCATGCTTTAAGTCATCCCACTATGTGGAGAAAATATTCAAAAATATTAGATATGGAAATTAAAGAATCAAATATACTATATGATGCATCAGTTAAATTGATGAGAAATACTAGTTAACCTTTAGCATAATTAGAATATGCTAGTACAATTAGAAGATTGATGCATTGCAAGAGATTGGATATATCTTTTATTGTGTGTCAATTATCCAAATTTACTAGTTATTATAGTGCCATGCATTGGGAAGCTATAAATAGAATTCGTGGCTATTTAAAGAAAACAATGGATTATGGTCTATTTTATGGAGGATGATCAATAGTACTAGAAGGACATTTAGATGCTAGTTTGATAACTACCACAATTTGATAACAAGTTGGCATTTGGATGGGTTCAATCTTGTAAATGGTGCAATCTTAGGGGGATCAAAGAAACAAATATGTATAATTCATTTAATGAATGAAAATGAATTTATAGCATTGTTTGGGGTTGGGAAAGAGGCTAAATGGTTAAGAAATTTGCTATTGGATAAAGAGTTATAACTGCAACCAATGATAGCCTTATCTTTACATTGTGATAGGGAGGTAACAATATCTAAGTTATCTATTAAAATATACAATAGAAAATCTAGATATTGACTTGTGATATGAGTATGTTTGACAATTAATTACCAATGGATTCATTTCAATAATTTATGTTCGAACAATTTATAACTTGATTGATTCATTCATTAAGGGACTTTTGAGAGGTTTAGATAGCAGTATTGCCATATGAATTGATCTTAGACCAATCGATAATGGTCAAGCTTGTGGAAACCCAAATTTACAATTTCTAACAAAATTGTCAAAGTTAATGGGTAACAGCAAGCTATCGTATCTTGATAATGATTGAGTATTGGGGCGCAATGTTAATACTCATGGAAAGTTAGAGGGATGAGTATACGAAAGCACTCTTAATAAAATTCAAGGTTTTAGCAAAGCAAGGCTGATGCAATAATTTAAGAATTTCACCTATATGAACATAAAGAAGTGGTGCAGCTCATAACAAAAGTCGGAAGAACTTTTGTAAATGTTCATGCATGTAGAGGAAGCACAAGAATATAAAAGTGCTAAGGCATAGGAAATTTCTAACTGAATATGTATAAATTCATATGTGTGATAATTTGATTAAAAAATGGAGTCATGGTTAAAAGCTTTATCTATTTGGTTAATGGAATTGTTTATGCTAATTGAAGGTTCAAATTTTAACGGATACTTTCGTGTATGTATGAATTTATGTAAATTAGTACAAATAACAAACTAAGCATATGATTTTTAATATAGTTTATTATCATGCAAAGAAGTGATTATTGGATATGAAAAGAAATATATGTTGATATTAAGAGAAGTGATAGTTGATCATAAAAAGCAATGATAATAGGGAAAACGTACAAGAGATATGTTGATTGATTGTCTATAAATATGACCAAATCATACATTGTTTATCCCAATTGTTCATAACAACAAGTCTCTCTTCTTTCTCTCTTTTTAAGTTTGATAACACCTTCAAGGTGAAATTTCAAGAGAGATTGAGTAATTGCTAAATTAGTTTTTATGTGATTCTAGTGTATATCCTGAGGATATATTAGTTTTAAACTCGACAACGATAATAGTGGGGGTTAATAATATTTCAATAACAATGATTGTTGTTATGCATCAAGTATGAAGATCTATAACCATCGCTCTATTTTCATCGATTATCAAATTTCCTTAATACTATAAGCTTTCAAGAATGATATTCGTTGATCACAGGGTTAAAGGATATGAGTGTTATCCGGTCAAACCTTGCCCACTGCCATTGCCAATGCCACCACACAATGATCTGGTATGGGTAGCCGCAGAACTCAGTTTAATTTAAGCCGGGAAAGCTGAACATCTTATTAAATCGGGTCGGATCGCAAACCCATGAAACTGTGTCCTCACATGGGCTCGGCCCAATTCTTGTCCTTCCATCTTGAAAATTTCAACCTCGTTTCTCTTTTCTTCTCTCATCAAGTAACAAAATTGGGCCCAACTTGTTGACATTTAATTCCTTTTAGCACTCCTGATTAGAGTCAACGGGAATAGCAATTCCTAATGCAACCGGGAGCATCTTCCATTTCATACTTTAATAACGACCTAGGGTTTTTATTAATAAATTGTGTCTACAATAAACCAGTATTAATAAAGATAATTCTCATTATTAATAGTAGAAATCCCATTTTCATTCGGTACAAATTGATTAATAGTAGAAATCATTAAATCGTGATTCTTTACAATCAAATAGTAATTCACAAAAAATAAAATATAATTAAGAAATTAAATTGAGTTAATTATAACAGCAAGTTAAATTATACTTTAAATAAAAGCATAAAATAGTAATTAATATTATAAATTGAATTAATTATAACACTTCCAGTCATTTTTAGGGCTTAACCAATGACGGAGCCAGGCGTTGAAGGTAGGGAGGGAGGGAGGCGAAAGTCGTTAACGAAATATGGAGTCGGAAAAATCATAACATGGTAATTTTGAATAAACCTGTACAGTATTCAATATATAGCAGTTAATAATCATCCAAAATATAGTTCCATTTTTTGTAAATTTTGTTTTTGAATTTTCATATGAAACTAAATTAGTATTTGAACAAGAAAAGTATTCTTTTCGTGGTGACTCTCGATTATAATTATACAAGTTTTTAAAATTTATGTTTTACTGAGAACTTTCAACTAAAAGATTCAATTGATATTGCTTCATAATAGTTTAATAGTATTTGTCATAAAGAAAATCGTATGAAAACAACATAGATTGCCATAAAGGCGTGTGTATATGTAGCGTCAATAAGAATTGTAATTTCTTTAAATTATAAAAAAAGAAGTAGAACAAATAATCCGCCAAACATGAGAATTAAAGTTTGGAGGGGAGAGAGAGTGATTTTGAGATTAAGTTTGGCGGGTATAAGCACTTAACACATATTTGCTAGTTGCACAAATATTGCCTAATTTGAAACTCTCCTATCTTATTGTCGCACAAATATTGCTAGTCTCATCTTCTTTTTCTTTTTCTTTTTGCTCAATTCCCTTTTTAGGAAAAATAAATAAATTATGGCTTCGTTTTAATATGCAGAGAGGTTATATAGTTCCAAAAAAAAAAAAAAAACTTTTATCTAGTGTGATCACATAATGTTTGAGTTGATTTTCATATACGTCTGCTCATCATTAATACTTTAAGCTATTCCCTTAATGCACTATCTTAATGCATTACAATATAGAATCGGAAGATTTTATCTTTTGCGAAAAAAGTTCTGATCACATTATACCTACATACATGCAGGTCGAAAAGCTAATTCACTCTCATGTCTCATTATCAACGATGAAATTATCAGAGTCATGGATATTGATATTGACATATAACATAAGTGAAATCTAAGAAATCTTCAAATAGATACCATCCAATGCAAGAAACTATCAGATCTGCGTTCTTGAAGATTTACTAAAGGGAATTATTTCTCTCCGAATCTTAATAGGATGGATTGAATGTTTCCGATTAGGATGGATCTGCTAATCCCTACAGCGTAATCCGAATATCTCTTGATTTCTTCACGCACAACTTTCCAATATATTTGCATATCAGCAAGTGACCCCAAGAATTGCCCGCTTGTCTATCCTTTGTTTATCGCCACGTCTGGTCTCTCTCTCTCTCTCTCTCTCTCATAGCAACGTATATATTGAAATCCCCTGCGGCTTCGTTCTTTCCTTGGCTCTCGCTCTCTGAAAACCCTCCATCATCATAAACCCTAACTCCCAAATTGCTGATAGAGGTAGAAAGAAGCACTGAGTAGGGGAATCAAAGTTTCTGGAAGGCGATGGTCCGTTTTCGGTTTATAAATCGTCTTTCAATGGGGGAGCGAGAGATGGGATTCGATCTCTCATCTCTTCGTCTCTTGGCGGACACAGCTGCTTCGGTCTCCGATGGAAAGCTCCGTCTGACTCCTTCCACCGAAATCCGAGAAACGGGTATTATACCCAAGAAAACTAAGGAGACAGGTCTCGCGACCCTAATCGGACCAAGCGAATTGCCGAAAGACTACAAGGACAAAATACAAGAGATACGTGGTCGGGATGTGACGCTCGTGGTGGAGAAGAAACTTACTGC
The DNA here is from genome assembly GCA_014182885.2 of Eucalyptus caleyi. Classification (NCBI taxonomy): domain Eukaryota; kingdom Viridiplantae; phylum Streptophyta; class Magnoliopsida; order Myrtales; family Myrtaceae; genus Eucalyptus; species Eucalyptus caleyi. The sequence goes on along the minus strand of CM024474.2, from coordinate 17,118,455 downwards.
GACCGACATGAGCCGGGGCCAAAGTAGGCTCTCCATACCCAAGAAGAAGATGAGGGAAGGTTTCTTGAGTGAAGAAGAGATTCGAATCCTAGACAGGAAGGAGGGCATTGAGGTTTCCCTCATTGAGCCGTGTCTCGAAGTTGTTCACGGTTTGCAACTGAAGAAGTGGAATTACACGAGTAAAATTTTTTCTTATATGTTGACGGGGAGGTGGAATTCGGTTGCGCATCCCTACGATCGGAACGAACTCATAAAGGATGTTGTCATCCAACTTTGGTCCTTTAGAGTTGATAGCAACCTTTGCTTTTGCCTCGTGAAGGTTAAAACACCAGGCAGTGGAAAATATAGCTACTCATGATTGATTGTCATTCTTATTCATGAAGATATTTAATTACATTTCTTTGAGTTAAAGTAACTTTACAGATCTAGTCAAATTAATGTTATTTTATGGGACAAAGACATCACAAGTGGCATTACTTTCGTAGGACACTCACTAAAATGCTATAATTTTTTTGGTTAATCACTTGAATGCTATAATTTTCGTACAATCTACTTAAGTGCCATAACTTTTCAATTAATCACTTGAACATCATAATTTTTTAAAAAATGTCCATTGTAGGTACCAAAAATTCGACGTGGCATGGAACTTGTGATAAAGCTATCACACTTAGATTATAACACTCAATCGAATGATTTTTAAGTGATTAATTAAAAAGTTATAGCATTCAAGTGAATGATTTTTAAAAGCCATGGACTCAAGTGAAAATTAGAAAAATTATGAGACTCAAACGAGTGCTATACCAATTTTATGGCACTTGCAATGTCCCTTTTCCTTCTTTTTATATTTCTTAAAATTTTAATGTTTAGGTGTTTAGGTAATCATATATTATCTGGTTATTGAGGATAGCTGTTGGAGTCTCGATTAGGTTAGGAAGTACTCGTGCTCGTGGAAGTTTAACTTCGTGGATCAACCGTGGTCCTCCTTGACTTTTTGATGGAGGATTTTGCCACTCTTGTAGGTTTTTTTTTTTTTTCCAGATGAATTATGCATTGGATATGTTCAAATGGCAAGTGTATATAGTGCTTTGTAGTTAATGATCATTGCAACAGACGTAGACACTAACGTGTCAGTTTTTGTTCCGATTAGTTGAGTCCATAAGTGTACTCAGGAATTTTCTGCACCCAATATATGCAGAGAACTTCCAAATTCGTCTGTTTTCCGAAAGCGAAAGTAGCTCACAAAATCCAAAAGGAATTATTTGGTCACAATTTCTTACGATGCATAACTTGTGGGTGTAGTCTCCCTACAACTCTATTCTTTTTTGGTCTCCAAAGAAAGCTTATTAATGCATGCTCAAAGCTCATCTTATGAGCAATAATCGGTAGCAAGCCATTTATCTCGATGAGTTAAAAGAACATTGATAAAAAATCCGGTCAAGTTTGAGGCCTGGTTTGTTTTACGGAAAATGCATGATTTGAAAAATAATTTTCCTAAAAACGATTGTTTGTATTGCATATAAAAATGAATAAATCAAAAATATTTTCATTGTTCATGAAGCTATTGAAACATAATTTGTTGTCGATAATAAAAACTTTTCTCGTCGACTAATTATTTCAATTGATATGGCCGATCATTTTAAGGAAAATAATTTTCAAATTATCCATTTTTTGCGAAACAAAACCTACATGGATGCATAAGGTGAGACCGAGAGGACGATTTGATTATTTTTGGATGGCTTGAAAGAGACTAATAACTAATTTGCATACGAGTAAATGAAAATTTCATGGTTCTGCTCACTTCCAAGAGAAACGCACGAAAAAAGGTCGCCAAAGATGGATACATAAGATAAGACGGACATTGCGTGATAAATTTACGGCGATTTCCTTATGAATTTTCATGATTGGTTAGCTAAGTGGAGCTCAATAGGAGGGAGAGCTTCCAAAAAGTCGGGCTGCATATGGGCCATCAAATCCCAGTCAACTGTTTGCTAGAACCCTTTAAAACTATATATTTCGGACATACTTTAGAGTTGTCCGAATATTTATGGAGAAGGAAGTATAAATATGTGAAATTTATGTGGGACCATTGTCAATTATTCTAAAAACTTAAGCTGTTACTTGAATGCACGGTTTAATATTTAATTATTTTATCACTGCTCTTCATGTTTAGTCTGGTTCTTTTTTTTGGTCTAGTAGTAAGTGTGGAAATTTAATTGGGAAAACGAATGTGGCCGGATAAGATGCAAACTCATGACCTCCAGCTCTAATAAACTTCTAAAATAGTTGATAGTGATTTCACAAAAATCTCATATGATATCATAATATTAAATTCTATGTTCGAATTTTTCCTGACCCCGCCTTGCCTCTCTAATTATATATTTCCACTTGTTAGGTTTAGTCTGAAGTCGGTTAAACATAAGCTTAAGCTTTTATCTCATAGTTTAAACTTAAGTTTTAGAATAGTTGCAGTGATTTTGTAAAATCTCACAAAACAAAGGTAGTTTCCAAGCTTATGGAACAAAGAACTAATGCACCCCTAAAAATGGAGAAACCAGTAAGTAATGAGAGATGCTAGCAGCAGCAACAACATCAACTTTCGAGTTTATAGTGCTTTTCCTTTTCCAAGTATCCGAGCCTGTTCTTTCTTTGGCAACCTCGGCACTAGGACTCGGCGACTCCGCTTCTGCCTGGAGCAGCGGCCCGGTGGCTTGTGCTTCTCCAGCGACGGGCGCATCATCATCTGCTGCATGCTCCCGCAATCTGGCCAAATTGAAAGTAACATGAGAAAAAGTCTTTTATTTCGGGATAATAGCACAGGATCTCAATTTCCCTGGATTTTTGCCAAGTAGAAATCCCCCTCTTCTCCTTACTATCCACTCATAGCTTCGACTTTGTTTACTACAGCATAAGTTTCCTTGACTTGATCAGAAATCATACCACTAAATAACTAAAATATTAATAATAGAAAAAATGAATCTAGCCCAGAGTCAACCCATAAAAAGCAAAGTCGACGGATTTTGGATTTTTTTTTTTTTTTTTTTTTGGATCAAAATTTAATGTGTCAACATATATTCCTATATTATATGAATTTTTTTGACTTAAGTGGATAAGTATATATATATATATTTTAGTTATATGCTTAGATGGAATACTTTTATTCTAAATTGAGAGAAACTTAAACTTTGGAAAAAGGATATATAAATTATAACGAAAATACTGTTCCGGCAAGTCCCCCTTTTTTTTCAATATTTCGAACAGATTTTGTCAATTTCATTTTTTTTATTTGTGTTAATCGAATTCAAAACTATTGTAAACAAGACCACTTATGTTATAAATAATTATACCACTAAATAACTAAAATATTGATAATAAAAAAAATGAATCTAGCCCACAGTCAGCCCATAAAAAGCAAAGTCGACGGATTTTGGATTTTTTTTTTTGGATCAAAATTTAAAGTGTCAACATATATTCCTATATTATATGAATTTTTTTGACTTAAGTGGATAAGTATACTGATTTTTTTTTTTTTTAGTTATATGCTTGGATGGAATACTTTTATTTTAAATTGAGCGAAACTTAAATTTTGGAAAAATAATATATAAATTATAAGGAAAATACTGTTCCAGCAAGTTCTTTTTTTTTTTTTTTTTTCAACATTTTGAACAGATTTTGTCAATTTCATTTTTTTATATGTGTTAATCGAATTCAAAACTATTGGAAACAAGACCACTTATGTTATAAATAATTTATAGATTTTCCTTCGTTCCTTTTGATTCTTAATTACTTCAACTTTAATTAATTGAGTTTTCTGACTCCGTGAAACTTTTTCATTCGCTGAAACAAATTGCTTGAATGAAAGTGATCAAACTCAAATGCTCATCCTCTTCTTAATTTTCAAAATTTATATTATATTTATATTTAATTAGAAAATAAAATAATTTTTTTTGTATATGGAATTGTCCACGTGTTCAAACATACTATAATTTTAAGTTTGATTTATTACATTATCTTATCATGTGATATACTTTCCAGTAATAAACTCATTTAGTATGCACCTCGCACATAAAGAACTGTATATCAGCCAATTTCATTTGTTGATACTACGTCAATACTTAAACCATCCACAAAATCGTGCTATGCAAAATAAATTGGGCAAGCAAAAGCTACAATTGAGTCATTTATTGATGTAATCTCGATGTCTGATCTTACAAAGCCAATTGACATTTGAGTGAGTTATGTTTTTGAATGAGTTAAGACAATATAAATAAGATTAAAATCTCGATTAAGTTTGAATTTCGTTTCATAACGAACATTATGGGTGTGTTTGAATCAAAAGATCTATTTTTCAACTGGTATATTGCATGGATTCCTTTTCCTCCAACAGATTGCATGGGTTGACATTACGTTATTTGACTAAATTCTTTAATTTTCACATTTCGCACATAAGTTGCAACTACTATGCTAAGATGTAGAATGGCGAAATTCAATAATTTTCTATTAGGAAAACTAAAAAATTATAGTATTTTTAAAACATTAAGCCACATAAAATTAAATCTAGAGACTTGTGTTCACGCATGTTAAAATCACATACAATTTTTTTTGTGACAAATTAGGAGACCGACAACGATCTGTGTTAAATTCGGAGATTGACAACAGATTCTTTAATAAAATCACTTGTCCAACTTTCCTAGGAGGACAACAATTCGGCGTCAGCACTTAACCGTCATAACGATCATACAGTTACCAGTTGCACAAATATTTCCTAATTCGAAACTCTCGTACAACTCTCGTACCTCACTGATGATACGACGGTTGCATTGAGAACAATGATGACTAGAAATTTTACGAGGGGAATTTCCATTTCCTTTTGTTGCTGCACTACTCTGTTTGTGTACATTGAGGAAATACATTCTGAAGCCGTTGCCTGCAATCCTGATGTGATGCAGAGAAAGCATTTGATAAGATGACCAAGAGAAGTAATATGAAGATGTATTTTGCCGTGAGTAGCGTGCGTGAATTAGTGAATGCAGTGTACGTTTGAATTGCATGAGTGAATTGTGCTTGTGTACGTGTTGTGTGCTTGATGGACCGCTCAACACGTGTGTGTGGGTTCCAATTACTGGCGTGGTCTTCCTACCCGAAATATGTTACTGATGAATGCATGTGTGATGTGAAGTGGGGGAAAGGATATCATAAATATCATAACTTTCATACAATACTCATTTGAGTGCCAACATTTTTTTTTTTTCTGATCACTTAAATGCAATAACTTACATACAATACTTAATTGAGTGTTATAACTTTTGTTTTTCAATCACATAAGTGACATATAATTTTTCAATCGATTATTTAAGCATCATAATTTTTTAAAAATGCCTAAGCTAGGTTGAATTTCAAGCACTTGGGTAAATTGTTTAAAAAAAAATAAATTGATATTCAAATGATTGAAAAAAAAGTTATGGCTCGTAAATAAGCACTATATGAAAATTATGGCACATGTGATGTCCACATCCCTGCATAGTGATGTGCCGTAAAGTGCATGTCTGCAAGAAACATGTCATTTTGTATTTAACTCTGTGTCAACTCATTGTACAAGGCTCCTTCTTTAATAGCATAAAAATGACACATGCTGAACTCTTCCTACTCATCATCCCAAAGAACCAGCGTAAGCTTAATTCCTTTCATGGTACTTATGCAAAGAGAACAGAAAGTAAATAAATGGAATTGACTCTTGATGTTGTTCAGCCAGTGAATTAGCAGAGTACTTCAGTGAAATTCTCTCGTGTATTTTGCTAATTTTAGTTTCCCTATCGTGTACTCGAAACAGCAACAGTACATCCGCTGTGTGTTGGTGAAGTGAGCCGCATAAGTTTGTATATTCTAGTTGCTCTGGAATGGTACTCGTGGTTCCAAAGCTATCAGTATGTTTTTTGTCACTCTAAAGAGAATTACGAGGGTAGGCCTAGGTAAGATTTTCATGGAAATTATAGCCTGGGTAATTTTTTTTTACCTGTGGTTGCTTGTTACATGTTGATATCAGTCAAAACAATGCCCTCGAGGTTGCTGGTCCGTTCATCTTTTGTGTGTCCTTTCCGAATGGATTGTCGTCTATGGCCGATCCGTTCGTCGTGTGCATCTCCACTTCGAAGGCGTTTTGAGTGAATTGTTCGCTGGTCCTATGCGCTGCTTGCTTATTGTGACGGCCCGAGCGGCGGTGCGCGGGGAGGAGGGATGGCGGTGCGTCCGCGCCTCGGTCCCCGGACGTGCGCAAGGAAGGGATCCTCTCCCTCTTATCCCACATCGCTTAGGGAGGGGTCATGGGCCTTGTATATAAGGCTTGGGTTCCCTTAACTTGTGAGACGCGTTTTAAAATCGTGAGGACTCAGTGTCCAAAGCGGACAATATCACACAAGTAGGACCCGGGATGTTACAAATGGTATCAGAGCCGACTCCCGACAGCGTGTGGGGCCACAGCGAGGACGCTGTTCTGTTAAGGGGGGGAGAGTGTGACGGCCCGAGCGGCGGTGCGCGGGGAGGAGGGATGGCGGTGCGTCCGCGCCTCGGTCCCCGGACGTGCGCAAGGAAGGGATCCTCTCCCTCTTGTCCCACATCGCTTAGGGAGGGGTCATGGGCCTTGTATATAAGGCTTGGGTTCCCTTAACTTGTGAGACGCGTTTTAAAACCGTGAGGACTCAGTGTCCAAAGCGGACAATATCACACAAGTGGGACCCGGGATGTTACACTTATCATGCGTGTGCGTTAGGTGAGTGGGAGTGAGCTGAGAATGGTATGAGCAAATGTAAAGATAAGTGCGTGCTATGTGTTTGCAAAGTATGCGTTTGCAAAGTATGCGTTTGCCTTCCTTTTTGGCTTGGAGTCATTACTAAACTTGTGGTTTCTTCAGAAAATTATCATGTATGTAAGGTAATACAAGTGATTTCATCACTGGTTTGAGTTGGTTTATTTTGCCATTAACGTTGAATTGCCCCGTTATCAGGTCTGTTCCGCTATTGATAATTTAGTTGTTTTACCTTCTAAACAACTCAATCTAGTTGGTTCTTTCCGGTGATTTTCTAGCCTAAGTAAGTTTAAGTAGGTATATTAGCCTTTTTAGGGAAAATTAGATTTAAATGAATTAGCTCATGAGATTCCTATCCCGGGGTTTAATAATGAGGCTGTATTATTTGCCGGATTTATATCAGGTTATTTTACTACAGTTTACTTTTTACTTGTTCTTTCATTACTATCCTTGATGAATTGATTGTAATTCTTTTATATTGCTTTTTTGTGTTGGGATTTGCTTATTTAACTGAATCTTTAGGTTACATTTTAGGACAATAGTAAACACAAAAACATTACATGGAGTCTTAATAGACGAGAACTCTGGAATTCGTAATTGGATAAAAAGTCTGCATGCGATACTTAGTTGATAATGTTGGGGCTAACAATATAATCTAGAGGGGGTGAATATGTTCTTTGAGTACTATAATTTTTTTTTTTTTGGAATATAATAAGTTAAACTTCAAACGTCTGTGGAAACAAATTATAAAAATCAGGTATGCGTGCTGCTGTTTAACAGATGGCAATAATAATGAACAAATGATGTTAATAGTGAAGAGATAGAAGGGTGGTTTGGCTTTATCCCCAAGCCTATATCCACTCTCAATAGTAACAACCATTAAAAGGTTGGACTATAAGTAATCTTCAAGACAAGTTACAAACAACAAGCACTGCGTTTCCAATAGATCACACTATTGGGACTTATGAATAGTTATTACTCTTGTACACTTGCTCTTATCACTGAATACAAACATTAGCACAACCCATACATTGACATGAGGAGTATAGAGTGACTATCAATAAAAATAGAGCAAAGGACTCTCCAATCTTGTGACCCATTTTGTTTGTATCCACCCAACCCAACTACTTTTTTCGGACTCAATATATAGTCATTTATCCTTAAATAACTATTATACTTTGCAATCTTTAAGTAGCTGTTGGTTCTACCGTTGCCAGCAATAGGCCGTTGCTAGAAATTGTCAGAATCGCTCTTTGACATCGGCAAGTTGTAGTCTCCTAGAATGGTGTTAGTGTTCCTTTGTCAGTCTTCCTAATTATTGTCATAAGTGTTCCAGCTCAACTCTGGTGATCTTTTTTTGGATTCAAAACCTATGTAACGGCTATTTTGTCTAGATTGATGTTCTAATTAGGTGATAAAGTGACTAGTACCTTCCAATACTAAATATCAGCAAAATCCCTCATCTATAATTAGGATGTGAAAATTATTACTAGTCTGTCCATGTTGTCTATTGATAAGCCATGAGAAATGACTTGTGATCTATCATCCACTGATCCCCTTAAGTATATCAGCTTGCAAAGACGTCACTTTGATGAAAGATTGACCATGGTACCTCCAAGTCATCATGAACACCTTGTTATCTTTGACTTGTTTACCTCCCTATCAAGATCCTCATCCTTGTACCTAGTCTTCGCTAAACTCACATAGGTCATTGATATTTTCACAATCTTCCATCTCACTTGTATAAGGTAGTTGCTCTTTACCAATAATATGCTACTCCGATGACAATCCGCTGCACTCGATAACAATGCTAATCTTTCTTATCCTTCCAAGCATATTAGCAATTTTGACTCTACCAAGTTGTTCATTTTCATGGTTCTTCCAAGCTTTACCAAACATTCTTGCTAAAGGCTTGTTCACCATCACTCGGTCCATTTAACCGTTTCCCCAATCTTTGTACCTCCACGCCATCACTAACATTTCTATTTTTCTCATCTTGTTTACCTTTGATCAAGGTCCTTGTTCATCTTATCTAATGATTCTTCTAGCTTGTAGACATCTTCAATGCTCGATATCTTGTTCACTTCAGATATTGACAATGCAATCTTGACAATGGTAAAGTACTCCTCATATCAGAATATTCGGTGCTGATTATTGTCATATTGCACTTTGGCTCATGTGTATACCACATGGTACTACTCAATCAATATACACAATGATAGCCTTTGATTGTTTTTGTCATTGTCAAAACAATAAGGGAATTTTCCAACAATCACCACATTGGTGATTTTCCCAATAGATAAGCAATTAAGTTTAAGTATTGAAAGGGCATTAGTTGAATAACTAGTGTAACCAAATCCCTGAATCTAAATCTCTAGTTGTGTACAAAGTGTTTCATGTCTCACTTGGCTTCTGACTAACCATAATAGGCTAGTGACTCCCTCATATAGAACTCTCATAGGGTTAATCGAATTAGAATGAAAATCCCAAATCTAGATCTTTGGTTGCGACTTTCTTGAATTTATTAAAATGTGAACTAATAAAGTCACTTCAAAAATAAATAAAAAGGGAAAAGTCCTTAATAATAAAATGATCCAATGTCAAAAATTGATTACTCATTATGTATATTTAAAAAGTTAGTTAAATAAAGATTGACTAATAAAATACATTTAAAAACAATTATGAAAGGAAATGATGACCTCAACTGATAAAAGGAAATATAAGGCAATGTTTTTTAAATATGTTCTATTGAAAAATCATCCTTGCATTAATTAAGCATTTTTTTTTTGTGGTCGGTGCGTTAATTAACCATTTACAAATGCATTATGAGTATCTAATTTTTTAATTTGACATTTTTCTTATTGAGACCTTTTTTTCCATTTTATTTAATTGCGCTATTTTTTCTATTTTATTAGCTCTATTAATTTTTCTTCAAATCTTAACAGTTTTAGTTTTCTAATATTATTAGTAATAATTACTTTTCAGTATTGATGTTTAAGTTTATTTATTTTCTCCACTTTGTTTGTTTGTTTTTTTTTTTTTTTTTTTTTCCATTTTTATGGAAATCAAGGGTAAACGAGAGACCCACCGGAAAAATTGAGTTGGTTTGGCTTTGGACACTTCATCACAGAGGTCCCAGGGTTGAAAGGGATTATGGTGGTGGGGTCTTGTGCTACCTTCCCCCTAGGTATTGACTCTTGGTTCGGGGTGCACTGCGCACTCTACGGGCCGTGGGTTAGCGAGCGTAAATGAGTCAAGCCTGGCAGATCCTGGGTTACAAAAAAAAAGGGTAAACAAGAGATTCTCTTTTAAAATTTGAAACGATTTTTTTATTTTTTATTTTTGATCTCTTAAGTGTCATGTACATTACACACACCAATGTAAAAAGAATGGAGGGTTAATGCGTCTAACAAGATGAAAGTTCAAAGGGTAATGCGTAACATAACTAAGTTTATGGACAAAAGTGTACTACCCCTAAAATTCGGGGGAGATATAATTTTCCTTAAATTAAATCGTGGAACACACATAGCAAAATAGAAAGTAACAAGGAAGTTCGGATTTCCACTAAAACAAAAAATTCTTTAACTAAATAACACCTATAACCAACAGCTCCTTTAATTTACTGGGTGGATTCTTACCAAAAGAAATTTGCTAGGGCAGACTCTATTGTCTAGACGACAACTGTTACGATATATTATTTTTATTTAATGACGTATAAATTATACTATAAACCATTTTTTATTGGTTAAAGCCAAAAGAAGGGGTTAGAAATAGCAGACCATATTAAAAATAGGGAGATTTTCACTTAAAGTCCTAAACTTATTACAAAAGTGCAATTAAATCCGAAAAGATTCACAAGGTGTAATTAAGTTTTAAAACTTGTTGAATTGATACAATCAAGTCATTAAGTTAATAATGTTCAATTTGGTCAATGGAAAATGCCGACGTGGTTTTTATTTATTTATTTATTTATTTATTACTTTCTCTCTTCTATATGGCGTTGACGTGACTTAAACAAGCAAGATAAGTCTAAAACAACATTGTTTTGGTCAAAATTTAGTTTTAATAATAATAATAATAATAATAATAATAATAATAATAATAATAATAATAATAATAATAATAATAAAATTAAAAATAAAGAAGGGAAAGTAGCAAGGGCTTGTGAGGCCTCGCCTTTGCTACACTGCCATCGTCAGGAAGGGTTAGCTATGGTGGGGCAAGAGTTGGCCGGGGTCGCTGGGCCTTCGCAAGTGGCTGGTGACCCTTGTTAATTGTAGGTGAGGGCCTGCATTTGGGGCAACGGTTGCCAGCCCTCTCCTAAACAGGCCTGAGAGCCACTGTTGGTTAGGGAGGGGTCATTGGCCACTAGCCCCACCATAGCTAGCAATGGCCCTTGTCTTGATTGGCCTTCGCCTCACCCAGATCTAGGTGAGAGCCTATTGTCGGCCAAGGTCGTCGATCATTGGCCAGGGCTTGGCAACCTTAACCAACTCTTGCCGCACCATCATCGGCCCTTCCTAGAGATGGTGGAGTGGCAGTGGCGAGTTTGCCTTTTTTATTATAAATTTAATCTTATTATTATTATTAGTATTATTAAAAAAATCAAATTTAGACCTCAACAACGTTATTTTGGACTTATTTTACTTGTTTAAACCATGTCAATGCCACGTAGTAGATAGAAAGTAAAAAAAACCACGTTAGCATTTTTCCGATAGTTAAATTGGACAATGTTAACGGAAGGATTTGATTGCTTCAATTTGACAAGTTTTATGAATTGATTATATTTTTTGCAAGTTTTAGAATTTAATTGGACTTTCGTGACAAGTTTTGAGACTTCTAGGGAACATATCGTAAAAATATAGTCAGCTGATGGATCATGGTCAACAAATATAAAAATCATGCTGAAAGAATATTAATATATGGTTCTTTTCAACATTTTAAAAATATATCTATTTTTTTAAAGTTCTAGGACACATGCAAAGGTTCACTGGATGTCAACCCATGGAACATCCTACAACACTCATAAACCAATTAAATTCAGGCCACAATCCTCATAAACCAATTGACTTCAGGCCATTAACTCGGGCAAGTTGGCCAAATCCGGAGCAATTTAAATGCAAATGGTGAGAAACGATAGGATCATATAAAATATAAAATGTTATTTTAATATTAAAGAATTACGTGGGGAAGGTCATGAGAGGGCTCAATTTTGATTCCACGTGTAGTAGAAGACAAAGATCATGCAAACACTTACTTTTCTTGCTAGGTTTTCATATCTATTAAATTATTATCACTACGAAAAGGAAAGTTATTGTTTTTCCATTAGAGAGGGAAGAAAGAAAAAGAAAGCTCGAGATTGTTGTAATTATTGTTTTATTATTATTAATTAATTTTGGGTGGAAGATTTGATACCTCTTAGCTGCATTTGGCAGTGGATAAAATTCGGGATAGATATAATTTATCCATCCTACGTTTGGTGCTCACGGGATAGGATAAAGTCGGATATAAGGGGGATATAGACAGGATAAAATTATCTTATGGGGGTGGGATAAAGGTGGATAGGATTTCTAACGTCTATAATAGGAAAGTTATTTTTTTTAATAACAAATTTATTAAATTAACAAAATTGAAATTATATTTCAATATAAATAATATTTGAATTCTAATTTAAGAAAATAAAAATTTATTTTTAATTAATCTTATTTTAATTCTATTTTATAATAAACATTCAATCTATAAATTAAATATTTATATTTATTATATATTTAGGTATTTTTATATTTTAAATATGTTAGTACAGTTTACTATTTGATAAATTTTTATTAAAGAATGATGAAAGGGAAAAAAAGAAATAATAATGAAAATAATATAAAAAAAGAGGAAAAATATAATAAATAATAAATAATAAATAAATTAAGGAATAGTGTTACGAGATATTTTCACCATCTTCATTTATGAACATTTATGTTCATTTATAATGATATGTCGTTTATATAAAAAATAAAAATGTATATGATGTGAACATATCCGACTTTAATACCGTGATTCACCAAACATCGGACAGGACATAAAAAAATCCTAGGATTTCATATCCTATCCTATTCAATCCTATCCCGATTAGAAATCCGGACGACCAAACGTAGCCAAGGTACGCCACTTGGACATTAGTCTCATCTTTAAGGGAAATTTTTGATAAATCCTATTCCACCATTATTCCACTGATGTCATATGTTGTCGCTTGTTATAAGCACTTGGGTCCATATCCGTTGCACATGTGATCACTTTATTCCTATGCTTTTGACCATGGTGGTAAATTAGGGTCCGTTTGGTAACTCTTATATTTAGGGAAACAATTTCTTTTCAGAAATAATCTTTTTCTATTTTTATTCCCCAAAACAATTTTTGAGTAAAAGAACGTGGTGGTAGAACAATTTTTGAGTAAAAGAATATGATTGGTAATAGTACAAAATTTCTATTTACAAAATGGAAAAATAACAAGAATGCTTTTGGTATGATCCGCATTTTTTTTTTAATAATGCAGAATTTCTTTTAATTTTTTTAATAATTTTGTAAGATTTTTTCTTTTTTTCTTTTCTTATTCTTCCTTGCCACCGCCACTGGCCGCCTGGACAGTAGGGGGCAAGTGGGGGCCAAGGAGGAAGAAAATAAAGAAAGAAAAGAAAATTAACTTATATCTAAAAATTGTTCCTATGATCAAGAAGATACTTTTTTCAACTTTTTATTTTTGTTCCAAAACTATTCTCCAACCACTTTTCTATTCCAAGGAATAGAAAAATCCATTGGCGTTATCAAATGGATTTTTGCTTTTATTTTATTTCGGGGAGCAAAAGAACAGAAAAACAAAAGAATAGAAACATTGTCAAACAGACCCTTATCTACCCTAGAACATTTCCACATAATAAAGGCAAGCCTCAGATAAGATCTCAAGGTGTAGTGCCCTACACAAATTGTTCTAAACTCTAAGGCTGCATTTGGCAGTCGGGATAAAATTCGGGATAGGATATGATTTATCCTATCCTATGTTTGGTGCTCGCTCAGGATGGGATAAAGTCGGATATAGGGGGATATAGACGGGATAAAATTATCCATGGGGGAGGTGGGATAAATGTGGATATGATTTGTAATATTCATAATAGGAAAGTTATTTTTCTTGAATAACAAACTTATTAAATTAACAAAATTGAAATTATATTTCAATATAAATAATATTTGAATTCTAATTTAAGAAATAAAAAATAAAAAATAAACATTTATTTTTAATTAATCTTATTTTAATTTATATGTTCAAATTTAATTTCTCTTATATTAAATATTCAATCTATAAATTAAATATTTATATTTATTATATATTTTAGGTATTTTTGTATTTTTGGTATGTTAGTACAATTTACTATTTGATAAAATTTTATTAAAGAATGATGAAAGGGGAAAAAAGAAATAATAATGAAAATAATATAAAAAAGAGGAAAAATAAAATAGAAATAAATTAAGTAATAGTGTTACGAGAGATTTTCACTATCTTTGTTTATGAACATTTAGTTCATTTATAATGATATGCCGTTTATATTAAAAAAAAAAAAAAAAATGTACATGATATGATGTGAACATATCCGACCTTAATATTATGATTCACCAAACAATGGACGGGATATAAAAAAATCATAAGATTTCATATCTTATCCTATTCAGTCATATCTCGATTAGAAATCCGGACGACCAAACGTAGCCTAAAGGCATAATTTGAGATTTATTAATTCGAGGTGGGGGAGGTGTGTCCACGACTGATCTGGGGATTGGGATTAGCTAAAAAGGGGGTTAACTCGTATCATAATCACTTGATTCTAATTTCTCCATTTCTTTTTAAAAGCATAGCTTTTTCTAAATGTTTAGCCAAATCTTCTGTATATATAACCTGCCTGATATAGATTAGCAAGATCATATCACTTTATGAAATCGTGTGCTATGACTTCAATCTGGAAAAAAGGTTTAGAAGAATGGAACCTATTCTAACTCAATGCACCGAAGATATATAATCATTGCACTTTGACCGAGTTATTATATTTTACCTTTTAAAAAGAAAGTTTAATGAAAATACTTAACATCAAAGAACAAAAGAAATTGCCCCACATTATTTAATTAATCAGATTCGACATTTACATAACCAATCATATGTCTACACTATCTGTTTTAATATCATCAAAAATTTAACAGTACTCTGAAAGATCATTTATCTTGTCACCCATAAGCTTTTCTAATATCATTCTCACATCATGCACATGGCGTGTATAAGGAGATCGAGTGGAGTTTCATTTAGCTCAATTTGTTGGGAAAAGAACTAGAGAGAATTGTTGTAGATCCCCTTACTAAGGAATGCCCTCTTTTAAATCCATTTTATATAGGTAAGCTTCGAAATCAAATTAATTAAACTTCTTTCTTTTAAGTGATACATTAGAATAAATTTTAGAATCGGAGAGAGTAGCTCACAGGCTTCGGTAGATAAGTGAAGTGCCTCTAGAGGCCCAAGGCACGCCAAAATTAATTGTACTTGACATTGCTGGAAAATGTTTCTTTTGATAAGAAGAGAGGAACATACCTATCCAGATTCAAGTCAATGTTGATCCTGTGAGATCCACATGAGGGATTCACATGGGGTCTACAAAATCAATGGTTGTAATTTACCTCGTTGAATGCACACAAGTCCGGGCAAGAAATTGACGAGGGAAAGGGGGTAGTTCTCCAAACTTTTTGCCCATTGTTCGAACTCTATCAGGAAAGAGGAGGCCACTCATAATTCACGTAGGTTACCGCCTTAGAGGTTCTTTTTGGCCTAGCAAAAAGGCCAATTTTTTAATTTTTCTTTTGATCAGTTGTCTTTTACTTTTTTCGCAGCCTTATTTATCACCTCTAAGGAATGCTTTACAACTTTTGCTCAATTTCATCTGGAAACATCGGAAAACATTAGATTCGTTATGTAATTTAACTATTTAACCCAAGCAAAATAAATGTAGAAAGATTCACGAGTGGAAAGTTGTGGTTTTCAAAAACTATAAGATAGTTTTTGGAAATTATATCGCCATATTGAACTCAAAGTTTTGTGACAAATATAGTTTATGCAGTCTGAGTTTGACCACCATCACACTATTCTTTTCATTAGGAGGTGAGACCCCCACATCTCAAGCATTTATCTGCAAATTGGCCGCAATTAGACAATTAGCCACAATCCTAATTACCAGATTTTCACCAGAATTTTAACATTCGTAAAGCGCTCAACAGATGATTTCCACTATATGAGAAATCAAGATCCCGGCCTATGATAGCTATAGACTGCATAGGTCTGTGTGAAAGTAAGCAAAAGCAAAACTAAAGCAGCAATGAAGGAAATGATTGACCAGGGATTGCCAAAGTACTTGTGCTTGAGAAGGAACGTCCAGCCATACCGCCTATGGCCAGAGTATTCTGTCACCTTCGCAGACACTGCAGAAAGATAACTCCTGTTGATGTCGAAGACCACCTCCTGGCAAAGCCCGTTGAAGAGGTCAGCGACCTCAGTGTTGCTCCCAAGCCAGTGCTCGATGATCCCGCGGTCATGGAGGTGCCTGATGTCCTTTGAGGAGTTGATCAAGTTGTCCATGAAGATTACGTAGGAGGTGATTTCGTTGCCGCATTTGAAGTGACATTGCTCGAAGGCTATCAAGTTGAGGAAGAGTGACCTTGTCCCATCATGGATCACAAGCTGGGGGATCTGGAGGCTCCCGCCCTCGAACTGGATGTCCAAGAACTTGTCTGTCTCCCTCCTGCTGAACTTGATCCCGGCTTCTCGGAGCTCTGTCACGCAGTGGATGAGTTGTTGCTGCTTCTGCGACGAGTCCTCCCTGGGTTCTTCCTCCTTGGGCTTCACCCGGATCACGTTTGAGTGCAGGAGGCTCTGCCGGAACAATGCAAGGCAATGGAGCTCACTCTGGTTGGGTAACGGGAATTCCAACTTGTTACTGTAATCGTTGGTTGCATCTGTTGGCCTCATATGGTCGAAGAACAGGAGCGCCAGTGTGGCCAAGTCCTCGTTGAGTTCAGGGTGGCCGAGCTGGAGGCAGTACAGCCGGTCGAGTATGAAAAAAGGGATCTGATTCTCGAGCATGATCATGTCCCGCTGAATCGTGTGCATTGATCCCTGCATCGAGAAGACTGGGTCATTGCTAGGGTAGCCAAGTGTCTCAAACTCGACTTGGACTCCCCGAAACAGCTCAATCACAAAGCACCCATCTAGAACCATCATCTCCACAAACTCGTCGCTGCTCATGGATATTGGCCCCTCATAGCAGGCGCGAGCTCTCTCCTCGACCTCCTTCACCGAGTCTAGATAGAGGCCTATCTGGTGATTGGTACGCGTGAGGATGTGGTGGAGGCAGCGCAACTTGTGCTGGTCCATCTGGCGGAGGCGCTTCTTACCATGGTGATACGGCCCCAGGGAGACGATCTGAGGGACGTAGGCCTTGTTTTCGCCATCCTTGAGATAGTGTGGGATCCGGTATATGGTGAGATTTGCCCATGAGCTTTCCGCGTTGCAAGCTTGCTCAAGTTTCTTTTTAATGGAGATGACCCGTTTGGGCTCGGACTCAGGCGGCCTCAGCTCATCTTCAGGGTCGTTTTCGGCCCCATTGTTCTTGACCACGATCTGGAGAGCCTCGGATGGTCCTTGCTGTAGCCGCAGAACGTGGTGGTCTTGAGGCTGGTGTTGTTGGCGGCGGTGCTCCGATATTTCTGGGGAGATTGTTCTGTTCCTGCGCCCTGATCGCACAGCTCCTCTGATCCTGCGAGTAAATGCTAACGCACGGAGATTGACGCCCCAGCGCCTTGCCTTGCGAATAAAAGCCATTTTCTCGGGAAGAATCGATTCTAAGCAACAAAAAGGAGAGATTCCAATGCCCAGGGATATTGAATCAAAGAAGATATTTTTCCAACATGAAGATTCGAAACGAGCTTTATAAGATCCAAGATCTTATGAGGTCACGTCGATTTCGCTCTAATAGAGAATTTAATATTTTGTACGAGTGAAGGCTCGTCAATGCTTTGGTGGGGGAGAGGAAACATGCCCACCTAACCCACGCAAGGTATACTAATTATTGCACCGCCTTTAATCTGCCCAAAAGGAGCAGGAGACCTCGTGTTCCATGCGAAGCGTACGAAGAGGTTCGAGACACACCAAAATAATTACAACGGAAAAATGCATCTTTTGATAAAAAGAGAAGGAAATACTTTTACGGACTCAAGTCAAACGGATCAAGTGAATTGCAATTGTTGATTTTATGCATTCCTTGTGCAGTATATATGCACCTTAGAGAATAAACTTGTGAAGGAGAGGGAGTGATCCAAACTCCTAAACCCATCACCTTTTTGCCTATTATTTCAACTTTCATCCCACGCGGCTTTGTCTACACCGTGGTCAAGTCAATTACGTCTTTTGAAGCAAAAAAAAAAATAATTTATTCATGTAAAATAAAGAAGACTTCTTATTTTTCATGAGTTATTTTGTAAAAACTGTATCAATAGATACCCACCAGTGGGTAGCTGAGTTGGTTCGGCTTTAGGCACTTCATTGCAGAGGTCGCAAGGTCGAAATTTCGCAATTGCTAACACTTCTTAAGTGGGGGCTCATGGTAGTGGAGTCCTATGTAGCACCGACACGGATACGTGACACGTGACACGACACGACACGACACGTCGACACGTCATTTCTTAAAAATAGAGAATTTCGACACGTTCCGACACGTTATACATTTGATATATTTTTATATATAATACATAAATAAATAATAATAAAAATAGCCTAGAATTAATTTACACAAAAATATTAAACAATATCATTCATTATTTTAATTTGTTACAATAATACACAAAACTTAGAGGAAAAAAACATTGTTTAAAGAAAAATGTTGAAATGATATTTTTAAATTTATTTATTTATCATATTTAGCATTTTGTATTACTTCTTTCAGAGTAAAAGACTTATAAAAAAAAATAAAACAATTCTAAAAAATAAAACTAAAAAAAAATTGACCCCGTGTGTGTATATTTATAGCAATTTTATTACTTCTTTTATTACTTCTTTTGTGTATATTTATATTTTGACCCCTCAAGTATTATAAATTTTTAAAATTGACCCCATGCGTGTCGGAATCACATGTCAGAATTCTGGACTCGCGTGTCGGAGCGTGTCGGAAAGAGTTGACCACGTGTCGGATTTTTCGACACTCGTTGACCGCGTGTCGGAGCGTGTCGGGACGTGTCGGAGCGTGTCGGACACGTGTCGGAGTGTCGGACACGACACAAAGGCTTCCAGAGAGTGTCCGTGCTACATAGGTGGAGTCATGTGCTAGCTTCCCCCAGATATTGATGCTTGGTCCGAGGTGCATCGCACACTGTACAGGCCATGGGTTGCCGATTAGTGTAAGCGAAAGGCGGGCCTGGCGAATCCTAGGTCACAAAAAAGAAAAAACTCTATCAGTAGATAAATGTATTGATTAATAACTTTATCTCATATCTAACATATTTCAATTTAAAATTTTAAATGTTTTTTATCTCATAAAAGGCCAAACAAAAATATCAAGATAATTTTTCTTTCCATACATTTGTGTGCAATTGCTTCAATTATGTTAAAAAATTTGTTCTATCAACTAATGATTCAAATATTTCGTGCAAAGACGATTTTGTGAAATTTTTTATGTTAACCTTTGCTGACAAATCTTGTGTCCGTATGCTTTTGCTATTAATAATAGTAACAAAAGATATTCGTCTCTTAATTGTCTTTGAATCTCAGACAAAGAATTCAACAAAGGTGGCTCGAGAAATAGTTTGTCCTTGTGGTGATTCACGTAAGCTTAGTAATATGACCATAAATTTTTCTGGATCAGCAGTCAGAACTTGGGATAAATAAAAACCAGTATGTCTTTTTTTAGGTCAACGGGACAACTGTTAGAACCTAAAATCTTAGAATAAACAAAGACCAAAAAGTCTTTTTCTAGATCAACAAGACAACTGACCGAACTTGAAATCTTGGAATAAACAAAGACCAAGAAGTCTTTTTCTAGATCAATTCATATGATGGTTCACGAATACCTAGTAATGAAATGATAGTCAAAAGTTGAAATCTTGGAATTGGAATAAATAAAGACTAGAAAGTCTTCTTGCATAATTAATCTTTTTTGAAATATTAGAGAATTTCTCTAAATTTTTATTTTCGTCTATTTAATGACATTCACATATTTACACAACGAAAGTCTTTTTCTAGATCAATTCATATTCTTTTTTTTTTTTTTTATAAAGAAATCCAATTAAAATAATCATAGGAATATTGGAATAAACAAAGACCAGAAAGTACATTTTTTTTTTTTTTATATATCGATTCATACTATATTCATAAAAAATAAACAATCAATCAATCTCTTTTATGTTCTTCTTTTTTCTTAATGCTAAAAGACAAATTGCTTAGCTATTCCTTATTAATTGTTCATCCATCGTGCAAACTAGCAACCTTAGATTTACTTAATACGCAAGCAATCTCTTAGGCATAATCACAGCCGAGTGTGGAAATTCATCACAAATAAAAAATATATAAAGAGTTTGTAGAAATTTGAACATTACAAGATCTAACAACTTAAGATGTTAGAACAAACTAATACCCTCTTTAATTTCCTCTTCCCGATATCATCTCTCTTAAGATAAACATGTTTGGCAAAATAAATTAATTAAAAGTGTGAGAAGTCTTAACCTTTTTATACTTCAACTCTTTTATTAGTCCCCCGAAAATTTAATTTTAGTAATTAGCTTAATTTACCCCTAAGAGTTGGTTGAAATTAATTGCCTTCATATCTCACACACACAAATTTCAACATACGTATGAAGTGGCTCGAGCAAGTATTGATGGCTTATGGAAGCTTGACAACATGGCAGCGATCGGATCTTGGAAACTTGGACTAAACAAAGACCATAAAGTCTTTTTCTAGGTCAATTCGTATTCTATTCATAAAGAATAAGCAATTAATCAGCCTCCTTTGCCTTTCTGTTTTGTTTTCTTTTTCTTAATTCTCAAGGTCAAATTGATCAGTTCTTCATTATTAATTGTTCATCCATCGTGCCCAGCAAACTAGCAACCTTAGAAACCATCTCGAGCATAGTAGAGGGATGATCACAAAAAAGTCATAAACTAATCGTATTTATGTTAATTCAATCCTAAAAATTTTGATTTCACCAATTTAATCCTAAATATTTTAATGTTTTGCCAGTTGAGTTCATTCAACCAAATTTAATTAGAAATCGCTGATGTGGATGCTAGTTATCTAGCATAATGATACCACCGTGGACATTTTCTATAATACTTAATAATTTGAATTTTTCAATCTTTTTTATTCCTATTTTTTTTTTTTTTTTTTTTTTTAAAGGGTGGAGAGGGTCATAGAGCAACCCTCAATTGCACTATGGTAAGTAAGGGCACGGCCGCCCTCTCCCAAAACCCTTGCTGATTGTAGCAAGGGCATTGTGGCTCCCGCCTAGATCAACAAAGGCTTTGCAACCCTCGTTAGTCACCTATGGTTGTGAGGGTTGGCCCTTAGCCGAAAAGCTAAATAAAAAACCAAAAAAAAAAAAAAATCATTAAAATATTATTAAAAATGTCCATGTTAGTTTTGGTTATGTCATGTAAGCTAGATGGCTTCCACATCAACGATTTTTGGCCAAAATTAATTGGATGGGTTCAATTGATAAAATGTGAAAATATTTAGAACTAAATTGGCATAAGTGCATGGGTTTCAGAACTTTTTCTAGTAATTTTTCTTGTAGTAGCAGCCAAGATTCAATCTAAAGTTGGAGTGTGGAAATTAGTACAAAACAAAAATAATTAAAGAGTACACAAAAGTTTGAATGTTCAAATATTTAACGGCTTAAATTGTTAAAAAAACGCCGTTGCCCTCTTTAATATTCTCTACTTGATTTCATCTCTCTTCATTTTTACAATGCTCAATAAGTTAAATATGTTTGGCAAAAGAAATTAGTTAAAAATGTGACATGTCTTAATATATTTTATAGTTCCACTCTATCTTCTACTCTTTTTTTTTTTTTCCTCTTTTCTTATTGAAAATTCAATTAGAGCATTTAGGTTGCAGCTGCGCAAGTAGCTGAATTTGCACGTAAGAGTTTGTTGAGATTAATTGTCCTCGTCTTGGTTGTTCATGAAAGCCTAATAATGAACTTGGAATAAAAAAAGAAGGGACCAGTAAGTCTTTTTTTAGATTTTCGCATGACTAGCGCATATGAATTCAATGGCTAAGATCTATTCTAATTCATTATTTTTTTTTTGTCTTCTTGTTGGTGTTTTCTTTTCCTTTTTCCCAATTTCACTCTTCTACTTCTGTCAAGTTGTGCAGGTGTGCCACCTAATCGCTACGACCTTTCATTCCCAACAAAACACTGCATGAGAAGGCGAGATTGTAGATGCATTTAATAAGAGCTTAAATTATCTACGGATTTGACCCTTAACTTTCATGAAATACAAATGAGACTTTTGAGGCAAATAAAATTTAGATGTCACTTTAAAGAAGAGCTGGAGAAGGTCTTCTTCAAAGTCCGATGATACTTAAATTCGGAACAAATCATCCAAAAATCATTTGTCATTTTAGTTATAGATTTTTCAAGTTTACCAATTGAGTCCTATTTTTTTTATAAACTTTTTGTCAATTAAATCCATTTAACCAATTTTGGCCAGAAATTGCTGACGTATACACTTGCTGTCCTATATGGCACGACCGGGTTCTAATGTGGACAATTTCAAATAAGATTTTGATATATATTTTAAAATTTTATATTTTATTAATATTATATATATTTTTCTTTTTCCCTTTGCTGGCCACCATCGTGGCTGGACCTCATTGGTGGCCAATGTTGGTCGGCAGCCTTAGGTGAGGGTTGCCCTTGCAGATTAGGTGACCCTCGCCCTGCCCATGCGAGGGTTGCTCTCGCTTGAGCTGGAGAGGGTAGCCCTATCCTCACTTGAGATGATGGAGAGAAAAAGGAAAAAGAAAAGAAGAGAAAAGGAAAAAGGAAAAAGAAAAAGGAAAAGAAAAAAAAAAAAAAAAAGGAAAAAATAAACAATAAAAACGTTTGAAAAAGTATGAAAATATTATTGAAAATTATTTACGTCAACGTTGGCTATCCTATGTGATACGGTTGGTGTTCACATTAATGATTTCAGGTAAAAATTGGCCGGATGGATTCAAATTAGCAATAAGCGAAAATGTTTAGAACTTGATTGGGAGAATTAAAAGGTTTAGAATTGAATTGGTAAAAGTGTAATAGGTTTAGAACTTTTTGTACAATTTTCCCCTTAACTTCATCCCAAAACTCATAAATGTGGATGCAATGAATGTGGTGATTCCGAACTCCAATTTAATTTCAAATAATAGACTATATACTGGGACTACTCGCCTCAGGATTTAACAAGAGAATATGGGCTCCATGAAAGCACCTCCAATTCAAAATGGACTGCTCCAAGTTACAAAAGCACTTCTGGCAGAAGGTGGTGAAACGCTTCATGCTACAAATAGCACCGTCGGACGGAAAGGACGGGGTGCTCAAACCCCCACCTAGCACTTCGTGGCAAAATGTGGTCAAACGTAGCGAGCTACAAACAGCATTTCCGGACAGAAAGGAGAGGATACTCGGGCCTACGAGTAGCACTTCCTAGCAAAAGGCGGTAAAACTCTCTGGCCTACAAATAGCACTTTCAAGATAGAAGGATTGGATGCTAAGGGCTACGAACAATACTTCCTGGCAAAAGATGTTAAGTGCCCATCAGAGAACTCCGAGATGTCATCCAAAAGTCTAGCTAACTTTAGCCATGAGCATCCCTTTACGGCAGTCAAGATTTGAGGTAGCACCTCTTGAGTTCTTCGAAAGGGACCTAATATTAACGGATTCGATGTCACATTTGAGGTTCTTTCGACCAAGGACCTGACATCAAGCATTTGATGTGACCCTTTTGGAGTTCTTCCAAGCAAGGACCTGATTTAATAGTTCTTCCACACCCAATTCCTCATTAGAGGGTATGAGTCCACAAATGCTCGGTCTAGGACCCTTGAGACTCGACAATGCTAGGGTCATTGTCGTTCATGAATGAATATCTTGCTCTTCCACCCAAGTCACCTAGTTTCTAGCAATTGTGCTCATATTCCCACCTACTAGATCTGAGAAAACTGGGCTTCTACGATTGGAGCCCCAGTGACTATACTCGGGGACTCCAACGGGCCTGAATCCCCCAAGACTAGGCCTATACCTAAAGCACAAACTGATATCTTAAGCACTGGGGTCTAGGACCCCTGTAGGCGAGCCCAAGGCCTTGGCGACTATGCTCGAGTCTTTGATGATTGTGCCCAAGTCTGTGGAACCATGACAGCGAAGTTTGGGATTAAAACGAGAAGTCTTTCAATATCAGAGTGTTTCATTAGAAATACTTAACAAGTATATTTCTAATGAAATAATCTAGCCATATATGACATGGCCACTTTTGAGCATGTAAGAATTATTTTTGGTAGATTTTGGAAATTTCAAAATTCTAAAATCGTGTGCCTCGAGAGTTGTACCTTTAATCTATTGGTGGATTTAGATATATTTCTTTGCTTTGAAATACTTCAAGTTTCAAAGAAATCGTGCCATTCACGCGCAAATCTTTATGTGATTTTTCTAAAGAGACGAGGACAATATGGTAATATTGGCTTGTCAACGTGCCGATTTTCTACCATTTCTTCACACGCCCCTCATGATCGAAAATGGCGGGCCCGGTAGAGCGCTGTTCTTTAGGATGGTGAATTTTGTCATTCGCTACCGATTTCCATTCTCCCTCAACACTTTGTCTTTTTAAATGGAGCAAAGTGGGTGTGCGAGAGAGAATTAAGGAGAAATAAATGATGTTTTTCATTCATGGAAAATAAATAATTTAAAAATATATATATTTAAAATTAAATGTTTGTATTGCTTAAAATAATTAATTGATGATTTTTTTATTATTATCAACAACAATTTATGTTTGAAAATTTCATGAACGATTAAGTATTCTTTATTCATTCATTTTATTGGCGATCCAAGTAATCATTTTTGAAAAAAATACTTTTCAATTTAATTATTTACGGTTAAACAAAAGGAGTGAAAGGTAAATAAAAACTATAGTAAAATACACGTGACAACGTAGCAAATAATGAGAAATTCAATAGAATCTACACATTCTTTCACTAGATAACATATGAATCATCGCCTACTCAAAATTGTGAGGTAGACTCCTATCAAAGGACAATTTTTATGGCAGATACTACTATCTAGTTAACACTTGTGACAATAAAAAGTTAATTAAAATAAATGAGAATTACGTAAAACCCCGAATTGTGGAGGTAGTACACATTTATCCCCAAACTTTTTAACTATTATGCAATCCTCCCTGTAACTTTCATTTTGTACAACCATTAACTTTCCATTTTTTTTTTCTAGTTAAATAAGAGCAATGCATATGACTTTTAAGAGGCGACAATAAATTTTCATTTCACTTTTTTAGGAAAATTCTTTACTTTTAATTATTGTAAAAATGAAAAATATAGAGAATTTGAGAAAAATAAACTAACTAAAATGCTAATAATAGAAAGAAATAGATCTAGCCCGGAGTCAGTCCATAAAAGTCAAAGTCGATTAATTCTTACTTTCGGTGTTTTTTTACGAATCAAAGTTTGACGAGTCAACACATCCCTTATCTATTATATCATATAAGAAATTTTTAGCTAAGGGAATACGTGCAATGGTTTCTTTTAGTTAAAATAGATATGCTGAATTGAATAATTTTATCTAGATTAAGTGAAAAAATATATGCAAATTATGAAGAAGCTACTTCTCAAGCAAGCACTATCCTCTCAACTTTTCAAACTTTTTCAATTTCATTGTTTATTTATTTTAATCGAATTTGAAAAAAAAAAAGGAAATAAAATGTGGGTGAGTTATAAATAATTAATAGGCAGTAATATATACATTCTCTTCCTTATGATTTTTAATTATTTTCACTTTAATATATTGAATTTTCTTATTTTGTGAATTTTTTTATTCACTATATCAAATTGCTTGAATGAAAGTAATAAACTCAAGAGCTTGTCTCTTCTCTATTTTCAAAAATCATTTTAAAAGTTATCACCCAGTTTTTTTTCTAGTAAATGGAATTATTCACGCAATCAAATGATTGCATAGTTACATAACTTTAAATTTCACTAAATTACATGATCATATTGTATGATGTACTTTTTAGTAAGAACTTATCTAGTACGCCGCTCACAAACAAGAACGGTATATCAACCAATTTCATATACCGACAATATGTGAAGATTTCAAAATTAAAACCATCCACGCACATGGCTTGTGTCCTAACTTATTGATATAGATACCGAAAATAGGTATATTCGATACTAGTCATTGTGTTCAATAGAACAGAAACTAGGCAAGCAAAAGCTACGATTCAATTCTTCATGATATTGTCACGGCCCTAGTAATGGGGGGAAACGAGTTTAGATGTGATGCCGAATTGGAGATGCACACATGGAAAGTTCTATTGGTTTATCCATCTGCGAGAATTCTTTCCTGATTTGGGGTTGCTACTAGCCTATTTGGGTCGATTGGAAGCCAAGTGAGATACGAGAGTATATTTTATTTTCTATGCAACCAGGGATGATCGATGGCTTCATTTCACTAATCGTTTAACTAAAGTGATTTCGATACCTAAACTTGATTTGTTAACTAAGTGTCCTTATAATCTCTTATTCAATTATGAATCCTAAAGTTCTTGTCTACTAAGCGTCCATGTAATGTTTTTGGTGTTTATTATGATTCTAAAATGAAACTTAACCATTTAATTGAAACAAAAAAATCACGGCATAAAATCAATATAAAAGAATCACAACCACTTCATAAAAATAGTATTAAAAGAATGAGTAAAAAATAAAGTATAGTAAAGGAATTCGGTACGAGTCGAGCAAGCATCATATAGCCACAAGATAGTAATCCCTCTGAGCTTTTTCCAAATCGAATTCAACTAACTCTTTAAAAGATTATTCAACCTAAAGCTAAACTATCTCAAAGGTATATCAAATCCCTGAAACTATATGTATACTAACTAAATTAAACTAAGCTAAATTTAATACTAAATTCTAATTACCTAGGTTTCATTTGTTTCACATAAAATAAATGATTTAAAAACATTTTCTAAAAATTAATTGTATATATCGCTTGAAATAATTGGTCAATGAGAAATATTTTTTTATTTTTTTTTTTTTTTGGGTAAAGAGAAATATTTTTATTATTTATAACACTATATGTCTAAATAATTTCACGAGATATGAAAATATTTTCTGTTCATTCATTTTTTATTAGCGACATAAGCGATCATTTTTAGAAAAATATATCCCAAAATTATTTATTTTTTGCGAAACAATTGAAACCTAACCACAACCAACTTTTTTTAACCATTTTTCCAATCTTTTGTATTTTATTTTTATTTTTGGCAAGAAAAGGAAAAGAGATTGTTCAAGCAATCCAATTTATGGCTCAACTAGAATGATCCAGTTCGCTGCATCCACAATTTGCTTTGGTTCCACAAAAAGAATCCGTGTCAAAGTTGTATTCCACTGTCGAAGTCATAGAAGCTGATAAGTGATGAAAAGCCAAAATTGGATAATTTTTCTAACTTATTTTTATTCTGCTTTCTGCCCACTGCTTGGATTGACTTGACATTGGGTTATTATTTTAACTTTCAATAATCATATATATATATATATATATATACACACACACACACACTACGTTTCACAGTTCACATTACAACATTGCGTAACTTTGATTAATATACTGTAAATTTAATAGAGTGTTAGATATATAAAATGTCAAAACTTGACATGAGGAGACATTCAAGGACCAAATGTTATGAAAGTGACACTTAAGTGTCAATTGTTTTTGAAAAATGGGACAGTTGGATGCCAAATTCATTATAGGTGACCATAAATCCTACGTGGCAATTTTTTAATAATATAACTCACATGATATACCGGAGAGCTAAGTCAGCAATGAAGAACAAAAAAGATGTTGTTTTGTCTTTTTCTTGAATTTTAATAAAATATTAATTAAAATAAAATATTTATTTTTACAAAAATTAAGAGAGAGAGAGAGAGAGAGAGAGAGAGAGAGAGAGAGGAGGAGGAGGAGGAGGAGGAGGAGGAGGGCTCAACCCTCGCTGGTGATGGCAAGGAGGTAGTGGCGAGGGCTCGGCCCTTAACCGCCCCGCCTCCTCCTCCTCTCTCTCTCTCTCTCTCTCTCTTAATACAGAATTCATGTATAAATAAATTTAGTTTTAAATTAAGTTTAATTAATGTTTATATTAATTATTTAGCCACGTCAGTAAAATGACATTGTTTTTGTATTTGTCGGCCATGTCGCATGCAAGGTGACGTTGTTTTGCACATGTTTTGTCGGAAAATCGCCACATCAATATTTTCACCGAATTTTCTTGTTGTTAGCGCTTAACTGATCAATTTTATTCTGATTTTGATACTTAAGTATCACTTTCGTAACTTTTGACGCTTAAGTATCCATTAGTGCTAAGTTTTGACACTTTAGATGTACTTTTGCCGATTTAATGTAGAAGTTAGTCTATTTCTTTCTATATGTAAAGTGTGTAATGACCTTCTTGGAGGTAAACCACTTGAGGGGAAAGTTAATAGATTACTAAATGAGAACGAAGGTCCCTTCACGAGGCTATCGCTCTTGTTTAGCGCGGATTCTCCCAAACCCTACCAATTGCAACTTGGTAACTAATTCAACATGCATTAAAACTTACCTTTTAGAGCTGCCACTAATCATTTTTGGGTTGATTAAATACCTGAGTAAAATGTAGCCCTCGCCCTAATTGACCCTTGCCCCACCCAGATCTAGGCAAGGGCTTGCTATCGGTCAAGGTCGTAGGCCATTGGTCGGGGCTCGGCGACTCTGGCCGACTCTCGCCCCACCAGCATTGGCCCTTTGTGGAGATGGTGGAGCAGCAATGGTTGGTTTGCTTTTTAATTATAAATTTAATATTGTTAGTATTATTGTTAAAAAATCAAATTTAGACCACAACAACATCATTTTGGACTTATTTTACTTGTTTAAACCACGTCAACGCCACATAGTAGAGAGAGTAATAAAAAAGCCATGTTAGCATTTTTCTATTAGTTAAATTGGACAATGTTGACCGAATGACTCGATGGCACCAATTTAATAAGTTTTAAGAATTGATTATATTTTTTGCAAGTTTAGAACTTAATTGCACTTTTATGACAAGTGAACATATCTTAAAAATATAGTTAGCTAATGGATTCTGGTCAACAAATATAAAAATCATGCTGAAAGAATATTAATATATGGTTCTTTTCAACTTTTAAGAATATATATATATATTAATTCAAGGAGGTCCAGTGTATGTAAACCCATGGAACAACCTACAATACTCATAAACCAATTAATATCAGGCCAACAATCCTCACAAACCAATTGAATTCAGGCCATTAACTTGGGCAAGTTGGCCAAATCCGGGGCAATTTAAACGCAAATGGTGAGAAACGATAGGATGATATAAAATATAAAATGTTATCTTAATATTAAAGAATTACGTAGGGAAGGTCATGAGAGGGCTCAGTTTGGATTCCACGTTTAGCAGAAAACAAAAAACACGCAAACACTTACTTTTCCTGCTAGGTTTTCATATCTGTTAAATTATTATCACTACGAAAAGGAAAGTTATCGTTTTTCCATTAAAGAGGGAAGAAAGAAGAAGAAAAAATCTTGAGATTGTTGTAATTATTGTTTTTTCTTATTAATTAATTTTGGGTGGAAGATTCGATGCCTCTTAAGGTGCACCACGTGGTCATCAGTCTCATCTTTAAGGGAAATTTCTGATAAATCCAATTCCACCATTATTCCACTGATGTCATCTGTTGTCGCTTGTTACAAGCACTTGGGTCCATCTCCATTGCACGTGTGATCACTTTATTCGTATGCTTTGGACCATCGCGGTAAATTATCTACACTAGAACATTTCCACACGATAAAGGCAGGCCCGGGATCAGATCTCAAGGTGTTGTGCCCTATACAAATCGTTCTAAACTCTAAAGGCACAATTTGAGATATATTAATTGGAGGTAGGGGAAAAAGTGTGTCCACGGTTGAGCGTATCCCTCTCTCTCTCTCTCTCTCTCTCTCTCTAAATAGAGAGTGCAAGGCTTCGTGCCATTGGGGGAAGAAATTAAAAAGTGCTGGTGGAGTTTCATTTGAAAGGGGTGAAGATTTTGACAAAAAGTGCTCGTGTGATTTCATTGGGGGGGGTGGGCGCAAAAAATTGCAAAAGTGTTGGTGAGGCTTCGTTAAAGCTGGGGTTTGGTTGAAGGGAAAGAAATTTGCAAGTGCTCATGAGTGACACAAAGAGAATGAGATAAGGAGAGAGAGAGAGAAAGAAATTTGATGCCAAAACCAGCGAGATTCCAAGCGTGTTGCAGCCTTCCCCCTGCAGCCACCAAATTCCCAGCACAACTCGTAACTCCACCGACGCTTCCGTTCCTTGTTTTGCATGGCCCGATTCTGGTGAAGACCCTTTTTCGGCCACGCGGACGAGTTTTCCCGGCATTCTTGCATTCTCGTTCGACACACCAGTCGCGCCACCAGTCATCACCGAATTTATTCTTGCGCTTCCGGTTGCCGTGCTACATGTTCTCGAAGCCCACACCTTCATGAATATCATCATCACGTTTCTTCGACGCCTCTGACCGACGCTGTAAAACATCCTCGAGCCATCCAGAATTCTCATGTCAAGTGAATTCAGCCATGTGAGCTTGGCATTTTTCCTTCCTGGTCTCATTCTTGGAGATAATTTCTCCGAGCTAGGCAATCCTTTTTAACCGAATTTAATTTGGTCATTTTGATATTTTGTTGTTTAGTTTACAATTATTTATTTCTAACTGTGATTTGTGATTTTGTTAGACATTATCTGATTAAGAAGGTTGTTGTGTCGAGAATCACAATGATAAGAAATATTGAGCCGAGAGATGTCGGATTAGATTTTTGATTATTGTGATTTTTCGTCTTGAGTTGGGTGAATTATCTTTTATGTGGCTAATTACATTTCTCATGTTAATTTTTAGTAAATTTTCTTAAAATTCTTTTTATAAAAATCGCATTACATAATAGGTTAGATTGCATTCCATGTTAGAACCTTTTTTTTTTTTTTTTTTCAAGGATAATATAGGAACGTAGGAAATTTCGTGGTTAAGATGGATTTAGTTATTCCTCAGTTTAGATGATAATATACTAAATATGATTCTAATAGAAAAGTTATAAAAAACAGAAAAGTAAAAATCATAAAAAATGCATATAGAATTACCATGTCATCTATTCCGTATCATGTAGCACATGCATATTTAGGATCATGCAAATCGGATTGCAAATATATATTGTGATGGTTCAAGTTATGTTAGGTGAATTGCACCTCACATGTCATTAGAGTGAAAATCATGCATATTAAATTTAAATTAAGATTGCATATAATTAATATTTAAAAAAGAAGAAAAAAATAGGTGTCATGTCATTTAGAAATCATGTTTAGGCATACATTTTTATCAGCATTTTTGTAAGTTTTTTTAGAGAGTAGACCTTGATAAAAGTTGTAATTTATAATTTCTTACAATCTATCACTCCGGTTTATTGAATGTTATTTTATTGATTGTGCATCTGCATGATCACCCTTTGCATGTTAATAGCTTAGATTAAAATTAATCAAGATTGCTTGCAAAAATATTTTTGAAATTAAAATGAAAAGGTACCGAAAGGGCGTTAAATTAATTTAGCATAACCATGTCCCCGGACCTATTAAATCTCTGGTTTGCAAAAGTAAAGTATTCTCTCATACTTTACTTGGGTTTCTAATCAATCCTAATTGGTTAGTGGTAGCTCCAAATTGAGTATAACTGCACATTTAAATGGATTAATTTTTTTAGTGTCAAGTTGTGATTGGTAGGACTTGGGGGGGGGTCCATACTAAGTCTTCAAATTTATTAATCCATTAGCTTTCTTTCGAGTAATTCACTTTTGGAAAGGTCGCGACACTTATTTATAACCTACTTGATATAGATTAGCAAGATCATATCACTTTATATTACCGCATGCTATGGCTTGAATCTGAAAAAAGGATTAGAAGAATGGAAGCTATTCTATCACAATGCACAGGAGATATATAATTAGGACACTTCAACCGAGTTATTATTTTTTAGCTTTTAGAAAGAAAGTTTAATGAAAATACTTAATATCAAAGAACAAAAGAAATTGCCCCGCATTGTTTAATTAATCTGATTCGACATTTGCATAACCAATCATATGTCTACACTATTTGTTTTTATATCATCAAAAATTTAACAGTGCTTTGAAAGATCATTTATCTTGTCCACCCATAAGCTTTTCTCGTATCATTCTCATATCATGCACATGGTGTGTATAAGGAGATGGAGTGAAGTTTCATTTAGCTCAATTTGTTGGGAAAAGAACTAGAGAGAATTGTTGTAGATCGCCTTACTAAGGAATGCCCTCTTTTAAATCCATTTTACATAGGTAAGATTCGAAGTCAAATTAATTAAACTTCTTTATTTTAAGTGATACTTTAGGATAAATTTTAGAATAGCAGAGCGTAGCTCACAGGCTTGGGTAGATAGGTGAAGTGTATCTAGAGGCCCAAGGCACGCCAAAATTAATTGTACTTGGTATTGCGGGAAAATGCTTCTTTTGATAAAAAGAGAAGAACATACTTATCCAGATTCAAGTCTAGTAGATTAAGGGAATCACCACCTTTGATCTTATGAGATCCACATAAGGGATTCGCCCGCAATCGGGGTATGAGCGCCTAAGGAGGCTAATGGCTCGGCTGAAATTGGTTAAGCCCGGACTCTCCCAAATCCACCAATTCACGACTTTAATAGTTTGAGTTTTTAATCTGCAAGTTAATTTTTAAAATGGAGTCGCCACTAATCAATTTGGGGTGGGTTGATTAGATACCCAAGTGAAGTATCGGGAGAAATACTTACTCCTGCGCAACCAGAGAAATTAGGATCGGGGACTTGATTACACTAGTTAATCACTAATGCCCTTTCGGTACCTAATCTTGTTTAAACCCTGAGGTTTTTTGGATGTTCGAGGGATTTTCCACACATTTTGGATGTTCGAGGGGCATTTTTGGAAAAACATTTATTGGGTCTTTTTCCATTTTTTTTTTTTACATGAAAGGGATTTTTTGGACCTTTTTTGGTATTTTTGGAAAAATACAAGTCTTTTTGGCTTTTTCTGAATTTTTTTGGCTTTTCATGAATTTTTGGCTTTTTTTTTTGGATTTTTGGCATTTTTTGGAAAATATGAAATTTTTTGAT